>CM053406.1:103281518-103316449 GCA_028644305.1 Xerus rutilus | reverse complement strand
CGCATCTAGTGTTTCTCTATTTCTCTTATGTTTCCCATTCCCACCTCCCTTATTCATCAGCATCCATTAATCAGAGAGACCATTCGGCATTTGGTTTTTTGGGATTGGCTTACTTCACTTAGCATAATGCTTTCCAGTTCCATCCATTTGCCTGCAAATGCCATAATTTTATTCTCTCTTATTGCTGAATAATATTCCACTTAACGAGAGAAGTGAAAGACCTCTACAATGAGTATCCAATTCATTCTTCATGTTTGGGAAATTTTATGATATTATTTCATTGAAGAGATTGTACATTCATTTGGTTTGTACCTCTGTGCCTTCCTCTATCCCAATAATTCTTAGATTTGGCCTTTTCATATCATCCCATAATTCCTGGATGTTCTGTTCATGGTTTCTTACCATCTTCATTGTGTGGTCAACTTTATTTTCAAGATTATATATTTTGTCTTCATTGTCTGAGGTTCTGTCTTCCATGCTTTCTACTGAATTTTTTATTTGGTTTATTGTTTCCTTCATTTCAAGGATTTCTGCTTGGTTCTTTTCCAAAGTTGCTCTCTTTCTTGAAGTAATGTTTTGCTCCCTGTATTTGCTCTCTTATATCTTTGTTAGAGTGATCAATGGTTGCCTGTATTTGCTCTTTTATATTATTCTGTGCTTCACAGATCATTTTAATTATGTACATTTTGAACTCGTTCTCTGACATTTCATCTGTGCTGTTGATGGATTCTATTCTTGTAGCATCTTGGTTTGTTTGGGGCATTTTCTTCCCTTGTTTTTTCATGTTGTTCATGTGTTTTCCTGAGGTTTCTACCCTATAATCTTGTAGTGTCCCTACAAGTTACCAATACCTCACCTCTGGTGTAACCGGGCCTGCAGGAACCTCGGGGATGATCTTCCTAGTCCTGGCTGTTGACTCTAGATGGATATAGGCAGGGACAGCCATTGGTCAGTAGATGGGGTAGGGGGCCACAGCCCTGTCGGTCTCCTCTGAGGTGCGTTGGCTGGGGGTCAGTCTGCTCTGCCTCCTCCACAAGTTGGCCCCGGGTCCACAATATTTGAGTTAAAAAAATTTTCTCCACATATTTATTTTCAAGCCTGGTGATGGTGGGTAGTATTGGTGGCTCCATGGGAACAGCTTAAGCTCCCAAACTAACCAAATAAACACACTATTTACATAAAACAGTGCTAGGCAAATGCAGCTTCATAGCAATTTCCTGAATTTCAGTATCCCCAAGATTCACAATCCCAGGAGATATCATTTATGTGAAATATACTGTAAGGGATGCTTCATGGGTTTGTGTAACAAGGGAGATCAGCGTAAGATAGCTCCCAAAGAGACTGAGCCTTATAAGAACCTCCTTTACAGAAATTCTAGTCAGTGGTTAGATAATAGGACTTCTTAGGATCTGGTAGACACCAACAGAAGGGAGTCAAATCCAGAGATCACTAGAGTAAGAGGGAAATGGAACAGGACCAAAAGTTGAAACAGGTAAGGTCCAGAGTCCAAGAGGTCAGAGTCAATCAACAAATGCAGCACAATTAAAGCCCAGTAAGTCCCAAGTTTTCAGTTTTGTGAATATTTCAAAAAAATTGACACAAGTGCATTAAAATGGGTTGGAAATCATAGTCTATACCTTATATACCTTCTATATGTTTATTTTCATATTTATGAAAAAATACATTTTTTTCAAATGCTCTGATCATTCATCTATTACTTTTCTCAAAAGACTACAACTCTAAAATAACCACTAGAGATGCTAGGACTTCTTCTCCTCTTTTTTTTTTTTTTGTACTAGGGATTTGCTGGGATTTACCTAGGAGGGTTTTACCACTGAGCTAAATTCCCAGCTTTATTTATTTATTTATTTATTTATTTATTTATTTATTTATATTTTTGGTACCAGGGGTTGAACCCAGGGGCGCTTAACCAATGAGCCACATCCCCAGCACCTTTTTTTATTTTGAGACAGCATCTTGCTGAGTTGCTTGGGGCCTCACTAAGTTGCTGAGGATGGCTTTGAACTGAAGATCCTCCAGCCTCAGTCTCCTGAGCTGCTGGGATTATAAGCATGCGCCATCATACCTGGCTCCTTTTTATTTTGTATTTTGAGGTAGGGCCTCACTAAGTTGTTGAAGCTGACCTCAAACTTGTAACACTCCTGCCTCAGCCTCCTGATTCACTGGGATTACAGGTGTGTCCCACCAGGCCTGGTTACATTTTTTGATTTTTAGCCTGGCCTTTTGGGGCCTACTACAAAAATCAATGATCTCATACAATTTTTACTTAGTAAATATATGAGGATTAATTTCACTATACCATCATTGCCAAATTTGCTGGGTTTCTCAACTCTGACCACAAACTGGAAAATCAAACAACCCTGTGTTGCTGGGCTGATCACATTTTGGTTGTGTATAGGAAATAGAAGAAGGCAGGCAGGCGGCAGGCCCCAAATTCCAGTCTGAAAGAGACATTTCTATCCAGCAGAAAAGAAATGGTGATCTGTGACCTTTGGGAGAGTCCACCCTACATGCTGCTTATCAACCCTTGTATTCTGTTTTCCAGGTCAGCAGGAGGCCCAGGTTGTCCCTAGCTGGACCTTTGTGGACAGGCCTTAATTGGGCCACCGTAATCTACTGTGGCATTGAATGTGGGTAAAGTTGTAAGCTCTGGACAGCTGCCACCCCTCATTTCCCTGGAGGCTACTCTGACCTCTTTCTTTAAATTACAGAGAGTAAAGAACAGACTTTTTGGCCAGCCCTTTTGGATATTTGCCAACACCTGTTGTTAAGAACAACGCGAGAGGTCATCTTAGCAAGCCCAGGGGTTCAGGGGTGCCTTCACTGTTCCCAAGCCTCTACATTAAGGTATATTTGGCAAAATGATATTGCAACCCACTGCTCTTCACATTACATCTTACCATGTGGGCCTTGCTTATGGCCTTGATCTTTCCTTTTTTTTTTTTTTTTGGTACTGGGGATTGAACTCAGGGGCACTCGACCACTGAGACACATCCCCAGCCCTATTTTGTGTTTTATGTAAAGACAGGGTCTCACTGAGTTGCTTAGCACCTCGCCATTGCTGAGGCTGGCTTTGAACTCGCGATTCTCCTGTCTCACCTAAGTGCTGGGATTACAGGCTTGAGCCACCGCACCCGGCTTTTCCTTTTTTTAAGTATTTTTTTTAGTTGTAGATGGACACGATACCTTTATTTACTTATTTTATGTGGTGCTAAGAATCAAACCCAGTGCCTCCCACATGTGAGGCAAGCGCTCTATCATTGAGCCATAACTCCAGCCCTTGATTTTTCCTTTTAATGAAAGAAGTCTACATTACATGTGAGCATAGCAAGATGCAAATGGATATCACATGGAAAGGTGTGGCATGAATAGTCACCACCACTAGCCAGGAACTGGTATAATAACTAAGATGGTAAAGAGACATGAGAAGTTATATAATACTAACAACAACAATTCATGATTTACTATATTCCCAGCACCGTGCTATATACATATACACACGTCACGTACATAATGTGCTTCATTTAATACTGTATGTGGTTTGTTGTCTCCACCTGATGAATGAGAAAATTTTGAAGGAGTTGCAAATAAACCCTCAAGTTTACACAGTGAATATGACAGAGTCAAAGCTCACTGTTCACTGAACTGTCTGATTTTCCTCCTAAACACACGGAGAGATGACATTTCCCAGACCTGGTGCATCTAGATGCACCCATGTGATTGAATTCTGGTCAATAGAATGTAGATGTGTTCCATTTTCAGATTTAAAATATTCCACCCAAACTTCTACTTTACCTGCACAGCTGGAAACAAGTCCCCCCTCTAGCCCCCACTACCCCTACCAACACCTCCCAAGGACAGAGAGCCTAGATCTCTGAGTAACTCTTTGGAGTACTGGCCTACATTACACTTCAATGGAAAAAAAAAATAAGCCATTATTGCATTAAGATGCTGGCTTTTTTTTTTTTTTTTTAACTGATGATTGTACCCAGGGGTGCTTTACCACTGAGCTATCCCCAGAACTTTTTAAAATTTTGAGACAGGGTCACTCACTAAGTTTTTGAGGGTATCCCTAAATTGCTCAGGCTGGCTTCGAACTTGGAATTCTCTTGCCTTAATCTCCCAAGTCACTGGGTATGCAGCTGCTGACATTTTGGGGTTTGTTACTACTGCAAATCCTAGTCTGAGTAGAAATAGATAAGTTGTAGCCAGGATTTCAGTAGATTTGAGTGGGATTTTGTCTGACGGAACCACTCTCTCCCAGATGAAAGTTTCTAGTCTTGGACTCTGCCACTAACTTCATGTGGGCGCTTGGGTGATTCATTTATCTTTTGGGCGCCAGTTTTTTTCATTTGTTCAATGGGACAAATATCTGCCCTTCCAACCTTACATGGTTACTGCAGGATAAAATAGGGCAATAGCTGTGAAATGATTTTGAAAATAAGCTTTGTCCAAAGGGGGGGGGGTGAGTGTTATTATCTGTCAGGTGCAGTGTCCCATGCCTGTAGTTGCAAATTTGAGGCCAACCTCTGCAACTCAGCAAGACCCTGTTCTCAAAAAAAAAAAAAAAAGGGGGCTAGGGGTTAGGCTCAATGGCAAAGTGTCCCTGGGTTCAATCTCTAGTACCCCCCCCCCCAAAAAAAGTGTTATTGTCTAACTCATTTTCATGACTCCAGTTAAGAACCTATTTGGTGGGGCTGGGATTGTGGCTCAGTGGTAGAGCGTTTGCCTCACAAGCATGAGGCACTGGGTTCGATCCTCAGCACCACATAAAAAAAAAAAAATAAAGTAAAGATATTGTGTCCATCTACAACTAAAAAAAATATTAAAAAAAAAAAGAACCTATTTGGCGGGGCTGGGGTGTAGCTCAGTGGTAGACCACTTGCCTCGCAAGTGTGAGGTACTGGGTTCTATCCTCAGCACCACATAAAAATACATAAATAAAGCTACTGTGTCCATCTACAACTAAATACGACTAAAAAAATTTAAAAAAAAAACAAAAGACCCGGGCTGGGGTTGTAGCTCAGTGGTAGAGCGCTTGCCTCGCATGCGTGGGGCCCTGGGTTCGATCCTCAGCACCACATACAAAGCAATAAAATAAAGACATTGTGTCCATCTACAACTAAAAAAATATTAAAAAAAAAAAGAACCTATTTGGCAATCTCTAGAATTGGCATGAAAATTTAGCTTTATATCTCTGGCTCTGTTATCTCTAATATTTATTCTTTCAATGTCTTTAAACTTTGACGTAATTTCAAACTTGCAGATGAATTGTAGAAATGGTATAAACCATCTTTGTTCAGCTATATTAATTGTTTATGTTTTGTCCCATTATATATATGTATTATTTATTCAAGAGTCAGTTGAAGACATTGTGTGCTTTACCAATTCGGAGCAAGTACAATGCTGCTAACTAACACCTTAATTTCATCCTAGTGAAGTTGATTTTAGACTTCTGAAATTACAGGCACATGCCTATAATCTCAGCAATTTGGGAGGCTGAGGCAGAAGGATCGCTAATTCAAAGCCAGCCTCAGCAATGTAGTGAGACCCTAAGTAACTTAGTGAGACCCTATCTCAAAATAAAAAATAAAAAGGGCTGGGGGGGCTGGGATTGTAGCTCAGTGGTAGAGCGCTTGCCTCGAATGCGTGAGGCCCTGGGTTCGATCCTCAGCACCACATACAAAGCAATAAAATAAAGACATTATGTCCATCTACAGCTAAAAAAAATTTAAAAAAAAAAAAAAAAAAAGGGCTGGGGGCATGGCTCAGTGGTTAAGCGCCCCTGAGTGCAATCTCTGTTACCAAAAAAAGAAAAAAGAAAAAAAGAAACTAGTATAGTTCATATTCAAATTTTGGTATTGTGTAAATAATATCCATTTTCACCTATTTCTGTTCTCAATATGATACCCAGGCAGGAACGCGTTTTACATTTAGTTGTCATGTGGTTTTAGTAATCTGGAACAGTTCTGCCTTACTTTATCTTTCTCGACCTGGGCATTTTTGGAAAATACAGCTATTTATTTTTCAGAATGTCACACAACATTTGTTTGGTTGATGTTTCCTCATTCTTAGATTCAGGTTATACATTTTGACAGGAATATAGTATCAGATGATATTGATTTATGTCAGTACTGATAAGGTTAATTTTGATCACTTGGTTAAGGGGGAGGATGTCAGATCCCGCCACTGTAAATTTATTAATTTCCCTTTTATAATTAAAAAGTAATTTGTGGGAGGGCTGGGGTTGTGGCTCAGTGGTAGAGCGCTCGCCTAGCATATGTGAGGCACTGGGTTCGATTCTCAGCACCACATATAAATAAAATAAAGGTCTATCAACAACTAAAAAAAAATTTAAAAAAAAAAGTAATTTGTGGGGTTGGGGTTGTGGCTCAGTGGTAGAGCGCTTGCCTAGCACGTGTGACGTGCCTGGTTCAATCCTCAGCACCACATAAAAATAAGGAAATAAAATAAAGGTACTGTGTTCATCTACAACTAAAAAAATATTTAAAAAAAAAGTAATTTGTAGGAGCACACACCTGTAATTCCAGCACTTTGGAAGGCCGAGAAAGGAGAATTGCAAGTTCAAAGCCAGCCTCAGCAACGGCGAGGCGCTAAGCAACTCAGTGAGACCCTGTCTCTACATAAAACACAAAATAGGGCTGGGGATGTGACTCAGTGGTCGAGTGCCCCTGAGTTCAATCCCTGGTACCAAAAAAAAAAAAAAAAAGTAATTGTGGGGAGATACTTTTAGACTATTCCACATTATGCTTTAAGCTCTCAAACTTTAGCATTCAGAGTAATTTTCTTTCTTTTTATTTTTTATTTTGAGACAGAGCAAAAGTTGCTTAGGGTCTTACTAGGTGGCTGAGGCTGGCTTTAAGTGTGCAATCCTGCCTCAGCCTCTGGGGTTACTAGGATTACAGGTGTATGACGCAGTGCTCGACTGCCCAACTAATTTTCTAACTCTATTGTTGTTGTTCTTTTTTTTTTGGGGGGGGGGTATCAGAATTTGAAACCAGAGATGATCTAACACTGACCTGAGCTACATCCCTAACTGTTTTTAATTTTTTAAATTTTGAGACAGTCTCCTAAATTGCTGAGGCTGGCCTATAACTTGTGATCCTCCTGCCTCAGCCTCCTGGGTTATTGGGATTACAGGAATGTACCACTGTGCCCAGCAATCTCCAATTGTTCTTCTATATTTATTTAGTAGATGTAATTATACTATAAGGAAGATCTCTTCCTGCCTCTTGCTTTGTTTCTTTCTTTCTGTATTGGGTTGGTACCCAGGGGTGCTCTCCTTCTTAGTTACATTCCCAGCCCTTTTTAAAAATTATTATTATTATTATTTTTCAGTGCTAGGAATTAAACATAGGGCTCCATGCATGCCAGGCAAACTCTTTACCTCTGAGCCATCTCTCCAGCTCCTTTTCATTATTTTGGGACAGAGTCTTGCAAAGTTGCCCAGAGTGGCCTTGAACTTGGATCCTCCTGCCACAGCCTCCTGAGTACCTGGAATTACAGATGTGCATTACCCACCCAGCTTCCCCATTTATTTATGTATTCATTTATTTATATTGGAATAGACTTATGAATTCTCATTTTATCCAATGTATTATAATCCATACTATGCCAGGTGTGGTGGCGCACGCCTGTAATCCCAGCACTTTGGGAGGCTGAGACAAGAGAATTGCGAGTTCAAAGCCAGTCTCAGCAATGGCGAAGCGCTAAGCAACTCAGTGAGACCCTGTCTCTACATAAAACACAAAATAGGGCTGAGGATGTGGCTCAGTGGTCGAGTGCCCCTGAGTTCAATCTCCAGTACCAAAATAAAAATAAAAATAATCCATACTATTCTTATTTATTTCTGCTGCTCAGATTTGCAGATTTAGTCAGTCAGAACTGCTTCAAACTGGCTTCTGTGTTCTTTTGGTACATTCTGAACACTCTTTGAGCACTTTCTTATTGGCACAGAAAGATATTTCAGACTCATCTTATGCTATTTCTGCAGCAGTCTGTTCTCCCAGAAATCCTGGTACCTTTGTTGGAGAGTGATATTTAGAAACCAAGTCTGGGGGGCTGGGGTAATGGCTCAGTGGTTGAGCGCTTGCCTCACATACGTGAGGCACTGGGTTCGATCCTCAGCACCCATAAAATAAATAAAGATACTGTGTTCGTCTACAACTAAACAAAATATTAAAAAGAAAAAAAAAAGAAAGAAACCAAGTCTGGGTTCATGGTATGCTCAAGCTATGGGATTTCTTTGTTTTTTTTTGTTTTTTTTTTTTTTTAATTTTTTAGTTGTTGATGGATCTTTACTTTATTCATGTATTATTTGTATGTGGTGCTGAGGATTGAACCCAGGGCCTCACGCATGCTAGGCAAGCGCTCTACCACTGAGCAACAGCCCCAGCCCCGATTTCTTTGTTTATGTATGCCTTCTCAGTGGATAATGCCAGGAAATTTGTATAAAATCATGAATACATGCTGATCCCTCTGCTTCTCTTTCTTTCCTTTCTTCCTTTCCTCTGCTGGAGATCAAATCCAGGGCCTTTGCATGCTAGGCATGCACTCTACCACTGAGCTATACTCCCAGCCCTGTTTCTTTCAATCTAAAACAACATCACAAGCTACATTCTCCCTCTCTGCTTTTGTAACTCCTTTTCTAACAATGGGTAAACTGGCTGCCTTTACCCTCAGTATATTTTCTCATTTATTCAAGCTTAATTTATCAACTATGATATTGTTAATATTATGTTTATTTTTAGGGTTTTTTTGGTGAGAAGGGATGCACTTAAGCTGTACAAATCTTAATGCACAATTGATGACTCTTGACAAATGCCCATGTTCATGTAATCCACACCTCTGTCAAAATATAGAACATTTTCTTTTCTTTTTTTTTATTTGGTACTGGGGATTGAACTCATAGGTACTTGACCACTGAGCCACATCCCCAGCCCTATTTTGTGTTTTATGTAGAGACAGGGTCTCACTGAGTTGCTTAGCGCCTCACCGTTGCTAGGCTGGCTTTGAACTCGCGATTCTCCTGTCTCAGCTTCCCAAAGTGCTAGGATTACAGGTGTACACTACCGCGTCCGACAAAATATAGAGCATTTTCGAGCCAGGTGTAGTAGTGTATGCATGTAATCCCAGTGACTTGGGAGGCAGGAGAAACGTAAATTTGAGTCCAGCCTCAGCAATGTATTGAGGCTCTAAGCAATTTAACAACATCCTGTCTCGAAATTTTAAAAATTAAAAAAGGCTGGGGATGTGGTTCAGGGATGTGGCTCTCTTAAACCCTCAGCCTCCCTAGCCCCTGGGATAACAGGTGTGCGCTGTCACGCCCACCCAGCTCATAATCGTTTTAACCAGGTCCTTGTTGATGGACATTTACGTTTCCAGACTTTTGCTCTTTATTTCCAACTGCTTCAATGAATAACCTTGTATATTTGTCATTTAACATATCTGAAACTATAACTGTAGGATATATTTCTATAAATGATTGCTGAATTGAAGTGTATAAACATATGGAATTTTGTTAGACACCATCAAATTACCTTTAATAGGAATTGTTTCAATTCACACATCCTGTTTACCCATAGTCATGGCTCTTCTAAGAGTTATCAATCTTTTAGATTTTAACCTATCAGATCAGTGATAAATGGTATCTCAGTGGTTTTCTTTTTTTCTTTTTTCTCTTGCAGTACTGAAGATGAAGCCCAGGAGTGCTCTACTACTGAGCTACATCTCTGGTCTTTCTTTATTTTTTATTTGAGACAGTTCAGTTGCCAGGTTGCCAGATTGGCCTCAAACTTAGAATCTTCCAGCTTCAGCCACTCAAATAGCTGGGATTACAGGCATATGCCACTGCAGTTGGCTCCTCTTAGTGACTTTTAATTTGTTCACTTTATTATGAGTGAGGATAAGTGTATTTTAACATGTATAAAGGATATGTATATTTTCTTTTCACTTTTCAATTGCATTAATGGTCATTTTGTTACTGTTTTATAGGAACTCTTTTGGGGAGCAGTATTGTGGTTTAAACCCAGGACCTCATGCATGCTAGGCAAACTCTCTACTACTGAGCTACAAATAAAATGCCCAACACCTTTACAAAAATTAGGTTTACTGGTGTAAAATTTATATACAGTAAGATTTCACCTTTTAGCAAAGCTATCTCATGTGTGGAAAGCCCTCCAGCTGGGGGATACCTGTTGGTGTTTTGAAGTACCTATTTGGAAAACAAGATCACTAATTGCAGTAAGAAAAGTGTATTATATTTAGACCAAGATTTTGAAGGTCTCAGATATACAGGCAATGTGTTCAATGGAAAGAGGGTAAGCCCTGAATTCTGACTATCTGGGCTCAAATCCTGTCTTTGCTACTTATTAACTATGTGATCTTGCTCAGATTACATCACAGCTTTTGGTCTCAGATTCCTTATCAGTAAAAAGCCTTCAAAATCAAATCCCATCAGATAACATAATGAAAGCATACTGTCTAGTGCTGACACAAACTGGGTACTTAATAAATGTTAATATTCCTTCTCTCCCAGCAAAAGCCAAGCCACTAAAGACCACGTGCCCTAGGGCAGAATGACAGGATGTTGTGTATAATTTTCAGTCACAACCTCGGGTGTGCTGGAGTGTTATGATCCTGCCTCCAGCATTCCAGCTTGGCACCTGTAGAGTCAGACTGAGAGCTTCCTGTGCTAATAAAATGAGCTCAGAGAAAATATCATACCTATCTTAAAAAAAAAAGAGTATAATTCTTTTTCAGTAAGGAGTTAATCAAAGCCACCTTGCCAAACCTGTTCTTCTGCCTAGATGATTAGTGCTTGCCAGCCTGGCTTCCTCCTGATGCCACAACCTGTTGGTCCAACAGCTTCAGATTAATAAAGAAGTTCAAAAAACAACATGTTCTCCCGGCCCTAGGACTTTGGCCTTTTCTATTTTCAGCAGTGAACTCTGTGAGGTAGGCAAAACAATCATAGTAGAATTAATGAATAGTTATATCCTTCCTACCTAGCCAGGCAAATATGTATGGTGTCCACTGCTACCCTACAGATACCATGTGGGCATCCTCATTGTGATCTTAGGTGGTGTGCTCACTTGCCTGGGCAAGGTGGAGAAAATCTTTTCTCCAGGCACCCATGGCCTTGGAAAACAACAGATAGGTCATCTCCCAGTTGATTTCACCTGTAGGGTAGACTGAAGATTGCCAGCCACAGTCATGAGTTCCCAGCTACAGCTGTGTTTACAGCCACCTGGTAAGCCTGGGCTGAGCTTCTGTGTCTGGTTGCTACTGTTTTTAAATAGATAGATCAAGCTGTAGCCTCCTGAATGCACTTGAAGGAAGCAAGCTCTCAGTTCAAAAAGAGAAACTTGGGGTGAGGAGTCACCCTGGCATGACGCTCCATGATGAAAGATCTGTTAATGGATCAGTTCCCTCTGAGACGCAAGCATAGCTCAGAGTGTGGAGGAAAGTGTCTTTGAAATTTAGCTCCTCTCCTGCACTTCGGACCCTGAGGTCCATTTCCAGAATGGAATCGAGAATTGTGGGTTTTGAAGCATGCTCAGCAGATGGAGGAGTGAGCTGTGGGCAATGGCTACAAAGTAAAGTTGAATTCCTGTTGGAAAGAAGAGGAAAAATGCCTATGAGTTCCTTGGTTCATCTCTTGTGTGTCCCTGAAGAGGCCTGGATATGGACATAAAAAGATCTGGGTTTTGGTTGCCTATCCTTGACAGTCCCAACACTGTCCACCTACTACTGCATGTTTACCATGCAGTCCCAAGTACTGTATGAGAATTATCTTAATCAGGTCTCACAGCCATGACCCTATTAAGCATTATTATTGTCTCCATTTTTCAGATGAAGAAGTTGAGATACAAAGAGATTAAGCAGGGCTAGGAGTGTAGTTCAGAGGAAAGCATGGCTTAGCATGCTTGAGGCCCTGGGTTGCATGCCCAGCCCTGCCAAAAGCAAAAACAACAACAACAAAAGAGGGCAGGAAACAGTGGAGCTCACCTGTAATCACAAGTTGGAGAGAGGCCAGCCTGGGCCACTTAGTGAGATCTTGTCGCAGAATAAGGAACTGGGGGCATAGCTCAGTGGTAGAGCACCCCTGGGCTCAATCTCTAGTACCTCAAAAAATAAAAAATAATAAAATCTTCCCCTACCAACAACAAAGAAGTAACTTCCCCAAGGTCAAAGCAATCACTTGTGGGAGAACTGGGATTCAAACACAGACCCTCTGCGTCTAGACGCTATGCTTGTTACAACTGCATGATGCTGCTACTTGGTATTGCGTTATCATGGTCTTTACCACATAATTCCATAATTCTTTGTTTAAGTCCTTATCTCCCACATTTAACTTGATGGTGGGTAAAATGCGTTATTCATTTTCCCACTGAGAGTGGCCAACACAGACCTCAACACCAAGTGGATGCTCAGTATATGTTTGTTGAATAAGTGTTCAAAATCTATTACCTTTGTGCTTTAGCATTAGAGAAAGACATGGGAGAGTTGAGGGAAGGTGTAGGTTATTAAGAAACTGATGACCCAATTCCTCTGGTGGTGACAGTGGAAATTACTACCTTAAACTGCCTTCTCCTTTTACCTGAGTTTTGCAGACTGGGTCAGGTATGGCCAATTGTGGCAGCTGTACATGCCCAATGGCGGCAGCTGTACATGATGCTGTACATTTTGGCCTAGGATGCTTTTCTGTACTTCTTTTTTTTTTTAAATATTTATTTTTTAGTTGTAGGTGGACAGGATATCTTTATTTTATTTTTTATGTGGTGCTGAGGATCGAACCCAGTGCCTCTCGCGTGCTAGGCGAGCACGCTACCACTGCGCCCTAACCCCAGCCCCTCTGTACTTCTTCTTGACAACAATATTCCCCCAAGGTTTGAAGACTCCTCCCTAGCTCCCTGAAGTTCAAGAGGGACCATCAATCACAATTCCTCACCCGTTCTTATAGAAGACCCTTGTCCTAAGCCTGGCCATTCGGTCCCACACCAGCTTTTGGAAGAATGAAGTTTGGAGATATTTGTGGCTATTTTGCCTGGGCTCAGGGAGGAAGCCAGGCTGCAGTGTGAGAGCATGAGGTCAATGTGCAAAAAGAAGCACACATAGTTGAGAGAAGAACACTGACTGACATTGTTTGAGGCCCTCAGTCAACCATACTTGAAGGTAAATCTACCCTTACATGTTCCACTTTTCTGATTCTCTATATTTCCTATTTGCCTAAGCTAGTTTACATTGGGTTTTGTCGTATGAAACTAAAATAATTACTTTTAACCAAGTGCCCTGCACCCTGGCATGGTGACACACATCTGTAATCCCAGCAACTTGGGGTGCTGAGGAAGGAGGATCAGAGGTTTGAGGCCAGCATTGGTAACTTAATGAGACCCTGTCTCAAAATTTTAAAGAAAGAGCTGGGAGGGGCTGGGGTTGTGGCTCAGTGGTAGAGCGCTTGCCTAGCATGCGTGAGTCACGGGGTTCAATTCTCAGCACCACATATAAATAAATAAAAATAAAGTTCTACCAACAACTAAAAACATAAATAAATAAAAAAGAAGGGCTGGGAATGTAGCTCAGGGGTAAAGTGTCCCTGGGTTCTATTCCCAGTACCAAAATAAATAAACACATAAGGGGCTGGGCCTGTAGCTCAGTGGTAAAGCACTTGCCTAGTATGCGTGAGGCACTGGGTTCAATCCTCAGCACCACATATAAATAATAAATGAATAAAATAAAGATACATCAACAACTAAAAAAAAATTTAAAAAATAAATACATAAATATTCACTCTATGGTAGGATCTGCAGATTAAAAAAAAGAATTGCACAGAATATATTATACTAAAATTTATTAGTTGTTTACCTGAAATTCAAATTGAACTGGCAATACCTTTCTATAGAGATATACAACTGTGTACCAGTGATATGCATGATAAACCTACATAATAAACATCACATTAGTCAATTTTACAAGTTTTTTTTGTGCTGAGGATTGAACACAGGATGCTTTACCACTGAGCCTCATCCCCAGCCCTTTTTATGTTTTATTTTTTAAGACAGAATCTCACTAAGTTGCTCAGAGCCTCATTAAATTGCTGAGGCTGGCCTTGAATTTGCTATCCTCCTGCCTCAGCCTCCTGAATTTCTGGGATTACATGTGTGCAGTACTGCACGTGGCTCTGCAAGATTTTTTAAGTGAGCCAGGCGTGGTGGCACACACCTGTAATCCCAGAAGCTTGGGAGGCTGAGGCAGGTGAATTGTGAGTTCAAAACCAGCCTCACCAAAAGCAAAGTGCTAAGGAACTCAGTGAGACCCTGTCTCTAAATAAAATACAAAATAGGGCTGAGGATGTGGCTCAATGGTCGAGTGCTAGGTGAGCACTCTACCACTAAGCCACAACCCCAGCCCCTACATTTTGTCTTTTTTATTTAATTTTTTTGAGATAGGGTCTTGCTAAGTTACCCCACAATAGTCTCAATCCAAGGTACCTCCCCCAAAAAAGATATTTTAAATGAAGAAATAAAGTGAGTATATTGAGTAATTTAGAAATATTCTTATACTAAAATAATTAGGTGAGTGATATAATTAAAGCAGTTATTAAAGGTACATTAATAGAAAAGGTACATTAGTAGACCAAAAGAATAGATTAGAAAGCCCAGAAATAAAAGAGGATAGATTTTATACACACACACACACACACACACACACAATTGGATAAAAGCATTTCAAATTAGTTGAAAAAAATGAAGGATTACTAAAACATGGGTACTAGGATAACTGAGTTGTTCTTTGTGAAAAGAAAAATTAGGTTAGATTCCCATTTCAGACATTACTTTAAATAAATTCCAGATAAATTAGAAATATAAAAATGAAAAAATGAAGTAAGAGTTAGAAAAAAATGTGAGAGCTGGGCACAATGGCTCCTAGTTTGAGGTCAGCTTCTGCAACTTAACAAGACCTTGTCTCAAAAAAAAAAAAAAAAAAAAAATAGGGCTAAGGATGTAGCTCAGTGATAGAGTGCCCCTGGGGTCCATCACTAGTACTGCAATTAAAAATTTCAGAGAGGTGAAGGCTGTTCTATGTATGACATAAAATCCAGTTTTAAAATAAAAGATTAAAAAATTTGACCAAAATATAAAACATTTTCTTCATGATAAAAAGCATCTGAAGCCGGGCGCGGTGGCTCAAGCCTGTAATCTTAGCACTTAGGGAGGCTGAGGCAGGAGAATTGCGAGTTCAAAGCCAGCCTCAGCAACAGCGAGGCACTAAGCAACTCAGTCAGACCCTGTCTCTACATAAAACACAAAATAGGGCTGGGGATGTGGCTCAGTGGTCGAGTACCCCTGAGTTCAATCCCCGGTACCAAAAAAAAAAAAAAAAGCATCTGAAATAAAGCCAAAGGGGAAAAAACAAATGGAAAAATATTTGCAACACGTGCTGGAAGTGGTGACGCATGCCTGTAACCTAGTGACTCCACAGGCTGAGGCATGAGGACAGCAGGTTCAAGGCCAGTCTCAAAAACTTAGACCCTATCTCAAAATAAAAAATAAAAGGAATGGGAATATAGCTCAATAGTAAAGTGCCCCTGAGTTCAATCTCCAATACTGCAAAAATAAATAAATAAATAAAATTGTAAAACATAACAAGCAGATTTAATTTCCGTAATACATAAAAAATTGCTACAAATAAATAAGAAAATGATGAGGCTAAGAATATAACAGCAAAGAGGCAAAGGATATGGAAAATGCAGTCTACATAGAAAGCTCTATGACTCTTTAAAGCTTTTAACCATATGAATGTATGCCCAATTTCACTCTTAAGAGAAACATAAATTAAAATTATTATACAATGACTTTTTTTTTTTTTGGTACTGGGGATTGAACTCAGGGGTACTCGACCACTGAGCCACATCCCCAGCCCTGTTTTGTGTTTTATGTAGAGACAGGGTCTCACTGAGTTACTTAGCACCTAGCCATTGCTGAGGCTGGCTTTGAACTCGCGATTCTCCTGTCTCAGCCTCCCTAAGTGCTGGAATTACAGGCTTGAGCCACCACACCTGGCCAGTGATTTTTTTTTTTTTTTGGTAGCACTGAGAATTGAACCTGGGATGCTCTACACTGACTTACATCCTGTCTTGTTTTTAAAATACCTTTACTTTGTTTGTTTAGTTTTTTTATGTGGTGCTGAGGATTGAACCCAAAGCCTTATGTGTGCTAGGTGAGTGCTCTACTACTGAGCCACAATCCCAGCGCCTACATCCTGTCTTTTTTATTTAATTTTTTTGATACAGGGTCTTGCTAAGTTACTCAACACTAGTCTCAAACTTGGGATTCTAGCCGGGTACAGTGGCACATGCCTGTAATCCCAGCACTTTGAGAGGCTGAGACAGGAGAATCACGAGTTCAAAGCCAGCCTCAGCAAAAGCGAGGCACTAAGCAACTCAGTAAGGCCCTGTCTCTAAATAAAAACACAAAATAGGGCTGGAGATGTGGCTCAGTGATCAAGTACCCCTGAGTTCAATCCGCAGTACCAAAACAAAAACAAAATCAAAAAACAAAAAAATCTTGGGATTCCCCCTGCCTTAGCTTCCTGAGTTGCTGGGATTATAGGTATGTACGAACATGCAAGGCTACAATGCATGTTTTAACCTGTTAGACTGAAAATATGAAAAAGCATTCCCAAGCCAGACGTGATGGCACACGCCTGTAATCCCAGCACTTTGGGAGGCTGAGACAGGAGAATCGCAAGTTCAAAGCCAGCCTCAGCAACGGTGAGGCACTCAGCAACTCAGTGAGACCCTGTCTCTACATAAAACACAAAATAGGGCTGGGGATGTGGCTCAGTGGTCGAGTGCCCTTGAGTTGAATCCCTGGTGCAAAAAAAAAAAAAAAAAAAAAGGCATTCCCAAATACAACCACCTTGGAGAGCAATTTGTCAGCATTTTCAAAATTACAAATGCAAAGCTCTTCAACCTAGTAGTTCTACTTTTAGAACTTTATCCTAGAAACATATTTGTGTGCATGTGAATAAACTAAGTACTACAGTATCATTATAACAACAAGAGACAGGAAACAGTTTAAGTATTCATCAATAAAGGGCTGGTTAATAAATTGAGGTACACCTATACAAGGAAACACTATGTATCTGTAAAATGGAACCAGAAAACATGTTTTTGCTTACATAGAAACTGAGAACAGAGGTATGTGTGGGGAATATATCATTTTATCTTTTTCTAATTTTGTGCCTTGTATATTTAATATCTATTTAAAAAAGAAAAACTAAAATACATTTTAGGGAACAGTTTTTTTGGTTGGTTTTTTTTTTTTTTTTTGGTGCTGAGGGTTGAACCCAGGACTTTGTGCATGGTACGCAAGCACTCTACCACTGAGCTACATAAAATACTTTAAGAAATACTAAAAGCTGTAAACATGTTTTAGGATAGATCACAAACATTTGAGTTTTAAAATATCACACAAGTTGGGCGTGGTGGTGCGCACCTGTAATCCCAGTGACTTGGGAGGCTGAGGCAAGAAGATCTCAAGTTCAAAGCCAGCCTCAGCAAAAGGGAGGTGCTAAGCCACCAGTGAGACCCTGTCTCTAAATAAAAAATACAAAACAGGGCTGGGGACGTGACTCAGTGGGTGAGTGCCCCTGAGTTCAATCCCCAATACCCGCCCCCCCAAAATTAAAATATCACACAGGAATTCAAGAGCATCTCAAGCTCAGGTGGGCACTTGAGATTTTGACCATAGACCTAGGGGAAGGAGGACAATAAATAAACATTCGCATTTGTCTTAACCACTAGAGAAAAAGTGTGAAAACCACTGCTTTATAAGATAATAGGGCTCACTTGCAGGGTAGTGGGGAGATACCTTTTGGATCTTGGAGGTTAAGGTCATACTGAGTATGTATATATAAATCAGGGTCAGAGATAAAAAGCCAAACAGAGAACAGCGAAATAGCCAAGAGATGAGCAACTGCAAGAAACTAATGCCACATTTACAGGACAGGACATTGTGTTACCAAACCCAGGGAGTTGGATCATCTGCTCAAATTTGGAACCAGGTAGGTCATAGGACTGATGCTGAAGAGATGGAGACTCTGGCTTGCAGCTGGGAAAAGGGGATATTCTGACTTTTTCCTTGGTTCCCTCCAATGTCCAGAAAATGCCTATCATTAATGGAGTCCAGCAATTCAGCCTAAGGGCCAAGCAGCACAGTAGTCTAGGCCCTGCAGCCTTCATAGGATCAACCCTCCATCACCATTTCATAAAGAGCAGGGGAAAGGGGAAGAATAGACTCGAAGATAAAACAGGCCAGGATCAGCACAGAGGGAAATCAGGAAAAAAAAACAACAATTGATAAATTCATCTCTTTGAGAATGAACTCAGGGTGATCCTACAAAGTTTGGTTTCTTTCTTTCTTTTTTTTTGGTACTGGAGATTGAACTCAGGGGTACTCGACCACTGAGCCACATCTCCAGCCCTATTTTGTGTTTTATGTAGAGACAGGGTCTCACTGAGATGCTTAGCCTCTCGCCCTTGCTGAGGCTGGCTTTGAACTCGTGATTCTCCTGTCTCAGCCTCCCTAAGTACTGGGATTACAGGCTTGCGCCACTGTGCTTGGCTTAAGTTTGGTTTCTTGAATGGCAATCTTTTTTTTTTTTTTTTTTAGTTGTAGATGGATACAAAGTCTTTATTTTATTGCTTTGTATGTGGTGCTGAGGATCGAACCCAGGGCCTCACGCATGCGAGGCAAGCGCTCTACCGCTGAGCTACAATCCCAGCCCTTTGAATGGCAATCTTAAGACCCAAACTTTCGCTCCAAAATGATTTTCCAGTTGGTTTATACAAACTAGGATCTAGCTGGTTGTGGTGGAGCATGCCTGTAATCCCAGCACATAGGGAGGCTGAGTCAGGAGGATTGCAATTTCAAGGCCAGCCTCAGCAACTGTGACCCTGTCTCAAAATAAAATTTATTTATTTATTAATTCGGAGGGTATCAGGATTGAGGGGCACTCGACCACTGAGCCACATCCCTAGCCCTATTTTGAATTTTATTTAGAGACAGGGTCTCATTGAGTTGCCTAGCACCTCCCCATTGCTTAGGTTGGCTTTAACTCTTGATCCTCCTCTCAGCCTCCCTAGGGATTACAGGCATGCACTACCACGCCTGACTCAAAATAAAATTTAAAGTCTGAGAATGCAGTTCAGTGGTGGAGCACTCTGATTCAACTCCAGTACCACCAGAAACAAAACAATCAGTCTCTAACTCTGGACCATACCCTACATGTAGTCACGTCTCTCACAAATATTTTAATCTGGCCGAGTGAGGTAGTGCATGCCAGTAATCGCAGCGACAGAATACTTTTATCAATTTCTTCCTACGTAATCACCATTTGTGGCGGGGCTTAGTATGTTCAGCCTGCACTAAATACTTTACAGGTATTTTCACATTTAATTCTTCCTTAAACCCAACAGTAATTATTATTCATACTTTAAAGATGATGGAATGGGGGCTGGGATTGTGGCTCAGCGGTAGAGCGCTTGCCTCGCATGCCTGAGGCCCTGGGTTCGATCCTCAGCACCACATACAAAGCAATAAAATAAAGACATTGTGTCCATCTACAACTAAGAAAAAATTTAAAAAAATAAAAAATAAAAAATAAAGATGATGGAATGAAGCTCAGAAAGATTGAATAACTTGCCCAAGAAGCACAGCTAGAAAGTGTGAGACAGGTCCAGAAACTGGAGATTCTACTGCCTCCCGGGATTAAGGATTCTAAAACAAACAAACAAAACTATACATAAACGGCGTGCACATGGCTTTATGCCTATCATTTCCCAGTTGTCACCTTTTGGCTTTCTATCTTTAAGGTTGCCCCCTACCCCGCCGCTTTTTTTAAAGAGGTACTGAGGATTGGGCCAACACTTTTATCTCTTTATCTCGAGACACAGTGTCACTACGTTGTTCAGGCTGGATTCAAACCAAACCTCTAGAGTCTCTAGGACTAGGGGCGTGCGCGACCACGCCACATTAGCCCTCCACTTGTTTGCTTTATTACCCGCCACCCGTACCCCATAGCAATTTATTCCAGCTAAGATACTACATATTGATTTTATCTGTTTTACCCTATTTCTAGTACACTGAGGACCAGATTTTTTGTGTGTTTTGTTCCCTAAGGCTTTCTTAACATTTAAAGCAGCGCTGGCTACGTAGCAGGGAATCGCCACACGTTTGACCAAAAACTACCCGCTCCCGGAAGCACCAAGAATCCAAGACTAAGTGAGCGTGAGTTGAACCTCGTAGGCACCCATAGTACTGCCCTTCTCGCCCTTCTAATAGGTGAAGGGGAGACGAGAGAAGCTCCGCCCCTTTCTTGGCTATGGACCGCCTAGGCTTCGGAAGTCTTTGCGTCTGTCTCGTGAGCGCTGTCGCACGGGCGCTTGCTGGGTGCGTCATTTCCGGGCGGCGCGGAGCCGAGTGGTCAACGGCCTGTAGAGCAACATGCCTAAGTAAGAGGGGCCCTCAAATATGAGGGAGGTGGCAGTCACTGGTGGTGGCCGGGTGAGGGGAGCGGAGAGCGGGTTCTGATACTAGAAGCCTCGAAGGAAGGGCGAGGATCTGGGGCAGAAGGAAGGTGTGAGATGGCAAGCTGTAGACAGCTCTTTTAGAGTGCGGAGGTCGGCCCCGCTTAAGGCAACAAAAAACCCCTGGTTTTTATCAGAATGCTTTGTTTGACGCCTTCGGATCGTGAATAGGGCGGTTTTTTGTTTTTTTTTTCAGTGAATATTGCTGCCGTGGATGGGCATCTATTAACGGGTTGGCATCTTCTCTTTTTCTCTTCCACCTCTTTTTCAGATTTTATTGTGACTACTGCGATACATACCTCACCCATGACTCTGTAAGTGGAGGATTTCTTCATAGTTTTAAAAAGTCTTATGTGTAATCGTTAGTTTTTTGTTTTTTAACGTCTAGACTTGTGCATTTCAGACTGCCGAAATTTTAATTTACTGCTTGGAGAAAATTGAGTGTGTTTCTTTTTCTTCCCTTCCTTTAACTACCTTCATAATTTGAGGACATTTGCAAGAATTATTCTTCCAGCAGGCAGTGCTTTCACTGGAAAGCCAAAATAATAAAGGTTTAACAAGTTTGAAGATGAAAAAAGTTACATGAACAAAATTTCTAGGAGAGTGCCCATGAAGTTCAAATAGTCGACTGTATGAAGTTATTAAAATGTTTGGATAAAATGAGAGTAAATGCTGTGATTTGGAACAATATGCTTTGATTTGATTAAAAACTTCTTAGCAAATAACTACTACTAAGATTGAAGGCTTTATTGTGTCAGTCTGTGTCTCAAATGTTTTACACAAATCATTTTGCTTCATGCTCCCGATATTCTATTAGTACATTCATTGTCTCTACTTTATGGAGAAGGAAACTGAGGTCGAGTGTGAGTGGATAACTGACTTTAGGTGTTAGAAAACAAGTGATTTTGTACACAGGTAGAAGGTGAGACTAGCGGGTTCAACTCTGTAATTCTAGTCCAATAATTCTCAAACTTTTTGATCTCTTTGATCTCAAATCTTTAAAGGTTTAACATTCATCAAAACCTTAAAATTATTGGCTTATATGTATGTATTTTTAAATTGAGGTATGTGGGTTGTGTACACAAATCTTTGAAATTCATTATCTGAAATTAGTGTATATCAGTACTCGAAATTAAAGCTTAACAAAAGTATTTACTCATTTAAAAGGAACAGTAGAAAGTTTTTTACATGTAACATATCATTTAAATAAAAGAAACAGCTATTTTCCAAAACAAAAAATTAAGTACAAATAATGTTGTATTAGCATCTTTACAAACCTATGTAATGTCTGACCTAATGGAACACAGCTGGGTTTTTATATTTCTCTGCTTAAATCTATTACAGTATGTTGTTTTGGTTGAAGTATGTAGAGAAAGGCCAACCTCTCATTGATGTGTAGTTGAAAAAAGGGATAGTACTTTTTCTTTTTTTTGTACCAGGAATTGAACCCAGGGCACTTAACCACAAAGCCACATCCCCAGACTGTTTTTAAATTTTTATTTTATTTAGGGACAGGGTCTTGTTAAGTTGCTGAAGCTAGCTTTGAACTTGAGATCCTCCTGCCTCAGCCTCCCAAGTCACTGGGATTATCGGTGTGTGCCACTGTGCTTTGCTAGTGGGAGTACTTTAATAGTCTTTTTTTAGATAATTGTAGGGTTTTTTTTTTGTTTTGTTTCTTATTTGGTACTGGAGATTGAACTCGGGGGCAGTCGACCACTGAGTCACATCCCCAGCCCTATTTTGTGTTTTATGTAGAGACAGGGTCTCACTGAGTTGCTTAGTTGCTCGCTGTTGCTAAGGCTGGCTTTGAACTCGTGATTCTTCTGTCTCAGCCTTCCTAAGTGGTGGAGATTGTAGGATTTTTTGTTTTTGTTTTTTTGGTGCTGGAGATTGAACTCAGGGCTTTGTGCATGGGAGGCAAGCATCTACCAACTGAGCTATATCCTCAGCCCCCATAGTATTCTTTAATACTATTTTATATTATTATCAAAACTTAACACATGGTTAGTTGCAATGTGGACTCTGAAACCATATCAGACTTTCCAGACCATTACATTAAAATTCACTGGTCTATCTTGTACTTTGGATCTTTTATTATGCATGATTTTGTAATATGCATTGGTTATTTGGAAAATATTAGTGAGTTATACAGTTCTGCAAGTATGGGCACATTTGATTATATTCTATTATATTTGATATATAGTATATATAATCAAATTGTATAATATATAATTATATTCTATTAAGATTAGATAATAGAATAGATTATATTCTATAATATAATAGGTTATATTCTATTAAGAACTCACATTAATTCAAGTAAAAATTTAATCACTACCAGCTTTAGCTGTTAATTTTATGGTGACAGGTAAGGTTTTCCAAAATTCTAATTTTTGCTTATAGCTCATATGTTTTTATTGTCAGCAGATATGATCAGATGCTTTCATGGGCCTTGAGCATGCTAGGAAAGTGCTCTACTATTGAGCTATATCACTGGCTCTTTTTAAAATTTTTGTTTTAAGGAAGAGGATCACTAGGTTGCCAAGCTAGCCTGAAGCTTGCAGTCCTCTTCAGCCAAATGAGTAGCTGGGATTATAAACCTCCATGCCTGGCTACTTCATTCATTTTTGAGAAGTCTGAATATCTAACATATTTTTTTTTCTTTCAGAGAAGAAACAGCTGGTAAAGCTAGCAACTAGAACAATTGCATGCCTGCTTTTAAGTATCAATCTTAAAATTTACTTTAAATTTCATATATTAGTGTGCAGAAATGCTTTGTCAGGCCTTCCATTTTGTCACTCGGAATTTTTTTTTTTTTTTAATATTTTTTTTTTAGTTGTAGATGGACATAATGTCTTTATTTTATTGCTTTTTTTTTTTTTTAAATATATTTTTGGTTGTAGATGAATGCAATATCTTTATTTTATTTATGTATTTGTATGTGGTGCAGAGGATCGAACCCAGTGACTCACGCATGCGAGGCAAGCGCTCTACCGCTGAGCTACAATCCCAGCCCCTTGTCACTCGGAATATTAAAAGGTTAAGAACTCAAGAGTTGAGATTCAATAAAATTAATAATTATGTTGTTTTATTAAAGACAGTAAAACTGGATTTTGCCCCCATGAGTATGGGACATTGAAAAATACAATGATCATTAATACAAAAGGGTGCCATGCCTTGATTCATTCTAAAGTACCAGGAGTTTGGCATCATCATTGTCAGTACAGTGAAAAAGAAAGTAATGTCTTATGAGAATATATGGCGGGGCTGGGGTTATGGCGCAGTGGTAGCGTGCTCGCCTAGCATGCATGAGGCACTGGGTTCGATCCTCAGCACCACATAAAAATAAAATAAAGATATTCTGTCCACCTACAACTAAAAAAATAAATAAATATTTAAAAAAAAAAAAAAAAGAAAGAAAGAAAATATATGGTGAGCCGGGCGCGATGGCCCACACCTGTAATCCCAGCACTTTGGGAGGCTGAGACAGGAGAATCGCGAGTTCAAAGCCAGCCTCAGCAAGGGTGAGAGGCTAAGCAACTCAGTGAGACCCTGTCTCTACATAAAACACAAAATAGGGCTGGGGATGTGGCTCAGTGGTTGAGTGCCCCTGAGTTCAATCTCCAGTACCAAAAAAAGAAAGAAAACATGGAGTCACACACCCCTGAAAAGGTCTCAGAGATGGTTAGATTTGCTTTGAGAACTGCAGCTCTATGCTGCCTTTTCTTTTTAAATTTTTTAATTTTTTTAATTGTAGATGGACACAATACCTTTATTTTTTTTATCTATTTTTATGTGGTGCTGAGGATCAAACCCAGAGCCTCATGCATGCAAGGCAAGCGCTCTACCACTGAGCTACAACCCCAGCCCTCTATGCTGCTTTTGCAAGAACCTGATTAAATAGGTATTCTTGATCATCTTGAATAGTATCTGGAAGAACCTAGCCAGTATTTCTCTATTGTCATTTTGTTTAAAATTCTTCCTATGGCTGGGGATGTGGCTCAGTATTAGAGTGCTTACCTAGCCTGTGCAAGGCCTTGGGTTTGATCCTCAGCACTGCAAAGGAAAAAAATTCTTATGAATGATGTTGTTTAGCATTAGCAGATTTGCAGGCTGGGCATGGTGGTACACACCTGTAATCCCAGTGAGTTGGTGCTGAGGTAGGAGGATCCCGGATTTAAGGCCAGCCTGGGCCTCTTTAGGTAAAACCGCTTGTCATACTTTTCTTTCTTTTTTTAATATTTTTTTAGTTGTTAATGGATATTTATTTATATGTGGTGCCAAAAATCTAAACCAATACTTCACACATGCTAGGCAGGCGCTCTACCACTGAGCTACAACTCCAGCCTCATAATTTTCTTTTTTTTTTTTTTTTTTTTTTTTATAATTTTAGTTGTAGATGGACACAATGTCTTTATTTTATTGCTTTGTACGTGGTGCTGAGGATCGAACCCAGGGCCTCACGCATGCAAGGCAAGCGCTCTACCACTGAGCTACAATCCCAGCCCGCCTCATAATTTTCTTAAAGTTGTTTGGGGGCTATGCCTTTCTACTCTCTCTTGGCATATTTTCATATACCCACTAATAGTCTTGCTAATGCCAGAATTCAGAAAATTGTAAAGTATCTCTTTATAATAACTTTCTCTTTATGAGAAGTATTTTTTAAAAATATTTTTATAGTTGTTGATAGACCTTTATTTTATTTATATGTGGTGCAGAGAATCGAACCCAGTGCCTCACATATGCTAGGCGAGCGCTCTGCCACTGAGCCACAACCCCAGCCCCTCTTTATAAGAAGTATTGAGAACCCTATAATGTTGCTGTTCTAAAATTTTCTTGAAAAAGAAAACTGTGATGGTAGCAGTTTCCTGTAGTGGGCTTCAAAGTGTGTTAAAATATCCATTGCTGGCTGGGCATGGTGCACCCGCTTGTAACTTTGAGACAGGAGGATCTCAAGATTGGGGCCAGTCTGTACAATTAAGCAGTGAGTCTTAACTCAAAGTTTAAATAAGAGAGATGGGGCTGGTGTGTAGCTCAATGGCAGAGTGCTTCTAGCATGTGGGAGTCCTGGGCTCAATCCCCAGTACTGCAAAAACAAACAAAAATATTCAGAAGAAAGCAGCCGTATTAAAAAAAGTATATAGACATGAAAATAGAAATTAATTTAGCATGTCAGACTTTTTCCAGTGATTTTGTTGCTAGCCTCTCATAGGTTATTGCTGTAAGGATTATTAAATTTAAAAACTTGGTTTATTCGAGGTTTCTTTTTTTGGTACCAGGGATTAAACTCAGGGATTATTCGACCACTGAGCCACATCCTTTGTCCTATTTTGTGTTTTGTTTAGAGACAGGGTCTCACTGAGTTGCTTAGCGCCTCGTGGTTGCTGAAGCTGGCTTTGAACTTGGGATTCTCCTGTCTCAGCCTCCCAAAGTGCTGGGATTACAGGTGTGCGCTGGGGTTTCTTATTACTAGTGTCATAGTTAAATTCTGTGACTGTTAAAAACGAATCACTACAAACCATTTGTGTGAAAACACGAAATCAGTTAGGCAAAAAAAGAAAATTTTCAAACAGTCATTCAGTGCTGTAACTTTCAGACTTTTTTAAAAAAATTTTTTTTGTTGTTAATGGCCCCACCTTTCCTTCCTTCCTTCCTTCCCTCCTTCCTTCCCTCCTTCCTTCCCTCCCTCCCTCCTTCCTTCCGCTGAGAATCGAACCCCGTGCCTCACGCATGCTAGGCAGGCACTCTACCACCAAGCCACAACCCCAGCCCACTTTCAGACTTTTATTTATTTATTTATTTATTTATTTTTGGTTTTGGGGATGGAACCCAGGAGTGCTTTACCACTGAGCTGTAGCCCCAGCACTTTGTATTTATTGATTATTGTGAGACAGCATTGCTAAAGTGTAGAGGCTGGCCTTGAACTTGTGATCTTCTTGTTTCAGCCTCAGGGGTTATTGGGATTATAGGCATGTGCCACCGCATCCAGCTTGGACTGTTTTTTGGTTTTTGTTTTTTAACTTTATTTTTATATGGTGCTGAGGATCAAACCGTGTGACTCATACATGCTAGGCAAGCGCTCTACAACTGAGCAACAACCATAGCCCCTGGTTGGTTCTTAAACATGAATTTTAAAAAAATTTTTTTTTCAGTTGTAGATGGACACAATATCTTTATTTATTTATTTTTATGTGGTGCTAAGGATCGAACCCAGTGCCTCACGCATGCGAGGCAAGCGCTCTGCCACTGAGCTACAGCCCCAGCCCTAAACATGAACTTTTGGTTAGACTTAAGGCATTATTGCTGTATTAGTGTAAGCAGTGGTTTGGGAGATAGCAATATTTTGAAATATAGACAGTGAAAAGATAGTCTGTCTGGTTTCTCTGGCCGGGCGTAGTGGTGCGTGCCTGTAATCCCACTGGCTCAGGAAGCTGAGACAGAAGGATTGTGAATTCAAAGCCAGCCTCAGCAAAAGCGAGGCACTAAGCAACTCAGTGAGCCCCTGTCTCTAAATAAAATACAAAATAGGGCTGGGGATGTGGCTCAGTGGTTGAGTGCCCCTGAGTTCAATCCCTGGAACTCCCCCCCCACCCCCCAAAAAAAGTGTCTGCTCAGTTGACATTAGTCACATCTGCTGTGATTGAATTAGGGGAGGAATAGATTGAATATACCAGTAGAGATGTAGTTAGGCAACCATGAGGAGCATCTGGGTGAGATCTAGCTTCCAGGCCTTGGTTTAATGCTGATCAGCTGCATGTTTTATGCATAAGTCCTTAAGCATAAATAGAAGATAATAACCATGTGATTTTTTTTCTGCAAATTTATTGGCTTAGAATTATTGAATCACAATTTACTTTAAAAAATTTTTTTTAGTTATAGATGGACACAATACCTTTATTTTTTATTCATTTTTAAAATTCTTATATGGTGCTGGGGCTCAAACCCAGTGCCTTACATGTGCTGGGCAAGCGCTCTACACTGAGCTACAACCCCAGCTCTCTGACTTGTCATATAATTACAACTTGATGTGTTCATTTACACAGAATATTTCTGTCACCACAGAAAGTTCCCTTTATAGTTAGTCTCTAACAAACCTGGCCTTTCAGTTTATCTAGCCTCTTTCCACTCCCACCACGCTACTGGCTTTACTCATGCTAGACAAGCACACTGTGCCATGAAGCTACACCTTCAGCTCTTTATAAAAATTTTTTTCTTTTTCTTTTGTACCAGGGATTGAACCCAAGGGTGCTTAACTCCTGAGCCACATCTCCACCCCTTTTTATTTTTATTTTTTTATTTTTTTATTTTTTAAATATTTATTTTTTAGTTGTGGGTGGACAGAATATCTTTATTTTATTTTTATGTGGTGCTGAGGATTGAACCCAGTGCCTCATGCGTGCTAGGCGAGCACGCTACCACTGCGCCATAATCCCAGCCCCTTTATTTTTATTTTTGGGACAATCTCACTAAGTTGCTTAGGGCTTCACTAAGTTGCTGAGGCTGGCTTCAAACCTGTAATCCTTCTGCCTCAGCCTCCTGAGCTGCTGACATTTGCTACTGTGTCTGGCTTAATTTTATTTTTGAGACAGGGTCTCTTTAAGTTAGTTGCACAGGCTGACCTCAAAGTTGTGATCCTCTTGCCTCAGCCTTCAGAATTACTGGGATTACAGGTGTGAGTCACCACACCTAACTCTGATCTGGTTTTGTTTTTGTTTTTGTTTTTTTTAGTTGCCAATGGATCTTTATTTTATTTATTTATATGTGGTGCTGAAAATTGAGCCCAGTGCCTCACACATGCGAGGCAAGTGCTCTGCCACTGAGCCACAACCCTAGCCCCTGGTTTTTTTTTTTTAATATATATATATATTTTTTAGTTGTAGGTGGACACAATATCTTTATTTATTTTTATGTGGTGCTGAGGATCGAACCCAGTGCCTCACGCATGCAAGGCAAGAGCTCTACCACGGAGCTACAATCCCAGCCCTGATCTGGTTTTTATTAAATAAAATTAGTGGAATTGGAGATATAGCTCAGTGGTAGAGCACTTGTCTAGCATGTGCAAGGACCTGGGTTCCGATCCCAGTAACAGACAGTAATACACAGATATAGTAATAGCCAGCTAACTCAATAAAAGCAACAACAAAATTAATGTTAGTTGCCAGGTGCAGTGCTGCACAACTGTAATATCACCTAGTCAGGAGGCTGAAGCAAGAGGATCTCAAATATGAAGCCAGCCATAGCAACTTAGCAAGACCTTGTCTCAAGAAAATAAAAAGGTCTGGGGATGTAGCTTCGTGATAAAGGGTCCCTGGGTTCAATCTCCAGTACTTAGAAAAAGAAAGAAAAGGCTGCGCTTGGCCCAGCAGCAATCCCCTGTAGTTCTAGTTCCTTGGGAGTTTGAGGTCAGAGTATTGCTTGATCCCAGGATTCCAGATGAACATGGGCAACATTGCAAGACCCATTTCCAGAATTTGTGGGCATGTGGTCTTTGCTGCTGTTACTCAACTCTGCTGTTGTAGAGAGAGGCCCTAGACAATAAATAAAAGAATAAAATTGTCTGTTGGGGCTGGGGGTGTAGCTCAGTGTTGGTACAGTGTGTGTCTGGCACGTATGAGGCCCTGGGTTTTATCCCTAAAACCACACAAACACACACACACACACACACAGGGTGTCCGCATTCCAATACCTATTTTAAAATTTTTTAATTTTTTAAACAAAAACGGGTGGCTGGCACGTGGGCCACAGTTTATTGACACCTGGTCTGGATAATAAATGTAATAAGTAAATTGCCATAGTGTGTTGTAGGATAATGTGTAGTGCCTAGCCAAACTAGCTGGGTTGCTTACATAGAGGTCAATCTTTATTAACTTTCTCATTTTGGAGATTTATTTCTGTGTCTGATACAGCCTTTTTGTTTTACAGCCATCTGTGAGAAAGACACATTGCAGTGGTAGGAAACACAAAGAGAATGTGAAAGACTACTATCAGAAATGGATGGAAGAGCAGGCTCAGAGCCTGATTGACAAAACAAGTATGTTTTGGTTTCTTGTTCTGATGTGACAGAATGGTCCCATTCTATTCCCTCCCTATCTTTTTGTTGTTTTTCATAGAAGCAGTGCCTTCTGAATGATAAATAGGGGCATTTGCCCATGTTGAATGGAAGAAGTGGAAGGTCGTTGCTTTCCCAGGAATATAGGAACATGTTAATGTTGATTGTTGAGGGTCGAGCAATCAGAGAGCAAGCGAGCTGTCGGTTTGGGTTATATTGGGAGGTAGGGCAGAGAAGAATGGAATTGTCTAATATTGTTCTGTTGACATGATCCAGGTTTTTTAGTAAATTTATATAAACCCCTCTTTGTAGTGATCCACAATGTTTAGAAGTGTTTTTCCTGTTGTAATAGGTAAAGGCTGGGGTGGATTTGTGATTTTCTTCAACTAGTTTGAGACTTCATTTGACTTTCTTATTTATAGCCCTGACAAAGAGAAATAGCAAAACAAACAAACACAACTAACTGACGTGGCAAGAGAGTCTGGATGTTTTGGACCCATATTTTTGTTGTAAATGCCTTTTTTTAATGTTAATTAGGAATGTTTTGTTCTGGCTAGTTGATCAACGGTGCTGACAGAAGTTGTTGCATTTTTACTTTAGATCATACTGGTATATTTTCTTTTTTCTTTTTCTTTTTTTTTTTTTTGTTTTTTAGTTGTAGATGACCACAATGTCTTTATTTTATTGCTTTGTATGTGGTGCTGAGGATCGAACCCAGGGCCTCACGCATGTGAGGTAAGCGCTCTACCACTGAGCTACAATCCCAGCCCCATACTGGTATATTTTTGAAACGTGGCCTTTTAAAAAAATTTATTGTATTCCGAGCTGGCAGACAGATGTAGACTTTGTGATTGGGTTTAAAAAAAAGCAAAACTATTTTGAAAAGTTTTTAAATAATGTAGAAAGACTGATTGAAGGAATGGACTTCCTCTGTCCCCACTCTCTAGTTTCCCATCACCCAGCTATAAGAATCTGTTTAGCTTACACCAAGTTGGTGCTGTGACATTAATGGTCAGCAGAGGTTGATAGAATTCTGTGTTGTGGTATTATGCCTTGTGCATTTTAAGATGCTTAGGAGCATCCTTATTATGAATCCACTAGTTGTGACTACTACTAAAAAATATCTCCAGGCATTGTAGGAGGGGGACAGAATTGCTCCTGGGTGGGAGCACTGAGTACCTTTATTTACTCCCTTTTGGTCTCCAGGATTTTTACAGAGTAAATCTCAGACTATGTCTCATTTGAAAAAATTAATTCTGTCATCCTTTTTCTTTTTTTTTTTTTTCAGTATTGAGGATTAAACTCAGGGGTGGTCTACCACTTAGCTCCTTCTCCAGCTCTTTTTATTTTGAGATAAGGTCTTGCTAAGTTTGCTTTGCTGGCCTCAGACTTGTGATCCTCCTGCCTCAACATCTCCATTTGCTGGGATTTCAGGGGTGGGCTGCTGCACCCAGCTTAGAAAGTACCTTTTTGATTGAGATATATAATCCCTGATAGAGCACAGGCATATGAATAGCTCTTATTTTTAAATTTCTATTAATAATTTTTATTTTTAATTGTCAATATACCTTTGTTTTTTAAAAAATTTATTCATTTATATGCAGTGCTGAAAGTAGAACCCAGTGCCTCACACGTTAGGCAAGCGCTATGCTGCTAAGCTACAACCCCAGCCAAATAACTCTTATTAAATGTTTATATTGTCTTTTTAGATCTGATCCCCATAAATAATCAGAGATTAGTTTAATTTGACCTGCTCTGTATTGGTAGAGGTGGAGTAGGATGGCTTGTAGACAGCATTGGATTGAGAAATTCTTACCTCAGGTGTAGATTATTTATTTATTTATTTTTGGTACCCGGTTGAATTCAGGTGTACTTAACCACTGAGCCACATCCCCAGCCCTTTTTGTGCTTTATGTAGCAGGGTCTCACTGTGAGTTGCTTAGTGCCTCACTTTTGCTGAGACTGGCTTTGAACTTGCGATCTTCCTGCCTCAGCCTCCCCAGCCACTGGATTTATAGGTGTGCACCACTGCACCCAGCCTATTATAACTTTTTTTTTTTTTTTTTTTAGTTGTAGATGGACACAATGTCTTTATTTTATTGCTTTTTGTATGTGGTGCTGAGGATCGAACCCAGTGTCTTGTGCATGAGTGGCAGGCGCTCCACCACTGAGCCACAATCCCAGCCCCAGCCTATTATAACTTTTTGAAAACCAGATATAGATGATCATTAGTTTCTTTTGTTTTCACTTTTACCTCATATGGTAAGAAAGAAAAAAGTTGATAATATTGGACTTTTTTTTCTTGGGGGTGGGGGGGCGTTACTGGGGATTGAATTCAAGGACACTCAACCACTGAGCCAAATCCCCAGCCCTATTTTATATTTAGAGATAGGGTCTCACTGAGTTGCTTAGTGCTTTGCTGTTGCTGAAGCTGGCTTTGAACGCTCGATCCTCCTGTCTCAGCCGCCCAATTTCCTGGGATTACAAGTGTGCACCACCACATCTGGCGATGTTGAACTTTTTTAAGATCATAATTTCTTTCAGGGCAGGCTCTTGCTTTGAAATCATTGTTTTGGGCCTGGGAGTTTAGCTCAGTGGTAGAGTGCTTGTGTGAGGCACTGGGTTTGGTCATCCTCAGCACCGCATAAAAATAAATAAATAAAATTGTGTCCATCTACACAATACCTTTATTTTAGAAGGAAAAAAGATGACAATTTCTTGTTGGTAAAAGACATTGGATAGGGGCTGGGATTGTAGCTCAGCGGTAGAGCGCTTGCCTCGCATGCGTGAGGCCCTGGGTTCGATCCTCAGCACCACATACAAAGCAATAAAATAAAGACATTGTGTTCATCTACAAATAAAAAAAAAACCTTTAGGGAAAAAAAAAAGACATTGGATAGGTAGGAAATTTTCACTCCAAGCTCCGATTGTTATTTTACCCATAGAAATACTATATAGTAAAAACAGCACTTATTAAATGAATGAAATTTAAAAAAAAATTTTTTTTTAGTTGTAGATGGACACCAATATCTTTATTTTATTTATTTATGTCTATGTGGTGCTGAGGATCGAACCAAGTACCTCATGCATGTGAGGCAAGCGCTCCACCACTGAGCTACAATCCCAACCTCAGAATAAAATTTTAATAACACCTATTAAATGAATAAAATCTACATTGTTTCTTCTACATCTCCTAAATCAGTGCATTAATTTCAAAACTGGCAAGCCAAAATGATGTATTGTTTTCACTAGGATATAGAAAGGATAGAAAAATATTTTTTTAAATATTTTGATTTAGTTGTTGACGGACCTTTATTTATTAATTTATTTATTTGTGGTGCTGAGAATCAAATCCAGCACCTCACATGTGCTAGGCAAGTGCTCTACCACTGAGCCACAACCCCAGCCCGGAAAGGATAGAAAAATTTTAAAGCCTGTATCACACATTTTTCAAACAAAATAATGAATGGCTTGAATTGGTTATAAGTCACATACAGATTAAAGATGACTACATTGCTGAATGTGGTGGCACATACCTATAATCCTAGGGACTCAGGAGGATCACAAGTTGGAGGACAGCCTGGCAACTTAGTGAGACCTGGTCTCAAAATTAAAAACAGAAAGGACTAGGGATGTACTTCAGTGATAGAGCACCTTGGGTTTAATCCTCAGTACTAAAGAAGAAGAAGGAAAAAAGATGATAATTTCCTGTTGGTAAAAGATATTGGATAGGTAGCAAATTTTCACTCCAAATTCCAATTGTTACTTATTTTATTTTTTTAAAATATTTCTTAGTTGTAGATGGACACAGTGTTTTTATTTTATTTGTTTATTTTTATGTGGTGCTGAGGATCGAACCCAGTGCTTGCCTTGCACGTGTGAGGCACTCTACCACTGAGCCACAACCCCAGCGCCTGATTGTGATTTTAACCATAGAAATACCATGTAGTAAAGATAGCACCTATTAAATGAATAAAAATTTTTTTGTGGGAGGTAATAGGGATTAAACCCAGGGATTCTTTACCACTGAACTGCATCCATAGCCCTTTTTATTTCTTAGTTTGAGATAGGCTCCTGCTAAGTTGCTGAGGCTGGACTCCAATTTGCAATCCTCATGTCTCCTCCTTCCAGGTTGCTGGTATTACAGGCATGTGCCACCACACCCAACTTAAATTAATAAAAATTTTAAAGGATTTTAAGATAACTAAATCAGTAATTAGTTGCTGTTTTAGCGGATGAATACCTACAATTGATTTTAAAATGGTAGAGTTATGTTATACTAACTTTAGATTACTCATTAGAGTGAAGTATTTGGAATTATTGAAGATTTAAAAGAAAGTGATTATTTTTGTAAATGTATTGTTGAATTCTTCTTATTCATGGTTGGTTTTTTCCCTTCCCTTTTTCCCAAAGCGGCTGCATTTCAACAAGGAAAGATACCTCCTACTCCATTCTCTGCACCTCCTCCAGCAGGTGCTATGATCCCACCTCCTCCTAGTCTACGTAAGTTTAAAGGTTTTTTCTTTTTTTTTTTTTTTAATATTTTTTTTTTAGCTGTAGATGGACACAATATCTTTTATTTATTTTTATGTGGTGCTGAGGATCGAACCCAGTGCCTCATGCATACGAGGCAAGTACTCTACCACTGAGCCACAATCCCAGCCCCTAAAGGTTTTTTCTTAATGGGTTGTAACTGGGCAGATTATCCTTTGATTGTTAGATTATCTCAGTTGGTTTTCAGATGCTTATTTAAATGAATACATGGATAGTAATAGAAAACAACTTTAGTGGTATAATTTCTAATATAGTTTTTGAGTTGACCTTTAATGGCATTGTTACTGAAGGTATAGTAATTGTGACATCCCAATTCTTACTTTTTTATTTGTATTTTTTGTGTATTTTTGATATGGATTCAAATGGAGAGTTAAGAATGAATATGTGGTTAAATGAACTAATATGTAAATAAGTGTTGCTGAGCACATTAAGTTATTGACTGCTATGAATAGAACACCAGAGGACTGAAATAGCTAATAAACTTCTCAGTCTTAGCCGGGCGCGGTGGCTCAAGCCTGTAATCCCAGCACTTAGGGAGGCTGAGACAGGAGAATCGCGAGTTCAAAACCAGCCTCAGCAATGTCGAGGCACTAAGCTACTCAGTGAGACCCTGTCTCTACATAAAATACAAAATAGGGCTGGGGATGTGGCTCAGTGGTCGAGTACCCCTGAGTTCAATCCCCAGTACCCAAA
>CM053406.1:103243659-103281018 GCA_028644305.1 Xerus rutilus | reverse complement strand
AAAAAAAAAAAAAAAAAATTCTAAGTCTTTTTTCTAACCCACCTAACAACCAACATATATACCTTGTGAAAGATAAGAATTGGATAGGTGAAGGCGGAGTGGTTCAAGTGCCTCTGCTCTGTAGAAAAACTTGTCATTTCTGCATAGCAGACAGGAGGAAATTGAATACTAGGTTATAATTGTTTGTGCTCTCCTGGGAAGGTTCACATTGAAAATGGATTCACTTATCATGGATATAAACACAAAAAGTTAGACTGTTTTAATTGTTGCACACTAATGCAAGTGAAACCCCTAATGGCCTGCCAAACCATTTCTAGGTATTTGTCATCCTGGAATTTGGTCTGGCTGGGCCCACAGCAACTTCCAGGTCACTTATGTCTTCTTGTTCACCTTAATTGACTTCTCCCCCGACTTTTTTTTTCTTTCAGTGTTGGGGTTCAAACCCATGGCCTTGTGCTTGACCAAGCACCTGCTCTTATCACTGAACTACACCCTCCTAGGCCATCATTATTTTTAATAGCAGAGTAGTCCATTATATGAATGTATCATAATTTACCACATCATTTTCTTAGATATTATTAGATATTTAAGTTATTCCAGTTACACTGCTTTTATAAATGATACTGTCAGGAATGTTTCTGCTTATAAGTCCTTGTACTTCAGAATAATATTCCTTTCTTAAAGGCTCTGGGGATTGGGCCCAGAGCCTTGTGTATGGTTTACCACTATGCTGCATCTCCAGCCCTTTTTAAAAAAATTCTGTTTTGAGACAGGGTCCTACTGTTTCCCAGACTGGCCTTGAACTTTCTTTTTTTTTTTTTTTTGGTACTGGAGATTGAACTTGGGTACTTGATCACTGATCCACATCCATAGCCCTATTTTGTGTTTTACATACAGACAGGGTCTCACTGAGTTGCTTAGCACCTCGCGATTGCTGAGGCTGGCTTTAAACTTGCAATTCTCCTTTCTCAGCCTCCCAAAGTGCTGGGATTACAGGTGTGGGCCACTGGGCCCGGCTGGCTGAAGTTTCAGTCCTCCTGCCTTAATCCTGGAGTAGCTGGGATTACCGGTGTGTGCAGCATGCCCAGCTAAAAAGAATCTTAAATCCATATTTTGATCTTTTAAAAAATGATCTGAGGGCTGGGGTCGTGTCTCAGTGGTAAAGTACTTGTCTGGCATGTGTGAGGCACTGGGTTTGATCCTAAGCACCACATTACAAAATAAATAAAATAAAGGTATTGTGTCTGTACAATGTATTTAAAAAAAAGAGATTTGAAATTAGGTACTTATGATTTTAGCTCATCACCTTTTTGTCAAAAGCCCTATAGGGGGTATAATATGTTCTTATTTATTTATTCATTTATTTATTGCAGTGCTGGGGATTGAACCCAGAGCCTCATGCATGGTAGTTAAATTCTCTAATACTGAGCTACACTCCTGGCCTCAGAATTTTTGTTTTTATTTTATTTATTTATTTGGTACCAGGGATTGAACTCAGAGTTACTCAACCACTGAGCCACATCCCCAGCCCTATTTTTTTACTTTTTAGTTATAAAGTAACTAAAGTTTTATGGCATATTATTTTTGTAGAGCTACTGTTAATAAAATGAAACCATTAGAAGTTGATTTTGATTCTCAAAATTGGAACCAATTCCTGAGACCATATTAGTTTCATTAAGAAGAAAAAGTGTCAACATCAAAGCATACAAGTGTACTTTAATCATAGATGCTGTTCTTCATTTTAGCGGGTCCTCCTCGCCCGGGTATGATGCCAGCACCCCATATGGGAGGCCCTCCCATGATGCCAATGATGGGCCCTCCTCCTCCTGGGATGATGCCAGTGGGACCTGGTAAGTTGCAGTGTCTTTCCTTTCAGCGAGCTGCGTTGTTTCTCTCTGGTTAAGTGGAATTCTTAAGTAGCTACCTAAATGTATTACAATAATTATAACAGATTTGGTCAATCTTTAATGATAAACAGAAAGAAATATTGGATTTATCAGAATAAATGGAGTATCTAATGACCTTGTGCTACTAAAAATAAGATAAGGCTGCTTCTGTCTGCCTTCTCCTCCCTGTTTTTTGCTCTATCTTGACTTTTGGCCACTTATAATGAGAAGAGTAGATGAGCTTATTCCATTTTGGGGATGGAGGGAAAGATATATTTTCTTAATTTTGATTTGGAGCAGAACTTCATCCTGCTACAGATTTTTATTTATTTATTTTATTTTTTGTGGTGCTAAGGATCAAACACAATGACTTGTGCCTGCTAGGCAAGCACTCTACCACTGAGTTAAAGGATACTTTAACCCCAGCTCTGTTGTTGCGTATTTAATAGCCCAATCAGTATCCTAAAAAGGCCTAGTAGCCATTTTTTTGTCCAAGACGTGGAAAAAATCTTACACTTGAAGCATTTTATTTACTATTTAATTTTTTTAAAAAAATATTTCTTAGTTATACATGGACACAGTGTCTTTGTTTATTTATTTTTATGCGGTGCTGAGGATCGAACCCAGTGCCTCACACGTGCGAGGCAAGCACTCTGTCACTGAGCCACAACCTCAGCCCCTAATTTTTATTTAAACATAGTTTTTTGTGTGTTATGGATTAAACCCAGGACCTTGCCCATGCTAATTGAGTGCTCTACCACTCAGCCATATCCTCACTCCCATTTTATTTAATGTAAACATAAATTATATTTGCAAGTATTTCTGATCCTTGGGCAGGACCTTTGTTTTGAAAATGAGTTTACCAATTGGAACACTGTGTATTTCTAGCATTAACCCATAGAACAATGCATCCTCTACCAACTTCAGTTTGATTTTCTTTGAAGTGCTAGGAGACTATGATGTAATCTAGTTCCAATCTTCTATGATTGTTTTGCCTACCAAATTTCTGAGCATTTTGGGAGATGATTTGCCTGATTATTTTTAAGTATATCCAGTTAGTTTTTATAAAAACAATTCTCTTTTCATGCTTCTAATTTATTGGTTTTCAGAACAATTAAGTTATGTAATTAGAGTAATAAATATGACTGACATGAACAGGTTTGGGGACAAATGTGATTGATGCCTACAGATCAACTGGAAAAACAAGGTACAAAGGTATTAGAGTAGCTTTCTAGCCAGGAGTTGTCATATGTCATTTAGAGTTCCTGACTTATAGGTTTGTGAACTCAAAACACAATTGAAGTGATTGATATAGCTTTAGCATTCTTAAATTAGGGCCACATATTCAGATATCTAGAGGGTTTAGGGATGTGCTTGAACTGAGGAATTGTGTGATCTATCTAAAGAAGGCTTCCAGCCAGGTATGGTGGCATGTGCCTGTAGTTCTAGCTGCTCAAGAGGCTGAGGCAGGAAGATCGCTGGAGCCCAGAAATTTGAGGACTACTTGGGCAACAGCCAGACCCTATCTGTCTTTAAAAAAAGAAAAGAAAAGGAAGAGAGGGAAAAAATTAAAATAAAACGAAGGAAAGAAAAAAGAGGCGGCTTCCAGAACTCAGCTTTAGCCTGTGGTTGACTTTGAGAATGCAGGCTTGGTGTTGCCACGTCTATTCCTTTTTGTTTCTTTTTTAAAAAAATTTTCAGAGCCAGGATAAAGTGGTAAGACTGTGGGGTTTGTGTTAAAATAATTAAGTAGTTGGGGGTTGGGTGGGAATAGAAATGAGTTGGGGTATAACTGAACCAAGTTGGTCACAGGCGGATAAGTGTGGATGCTGGATGGTGGATACATGGATGTTCATCATATTCCTTTGTACTAAGTGTATGTTTGAACATTCCCATGATTAAAAAAAGATAAAAACATAAACGGAACTTAGACTTCTATTTGAAATCCCAATGTTGGCAACTAGTTCAAATTAAATCCACTTTGGAGACCAAAGAAAACAAGTTTTTAGGTACCCAATTTTTAACAGTTCCTATAAGCAGTGCTTGGATACAGGCTATGTTAAGCTTGGGCCTTCATATGGAATTTATAAATTTATTATTCTGTGTTCTTGTTGAAATTGATCTTTAAAAAATTCTGTACCTGTTGGATTTTGTGTCTTTGCATATAGTTGTGTTTCTTTTTGTGATAAGACTATATTCGATTTTAAATACATTTTTATAGTTTTCCTTTTTTTCTAAGTATAGTTCTTTTTTTTTTTTCCTGCCTCCCTAGGGGAGCAGCACTGGGGATTGAACCCAGGGCTTTGTGCATATTGAGCAAGCATTGAACCACTGAGCTACATCCCCAGCCTTGAATATAGTTTTCCTTGAACCATTTACTATAAACCTTTAATGAAAACTATTTAGTTAAAAATAAATTAGTAATGGGCATGATGGCTTATGCCTATAATCCCAGCACTTGGGACCACAAGGCAGGAGGATCATAAGTTTGAGGTTAGCCTCAGCAACTTAGTGAGACCCTCAGCAACTTTCCAAGACTCTGCTTCAAAAACCAAAAAGGGACTGGGAATGTAGCTCAGTGGTTAAGTACCCTGGGTTCAATTCTCAGTATAGAAAAAAAATAGGCAAAATTTGATATTTATGAAGAATTTATATAACGTGAAAATTATGAGCCATAATAATAAACCAAGTATCCATGAAGCCACCACCCAGCTAGAAATAGAACATGATCTATTCATTGAAACTGCCTGTGTTGTTCCCTTACCCTCTGCTTGCTCTCCCTTCCCTGCCTTATTTATTTGGCTGATTTATTTTTGGGACACTTAAAACAATTCAGTAATAGTTTCTAAAATGCCTTAGAAAAATAAAATTTTGTGTATGCTAATTGTTATAAATCACATTATTGCCTATTATTTTTCTTGACTTGAGCTAAGTATGGTTACTAACAGGTTCTCAGCATGGGCCTCCTGCTCACCTTTCCTACAACTCCGAACAAACGCTTAGTGGTAAGATTGTCCTCTGTGCCTGTGTACATTCATGAACTAGCTCCTGGTTATATGGTGGATATAACTGGTTAAAAGAGCTGACTGAATAACATGTGACTTAGTTGTGAATTTCCCTGAGTGAGAAAAAAGGTCAGTTTAGGGAACTAGTGTCCCTGGTGATTTCTCAAAAACAGTCTATTCATAGTTTTCCCCTTACTATCTATCATTAGATCATGATACCCACATGGTTCTTGTGTTGACCTTTTTGTTTTTTGTTTGAGAATGTCTAAGTAATTTACAAATGTGATGAATTTGTTGCATATCTTCTGTCAAGTGTGTCTTTTTTCCAGCATTTTGCAGGGGGGGTACTTTTTTTTGTTTTTAGTTGAAGTCCCATCAGACACTCTCTCAAGTGTTATTTCTTCACTCCCATTTCTCCCTTTTCTTTGTTTTGTCCTGCAGCTCCTGGAATGAGGCCACCCATGGGAGGGCACATGCCAATGATGCCTGGGCCTCCAATGATGAGACCTCCTGCTCGTCCCATGATGGTGCCCACTCGGCCAGGAATGACACGACCAGACAGATAAGGATAGGGGGAGGCTCTTTCAGTTTTATATTACTTGTTCTACTTCACCAGGAGATCATGGTGCTGTGACTCTGGGTGTTTTCTAACAGTATGACAACAAAGACTTGCTCCCCATTTCTATCAGAGGGCATAGTTTCAGAGGGGAGAAGTTGGAAAGAAAAAGTACAGTTTTCATTTGTATTGTGAAATGTGAAAATAAAGTTGTCAGCTCTTTTAAAGTGTGTTCCCTTTTTCTTCCCCTTCGTATTTTTGTGTATTATAAAGAGATGAAACATTTTGGTGTGTTCTTCTAGCTCATTCTCTTCTTCAGCATATACTGTTTGTGAGATTCTTTTTCTTAGCTATAGAGTAAGTATCTTAGCACACTGGTTTTAGTTAGTAAAATTCTTTTGTGTGGGATTTTGCTAAATCTAACAGTTCTATAGGACTTGTTTTGTTTTTGTTGTTGCATGCTGGAAATTGAACCCAAGGCCTAGCACATGCTAGGGAAGCACTCTACCTACCACTCACCTACATCCCCAGCCCTGTTAAGCTTTTTTGTTTAAAATATTAAACACCATAACTGATTGATTTTCACATGAATCAGTGGAAAGCTTTGTCTTTCATGCTGAAGTAGGGAAGATACTTGATGTTTTGTACAATGTCAGCTGAAGATGGCAAGACTTGCTGTAACCTCAGCTTCTCCTTTCTCTTGGCTCCCCTCTATCTTGGCTTCAAATAGTCTGATATTTTCTATAGGAATCATAAAATTAGGCAGAGTTTCATGGTACAGAAGATGTATTTAGAATGCTTTGTTATATCATTCTAAGTTACATAAGCCAGTCTCAGAAAATCAAGGTTTGAGTGTTTTCCATCATATGTGGAAAGCTAGAATGAAATAAGGAGAAAGAAGGTGGTCGGGAAGGGAATCAGATATAAAGATAGAAGGAAGATCAGTGGAGTAAAAGAATGAGAGGAAGGAAGAGAAAGGGGAAGATAAATGAATTTAACAAAATTATGTTATATTCATATATAAAGTTACCAAAGGGAATTTCACCTTTATGTGTATATAACAGAAAGGAAGTTTAGTAGAGGAGGGAGAATAGGGAGAGGGGAGAGAGGAAGAAAGGAGGGATGAAGATTGAAATAAGATTTCTTGCATGTATGATTTTGTCAAAATGAACCCAAATGCTATGTATAATTATAATGCTCTAATAAAAATAATATTAATAGGGAAAAAAAAAAAAAAAAGAATGCTTTGTTATATTGCCAGGCTGTAAAAGTAGATTTTCAGGGAAACATCTAAAAAGCATTGGCATAGTTCATATTTAGTGCAGTATAAAATTTACGCTTTTTCACATTGTAAGTGTGTAAAGTGGGGATAAAAATTGTACAACCCCTGGGGTGTGCAATTTAGCATTATGAAAATTATGATACCAATCTCCTATGACCTAGTATTTCCATGTCTAGGAATTCATCTTACAGGTAAAGTTGCACACATACAAAATGTTAAAATGTATGAGTATGTATTACAGCAAAAGACTAGAAATAGCACTGACGTTGATATCTGTGATAGGGAACTGATTTATGAAGCATGATTCATTCACAGTGTTGCATATGTGAGTAGTGTTAGAATAAAGAAGCTCAATAGAAAAGATTTCCACAGTACATGTTGGTCTGCATCTTAGTTTCTTCACACAACAATGTCTTATTCACTGCTGTCCACTTTAGAGAAAATATCTAGGAATCTAAAAGACATCTAGACTGAAGCTATGTAATTAGGACAAATAGTTCATAAGTGAACTTTTTCATATAGAATGGTGGCTCTTGGCAAGGATCTTATTTCTCATGCAGCCTAGAATCAAGAAGGTAATATTCTGACAAACCGTTCAAAAAGCCCTGGCAGCGGAAATGATGAGAACCTGGACTTTAAATGCACTCACAGTAGTTTGGGATTTGCCCATAGAAAAGAAAGCATGTATGTCATTCCAAATTGACTCTAACATCTCCTCTTCCTGATAATTAGTAAGTAGTATTTTTTTTTTTTTTTTTGGTACTGGGGATTGAACTCACGGGGACTCAACCCCTGAGCCACATCCCCATCCCTATTTTGTGTTTTATGTAGAGACAGGGTCTCACTGAGTTGCTTAGTGCCTCGCCATTGCTGAGGCTGGCTTTGAACTCGCGATTCTCCTGTCTCAGCCTCCCTAAGTGCTGGGATTACAAGCGTGAGCCACCACGCCCGGCTAGTAAGTAGTATTCTTGTGTGCACCTATACAAATGTTCACATTACAGTTCATATTTTATAAAGAAAATTGTCTACAGACATAAATCAGTAACAGTCATTAAGTTGTACTGTCTTCTTCATAGCCTCTTAGGAAGTGTCTTCTAATCATTGATAATATTAGTTTGTCCTATGAATTGATAAAAATATCAGAACTTATTTGTTTCTGCTTTTGTTGAGTGTAGTTAAAGCTTTGTTAAACTTTGAAATCATCATACTGTTTTTCTGAAACTACATCAGACATTTTCTTGCAAGACTAGAAGTGTTTCTAGAATGGAGATTCAACCTTAAAAACACTTTGGGCCGGGTGTGGCGGCTCAAATTTATAATCCCAGCACTTAGGGAGGCTAAGACAGGAGAATTGCAAGTTCAAAGCCAGCCTCAGCAATGGCGAGGCACTAAGCAACTCAGTGAGACCCTGTCTCTACATAAAACACAAAATAGGGCTGGGGATGTGGCTCAGTGGTTGAGTACCCCTGAGTTCAGTCCCCAGTACCAAAAACTAAACAAAACAAAACACTTTGGGCATACACCTACAGTGCCAGTTATTCAGGAGGCTGAGGCAGGAGGATGACTTGAGCCTAAGAGTGAGTCCAGCCTCCCCACGCCAAAATAAAAACAGACGTATGGGTTATGAAATATGAGTTGGCAATAAAAACGGTAAACTACTGATAGAAGAACTTGGATGTATCTTAAGAGCAGTGTGCTGAATGAAGAAAAAAAGTCTGAAAAAATTAACAGTCTAGAGTTGGGATTGTAGCTTAGTGGTAGAGTGCTTGCCTCACATGTGTGAGTCACTGGGTTTGATCCTCAGCACCATAAATAGATAGATAGATAGATAAATAAATGTGTCCATCTACAATTAAAAAGAAACCAAAACTCTACTTAATTCTGGTTAATAAGTAACAAAATTATAGAGATGAAGGAAAAATTAATAGTTGCCAGAGATCAGGAATAGTATTGGAGTGGAGTAGGGTGTGACTGTAAAGGAGTAGCATGAGGGAGACCATTGTGTGTATCCTGATTACATTTTAGTGGTTGCACAAGTTTGTATGTGATAAAATGACAGAATTACATACCAAAATTGCCCGTTTTTTTATACTGTACTATAGTTATATAAGATGTAGCCAAGATGTAGCCAAGAAGGAAACTGGGTGAAAGATACACAGGACTTCTGTATTATATTTATAACTTCTTGTGCATCTATAATTATTCAAAATAAAAAATTAAAATAAATATTCTATTTCCAGGAATATGGAGTAGATGTGCTTTCTCTTATTCTACTAAATATATAACTGAAACTCTGAATATCTTCAAATCACTGAAGGAGGTAAAATATATATACATATATATACTCGTGTATATATGTTTATATATGTATGTGTATATACATGTATGTATGTAAAACAAAACAACCATAAGGAACTGAAAGACAAAGAGAAGACGGCAGACCTGTTGGGGAACTTGGGACCTAAGGAACAACAGTGAAAGGAACAACATGGTGAATTCCCTGGGGGGTTTTTTTGCCTTATCTATCCTAGACCTGGAGCTGAAATTGGCATCCAAGGAACACTGGGCACAGGTGAAAAACATCCAAAGAAAAGCCTGCTCTTGGTAGCCAAAGGATTAGGAAAGGCAGTTCAACAAGACAAAATTTAGACACGAATCACTCCACTCCCGCCATGGCCCCACCCACTTGGGCCAGCAAAGGCCAAGTGGAAAGCTTAAATTTCCACCTTCCTGAGGCTGTGTTATAGTACCCCAACTCTGCTGGGTTGTGTCAGGCAAGGTCTCATAGGAGCTGGGATCGTTATCCCTATCCAGCAGTAACAAGGTGTTACCACCTCCTGATTGAGGTCATGCCCTGAGGAGATAGACTCAGGACTTTCACCCTTACCCAATAGTAACAGGTTGTACCTATCCCTATGTCAGTGGGGGCCTTGTGGGGAACAGTAATGAAGGATTCTGCTTCTCCTAGCAAGAGCCTTGGAACTGGAACTCCTAGGTTGGCCCTGCAGGAATGAGGAACTCCTTGCCTGAGTCTGAGGCCAAGTGACCTGGACTTCTACCTTCACCTTAGCAATAACAAAAGGATACCTCCTCCTCCTGCTGGACCAGTATGAGAAAGAGCCTGCAAAATGAAAGGTTTAAATAAGATCCAGGTACAAAACAATACGTAAATGCCCAGACTTCAATTTAAGATCACTTGTTATACTAAGAGTCAGGAAAAACTCAGTTTTCAAAAGCAACCAATAGATGTTAACACAAAAATGACAGATATAATAGAATTATTTAACAAAGATTTTAGAGCAACTGAGGCAGGAGGCAGGATTGCAAGTATGAGACCAGCGTAGGCAACTTTGTAAAGACCCCTACAGCAAACAACAAAAAAGCAAAATAAATGCCTTAGTGAGCAATGATGAACATACGTGAAACAAATTAAGAAATAATGTCAGCAAATAAATGGAAATTCTCAATGAAGAAACAAGCTAGAAGGATCAAATGGAAATTTTGGAACCAAAATTAGATACTCAGTGGATAGTCTCAACAGAAGATTGAAAAGGACTGAGGAAGGAATTGGTGAACTTGAAGATAAAACAATAGAAATTATCCAATCTGAACAACAGAAAATAGACTTTAAAATAAATGAATGAAGGCTCAGAGCCCTATAGGACTATAACAAAAGATTCTGATACTCATGTCAGATTCCAGGAGAGGAGAAAAAGATGGCCAAAAAAGTATTAGAACAAATAATTGTTGGAAAACTTCCCCAAATTGCAAGAGACAAACCTACTTATTCAAGAAGCTGAGTGAACTTCAATCAGGACAAATTCCACACCAAGACACATCACAGTCAAACTTCTGAAAACTACAGACAAAAAATTAGAAAGCAACTGGAGGGGGTGCTGGGGTTATGGCGCAGTGGTAGTGTGCTCGCCTAGCACACGTAAGGCACTGGGTTCAATCCTCAGCACCACATGAAAATAAAGATATTCTGTCCACCTACAACTAAAAAAATAAATATTAAAAAAAGAAAGAAAGCAACTGGAGGGAAAAATGACAACTATTAGAGTTCCAAGGATAGCAAATGTATCATCAGAAACCATCAAGTGCTGGGTGTGGTGGCACATGCCTGTAATCCCAGTGTCTTTGGAGGCTGAGGCAGGAGGATCGTGAGTTCAAAGCCATCCTTAATAGTGAGGTGCTAAGCAACTCATTGAGACCCTATTTCTAAATAAAATACAAAATAGGGCTGGGGATGTGGATCAGTGGTCAAGCACCCCTGAGTTCAGTCCCCGATACCAAAAAGAAGAAACCATGGAGGCCAGAAGCAAGTAGCTGAGCAGTTTTTGAGAGCTGAAAGAAAAGTGCAGATTCCTATATCCAGTAAAAACATGCTTCAGAAATGAAAGAAAGATGTTCTCCCATGAAGTAAAAGAGAATTTGCTGCCAAATTACCCTAAAAAAAATGTCTAAATAGGGGTTGGGGATGTGGCTCAGTGGTAGAGCACTTGCCTAGCATGTGTGAGGCATTGGGCTTGATTCTCAGCACTGCATATAAAGTTCTGTCAACAACTAAAAAATAATAATAAAGAGTGCTGCAGGGGCTGGGATTGTAGCTCAGCGGTAGAGCGCTTGCCTTGCATGCGTGAGGCCCTGGGTTCCATCCTCAGCACCACGTACAAAGCAATAAAATAAAGACATTGTGTCCATCTACAACTGAAAAAAAATATTAAAAAAAAAAAAGAGTGCTGCAGTGAATATTTTTTTAAAGTCTAAATAGAAGAGAAACAATGAACGGACTTGGTAGCTACTCTAAGATTTGACTAAATAGAAATGATCAGTGGACCTGATAACATTAGGCAGGAAGAAAGAAAATGGTAGGCAAAAATACGGGTGAATACAACAGAATTCATTTTCCTGAGCTGTCTATATTTCATGGTTGAAGCAAAATAACACTGGGAGGGGGTGCCCCTGGGGTTGTATCTCAGTGGTAGAGCACTTTTGCCTAGCACGTATGGAGGCACTGGGTTCAATCCTCAGCACCGCATAAAAATAAAGGTATAAAAAATTTAAACACTGAGGGAATATTAAAAAAAAAAGTCATAACACTGGGAAGGGAGGGGAAGTGCTGGGGAGAGACAGTGGTCAAATTATATTGTTACATTGTGTGCAGGTACGAATACATAACAACAAATTCCATGTACATCTCTAATATGCCAATAAAAAAAAGGGAAGCCGATGTCACACACCTGTAATCCCAGCAGCTCAGGAAGCTAAAGCAAGAGAATTGCAAGTTCAAGCCCAGCCTCAGCAACTTAGCGAGGCCCTAAGCAACTCAGGAGGCCCTGTCTCTAAATAAAATGCAAGAAAGGGCTGAGGATGTGGTTTGGTGGTTAAGCGCCCCTAGGTTCAATCCTTGGTACCAAAAAAAGAAAAAAATTCATAACACTGACTAATGTAGGTCTAAATGTATGTAGAATTGTTTAAGACAAATACATGGGGGAAGATAAGAGGAGGTAGTACCTATACTTTTTTTTTTTTTTTAACTGAGGATTGAACTCAGGGGTGCTTAACCATTGAAGCACGTCCCCAACCCATTTTATTTTTTATTTTGTGATAGGATCTTGCTAAGTTGCTTAGGGCTTTGCTAAATTGCTGAGGCTGCCTCTGAACTCACAGTCCTGCCTCAGCCTCCCAAGCCACTGGGATTACAGGCATTTACTACCATACCTGGTTTAGATTCTTTACGTTGAAAGTTATTAGAAAGCTACACTAATCAAGACACTGTGATATTGGCATAAGGATGGACATAAAGATGAGCATAATAGAATCAAGAGTTCAAAAAGTAAACCCTCATATTTATGACTAATTTTTCCCCAGAAAACTCAATGGCAAAAAAATAATCTTTACAATAAATGTTGCTAGAATAACTAGGTATCCACATCCAAAATATGAAATTGGTTCCCTTTATCATACCATATAAAAATTAATTCAAAATGGAGGCTGGTATTGTAGCTCAGTGGTAGAGCACTTGCCTTTCATGCCTGAGGCACTGGGTTCGATCCTCAGCATCACATAAAAATAAATAAATAAAGATGTGTCCATCGAGGCTGGGGTTATGGCGCAGTGGTAGCGTGTTCACTTAGCATGCGTGAGGCACTGGGTTCGATCCTCAGCACCACATAAAAATAAAATAAAGATATTCTGTTCACCTACAACTAAAAAAATAAATAAATACTTTAAAAAAAAAAGATGTGTCCATCTACAACTAAAAAAATTTTTTTTAAATTAATTCAAAATGGATATTTCTAAATGCAAGAGCCAAAACTATATAACTATTATTTTTGTTTTGAGACAGCATTTTGCTAAATTGCCCAGGCTGACTCAAACTTGCAAACCTTCTGCCCCAGCCTTCCAAATAACTGAAATTATAGGTGTTTGTCACCATGCCTGGCAACATTCTGCAACTCAGAAGAAAACAGATTAGGCAAGACTTCTTAGATGTGCCACCAAAAGTGCCACAACAAAAGGAAAAAATAAAAAGGTAAACTGATATCATCAAAATCAAAGATGACTCAGATGGGAGAAAGTTATTGTAAATGATATATCTTTATATATGTCATATACATATAAAGAAGTATTACAATTCAGTAAGTAAAATCAATTATGCTGGGCATGGTGCTGCATGCCTGTAATCCCAGAGACTCAGGAGGTTGAGACATTTGGATCCCAACCTAAGTTCAGGCCAGCCTTAGCAACTTAGCAAGACCCTTAGCAACTTAGTGAGACCCTGTCTCAAAATAAAAAGTAGAAAAAAAGACTGGCGATGTAAGTCGGTGGTAAAGCACCTCTGGGTTAAATGCCCAGTACCAAAACAAAAGAAAACTAAACCATTTTTAAAATGAACAAAGAATCTACATAAACATAGAAAGATGCTCAACATCATTAGCCATCAAGGAAATGCATTAGCTGTCAAGGTTGGGGATATTTACTATCAAAGATGCCAATATCCTTAACCAAATATTAACAAATAGAATTTGGCAATATATGAAGTTAATTATATCTCATGAACAAATGAAGTTCATTCCAGGTATACAAGCTAATTTAATATCTACCATGTTAACAGGTGAAAGAAGAAAAATCACATGATCTTAGCATAATTTCAATACCTTTATTTATTTTTTTATGTGGTGCTGAGGATCGAACCCAGTGCCTCACATGTGCCAGGCAAGTGCTCTACCACTGAGCTACAACCCCAGCCCTGATCTCAGCATTTAATGCAGAAATACCTTTTGACAGCGTGTGTGTGTATATGTGTGTGTGTTGCGGAGGGGAGGGGGTGAGGATTGAATCCAGGGCTTCACATATGGTAGGCAAGTGCTCTACCACTGAGCTATATCACACACCCTTTTTAAATTTTATTTTTGAAACAGGATCTGACTAAGTTGCCCAGGCTGCTCTCAAACTTGCCATTCTCCTGCCTAAGCTTCCCAAGTAACCTTGGATTACAGGCTTGCACCACTGAGCCTGCCTTCAACACTTACTCTTGATTTAAAAAAAAAGAAAAAATTTCAGAAAAATAGAGATCTTCATTTGATAAAGAGCATCCACAAAATATCTTATCTACTTATTGGTGAAAGATCTAGTGAATACTTTCCTCCTAATTTTGAGAACAAGGCAAGGATGTCCACTCTGAACATTTACTCAACAAACTGCTTGATGTTCTATCCAGGGCAATATGAACAGAAAAGAAAATAAATATCATACAGATCAGAAAGAAAGAAGGAAAATTGTCCCTATTTGAAGATGACATAATTGTCTATGTAAAAAGTCTCAAGGAATCTATAAAAACAGACTATTAAGTGAATTCAGCAAGATTTCAGAATGGAAAATAATAATGTATATATTATATTTATTATGATGATGATGATTTTGGTACTAGGGATTGAGCCTAGGGACACTTTACCACTGAGCTACATGCCCAGCCCTCTTTATTTTTATTTTTTCGGTACCAGGGATTGAATTCAGGGGTACTCAACTACTGAGCCACATCCCCAGCCCTGTTTTGTGTTTTATATAGAACAGAGTCTCACTGAGTTGCTTAGCGCCTTGCTGTTGCTGAGGCTGGCTATGAATTCGCGTTCTCCCGTCTCAGCCTCCCAAAGTGCTGGGATTATAAGTGTGAGCCACCGCGCCTGGCTCCTCTTTATTTTTTGAGACAGGGTCTTGCTAAATTGATGAAACCATCCTTGAACTTGTGATCTTCCTGCCTCAGCCTCCCGAATTGCTAGTATTATAGGCTTGTGCCACTGTTCTCAGCCAAAGATAACTTTTTTTTTAATGTACTAGCAATGAGTATGTGGATTCATGCATGAAAATATACTGTGCCACGTACTACTGCTCAAAAGAAAAGTTTGTATGTATAAATCTAACTAAAGCTTGTGCAAGATGTATATATACCAAAGGTACATAATGCTGATGAAGAAATGAGAGAAGATTGAAGTAAGTGGATTAGAAAACTCAACACTGTAAAGATGTCCATTCTCCCTAAATTGCTGAATACTTTATTAAAATTCTATCAAAATTCCAGCAAGATTTTTGCAAATATAGACAGGCTTATTTTAAAATTTAAATGGGAAGGTAAAGGAACTAGGATAGCTAAACCAAGTGTGAAAAAGAATGTAGCGGGAGGATTCTATCTTCCTCATTTCAAGCTATTTACATAGCAACACTGATCAAGACTGTGTGGTACTGGCAGAAGGCGATAGAGCAACGAGATTAAACAGAAATCCCAGAAACAGATTCACCCATATATGCCCAGTTTTAAAATACCACATAATATCAAGTGATTATCATGTCTGTACCATGTATTATTTAACTCAATCTGTAGAATATCATATAGGTAGGCTTATTATTATCCTTATTTTTTTTTTTTTGATATTGAGGATTGAATTTAGGGCCACTTGACCACTGAGCCACACTCCCAGCCCTATTTTGTGTTTTATGTAGAGACCCTTCTCACTGAGTTGCTTAGTGCCTCGCCATTGCTGAGGCTGGCTTTTTTGGACTTCAGATTCTCCTGTCTCAGCCTCCCAAAGTGCTGGGATTATAGGTGTGTGCCACTGCGCCCGGCTTGTTATTCCCATTTTTAAGTAACTTGCTCAAGGTCATACATATAGTAAGTCGTAGGGGTGGAATTCAAACCCACACAGTCTGGCTAGAGTGCCCATGCTCTAAACCATTATATCATACTGCCTCTCTCCTGTTTAACTGATTTCTCCCCCCATAAATGTGCAGCCAGGTGTGTTGGTGCACGCCTGTAATCCCAGCAACTTGGGAGGTTTGAGGCAGGAGGATCCTAAGTTCAAAGCAACTTAATGAGACCCTGTCTCAAAATGTTAAAAAGGGCTGGGGATTTGGCTCAGTAGTTAAGCACTCCTAGGTTCAATTTCCAGTACCAAAAACACACACACACAAACAAAAACATGTAGAATTATTAAATGGAGGAAAAATAAACCTTGCAACAAATGGTGCTGGAATAATTGGAAATTCATAGGCAAAAACAGCCCCTACCCTGCAAAACAAACAAAAAATTAAACATATTAAATATAAACTTGAGGGGCTGGGGATATAGCTCAGTGGTAAAGCGCTTGCCTAGCATGCATGAGGCACTGGGTTCGATCCTCAGCACCACATATAAATAACAAATGAATAAAATAAAGATTCATCAACAACTAAAAAAAATTTTAAAAAAAATAAACTTGAAATGGAGTCTGTGGATTAAACGTAAAATGTAAAACTAAACAGTTTAGGAAGAAAAACAGAAAATCTTTAGGATCCAGGACTAGGCAAAGAGTTTTTCTCCTTGCCAAAGAATTCTTACACTTAAAAGCATGATTCATAAAATGAAGAAGTACTAAATTAAAAACTATTGCTATGCAAAGACCTGTTAAAAGGAAGAGAAGACAAGCTACAAACTGAGAAAATGTTTACAAATGATATATCTCACAAAGACGTATGCCTAGGATATATAAAGAACTCTTGCCGAATGCAGTATGCACTTATCAAAATGGCCACAATAAATATATCAGTAATGACAAATACTGATATGGATACTGAGAAACTGGATTATATTCCTAGTAGGAATGTGAAATGACAGTCACTGATAATAGTTTGGCAATTTTTAAATTAAACACTAAGCTACCATACGATCTGGCTATTATATTCCAGGGCATTTATCCCAGCAAAATGAAGGTGTATGCTCACACAAATACTGTAACACAAGCCGGGCGCGGTGGCACAAGCCTGTAATCCCAGCACTTAGGGAGGCCGAGACAGGAGATTGTGAGTTCAAAGCCAGCTTCAGCAACGGCGAGGCTCTAAGCAACTCAGTGAGACCCTGTCTCTACATAAAACACAAAATAGGGCTGGAGATGTGGCTCAGTGGTCGAGTGCCCCTGAGTTCAATCTCTAGTACCAAAAATCAAAATAAAAACAACAACAAAAAAACCCCACAAAACTGTAACACAAATACTTATTTGTATTACAAAAGAGAAACAACCCAGACTTTCACCAACAGGTGAATGAATGATTAAACTAGTACATTCAATACCATGGAATAGCTGGGAATGTAGCTCAGTGGTAGAGAGCTTGCTTAGCATGTGTGAGGCCCTGGGTTTGATTCCAACACTGCAAAAATGTACCATGGAATATGACTCATATGATACATATAATTACCTAAATGAGCCGAGTGCAGTGGCACACACCTATAATCACAGGGACTTGGGAGGCTGAGGCAGGAGGATTTCAAGCTTGAGGTCAGCTTGAGCAATTTAGCAAGACCCTCAGCAACTTAGGGAGTCCCTGTTTCAAAATAAAAATAAAAAGGAGTGGATAGCCAGGTCCAGTGGTGCATGCTTGTCATCTGGGTGACAAAAACAAACCAACCTGGGTGAATCTCCAGAGAATTATTCTGATTGAAAAACTTCAGTCCTGGGCTAGGGTATATAGCTCAGTGGTAGAGTGCTTGTCTAGCATGCGAGAGGACTTTGCTTCAATCTACAGCAGTGAAAGAAAAAAAAAAGTCCATTCCCAAAAGGTTACATACTATATAATCCACCTTCACCCTTTTTTTGTACTGGGCATTGAACTATGGGGCACTTGACAACTGAGCCACATCCCCAGCCCTATTTTGAATTTTATTTAGAGACAGGGTCTCATTGAGTTGCTTAGGTCCTTGCTAAATTGCTGAGGCTAGCTTTGAACTCGCGATTCTCCTGCTTCAACCTCCCAAGCCGTTGGGATTACAGGCGTGTGCCATCATGCTCAGTTTATAATTCCATTTATATAACTTTTTTTTTCTTTTTTGGTACCAAGGATTGAACTCAGGGGCACACCTCCAGCCCTATTTTGTGTTTTATGTAGAGACAGGATCTCACTGAGTTGCTTAGCATCTCGCCGTTGCTGAGACTGGCTTTGAACTCACGATTCTCCTGTCTCAGCCTCCCAAAGTCCATTTATATAACTTTTTAGGGGGCAGGGGGAGTACCAGGGATTGAACCCAGGAGAGCCTAACCACTCAGCAACATCCCCAGCCCTTTTTATATTTTATTTTCAGACAGGGTCTTATTAAGTTGCTGAGGCTGGCTTTCAACTTGTGATCCTCCTGCTTTAGCCTCCCCAGTTGCTGGGATCACAGGTGTGCACCATTGCACCAGGCCATTTATATAATTTTTTAGACAGGATCTTGCTATGGTGCTATGGTCTTGAACTCCTTGGTTCTAGTGATTCTCCTGCCTTAGCCTCCTGAGTAGCTGGGACTACAGGTGTGCGCCCTCATACCTGACTCATTCTTTTATCTATCTATCTATCTATCTATCTATCTATCTATCTATCTATCTATCTCTATGTATATATACACACACTGTAATATATGTAATTCTTGAACTGACAAAATTAAATATGATGTATACTAGAGGAAGATTGGGATGGTTATAAAAGAGCAACATGAGAGATACTCAGCAATGGAAATGTTCTGTATACTATTTTTTCTTCATAAACATATTGATTATTAATATTTTGGTTGTGATATTGTACTATAGTTTTTATGTATGTGTGTGATACTGGGGTTTAACCCTGGGATGCTTTACCACTGAGCTACCTCTCAGCTTTTTTTGAGACAGTCTCACTAAGTTGCTGAGGCTAGCTTTGAATTTGCGATCCTTCTGCTTCAGCTTCTGGAATAGCTGGGGTTACAGGTGTGTTCCAATGCACTGGGCCTGTACTGTAGTTTTGTAAATTATTAGCATTGGGGGAACTGGTACAGGGATATCTTTGTATTATTTTCTTACAACTGAATGTTAATCTACAATAATCTCAAAATAACATGTTTAATTTAAAAAAGTATGGGGCAGGTCCAAAGCTTGGGAGGGGGACAGCATTTGCCTATTATGCATAAGGCCCTGGGTACCATCCCAGCACTGTTCCCCCCCTCCCCACAAATAGTATGGATTGTTCCCAGATCCCTTTTATCTTTATATGTCATGTATTGTTCACATTGCAAGGAAAGATTGACACATTAATGCTGTTGGTGAGAGTATGAACTCTCCTGTGGTCTCTAGAGCATCATATATATATATATTTTTTGGTACTGGAGATTGAACACAGGGGCACTGGACCACTGAGCCACATCCCCAGCCCTATTTTGTGTTTTTTATGTGGAGACAGGGTCTCACTGAGTTGCTTAGTGCCTCACCGTTGCTGAGGCTGGTTTTGAACTCGCGATTCTCCTGTCTCAGCCTCCCTAAGTGCTGGGATTACAGGTAGAACGTCATATTTTTTGTAGAGCATGAGTTCTGCATTCAGCAAAAAAAACTCATTCAGCAGGCAGGATAACTCATTCAATGAGAATGCTTTGAGCATAAGGTAGGTTTTGTTTTACATAGCTGATGTCAGATGTATGACCTGTCTGCTGGGGTGATCCGGGAAAAGCAGCCTAAAATGCAAGAAATTGCCCTGAGGCCCCCGCAGCTGAGAACCAATGAATTGAGAAGAACCAATACTGGTTAATAATCCTGGCAAGAAACTTTCATAGGCCTAATTGGTCCTGGTATGTAGCCTGGTGAGAGGTGGGCATTGGGAAAATGGAGTAGACAGCCCTTCCTGTCGGAGCACCCAGTCTAAGGATGATTTGCTTCCTTTTTAGGTAATTTTTTTGGGACTTCTGGGAAATATTGAACTTACTCTGAATAAGAGTTATGCGTGAAGTCTGTTGATTATTTATTTAAAAAAATTAACATATATATTGTTGACCATGCTTAAACCATCTCTGGAATTCTGGAAGAGATCTGAAGGGCTGAGGGACAAGAAGGGAGACTTGTAGTTCTGTTTCTTTCAAGTTTTTGCTTGAAGATTTGTCTAGAGAGCCACTATCTGCTCATTTTTGCCATTGAGTTACATGTGTCCCTGCCACATGGATTACACTTTTCTGTGTATGGACAGAATAAAGTGGAAAATAGTACTAGGTTGGAGTCGGAACACTTGAAATCTAGTCCTGAAATCTAGTCCTGAGTCTGAGTAGGTGACCTTCGGGTAGCTCTTTGACCTATTTCTCTGGGATTCAGTTTCCTTGTTTGTAAAATGAAGATCTCTAAAATCCTTGGTAACAATTTGCCGTCTCTCTTCCTCGGCCCCCATCTGGGAGGGGTAGGTCTCTGTAACGTTCCTCTTGGATCTAGAGTAAACGTTCGTCCACTGGTTAACCGGCCACAGGCTGAGACCCGCACAGGGGAGGAGGAGGAGGCGCCTGCTTCTCAGCTCTTAGGCACACAGCCTTCGCAGCCGACCGCAGCGGCTGGTTCGCGTCCCCTTCCTAGCGGCCCCAGAGGTCCTTGACACCACTTCTCATTGCCTGATTCCTGGAGTGGGGTTGGTGCTCAACGAAGGACTGAATGCGTGAGGGAAGTGGACGAGAAGTGGATCCAGTGGTCCCGGAGTTGCGGGGATATCTAACAAACGCCTGCAGAAACTTACAAACGCCGCCCTTCCCCACGCTTCCAGGCGACTGCCGGGCGCGAACCTCAGCGGTTCAGACCTCGCTCGCCGCAAGGCCGATGTGAGGACCGAGGATGCCCCGCGCGCCCGCCCCGCCCCTCGCCGCGCGCGCTCCCGCCTCTCTCCGCGCGCCTTGGCGGCCGGGCGCGGGGCGGCGGCGCGCGATCTCCGCGTCGCTCTGGGCTGGCGGCTACGGCGCCGCGCGGGTGGGTGGGATAGTGGCGGAGCTCCGGGCGCCCGGGCAGGGGCGAGAGAGCGCCATGGCGGCGGCTGTGGCTGCGGCATCCGGTGCCTGCGCCCCGGCGATGTGAGGAGGCCGCCTCTTCTCCACGACTGAGGAGGCTACAGCTGCCCTCCTGCCTTCCACGCGGGCCGCGGCTCCGGCATGGCCGGGATCATTAAGAAGCAGATCCTGAAACACCTGTCCCGGTGAGAGCGCCAGCGGTCCCGGGGCCCTTCCTGACCCCCTCCGCCCTCCGGCTCCTTAACCTCCAGCTCCGAGCCGGGGCTCGGTGGCGGCCCTCGCCTTAACTCGAGCCCGGACAGCCTCCCCCGGCGCCCGCTGGCGCCGACCGTTGTCACCTCTCGGTTCTTCCCTCGCCCTGGGCCCGCGGGGACCGGGCGCCGGAGTCCCCTCCCCTCCTCCCACTCCAACAGCCCTGGGGACTCCTTTTCTGCCCTCTGCTGGCCTGCTGCGCCCGACCTCAGCTCCCACACCCCCTGACCGTCTTCCGAGGCCCCCAAGGAGCCCACCCTTTGCTGCCGGTCCCCACTGGGGTTGCTCTGTCCTCTGCCTTTGAACCCCCGGGGCTTCTGCCCACCTTTTGACCCGCCGCACCGGCCGCACCACTGCCTCCCTCTCTCAGACCCTTTATCCCCCTGCCCTTTCTAAGCCCTGCCACCCAGTCCTGCATTACCCGGTGGCCCTCAGATTTCCAAGGCTGACATAGGTTTTCTCTTTCCCAGAAGCTCTCAGCGACTCTTCTTCTGTTTGACCCTGTTGCATCACCCCTGTAACGATGTAAGCCCTCCACCCAAGATCGTTCCTTTGAGCTCCTTTCTCCCTCTTTTCCTTCTCCTCATTACACAGACTAATTGGAGAAAGGTCATGAGAGTTGAGGATAAAGTTTCAGCAACCTTCCCTTTAAGAAGAGGTGTTTTTTTTTGTTTTTGACAGCCTGTGTAAAGTACCCGCAAAGCCCACTCCTGCTTTGCAGCCTTTTGTTAAGCCCTGTAATGTCGCTCAGTAATTTAGGTATGAAATGTTGGCTGGCAAGACAATTTTCAACGATAGCTGAGTGTTAAGATCATAGGTTGTCAGACTGGTTGCCACAAAAATTGGCAGGTAGCTTTTACCTTAGTTTTCACTTCTTATTCCAGTCTGAGTTTGGGGATGGTTCATAACTTAGCCAGCCTTTGTAGCTATAGTGATCTGGAGCTTGGCTCCACAGCGGGCAGTCATTTTCAGGAGGTAGAGGTTGTGGGAGATACCAGTTAACACTGGACAACCAGGCTTTGTACTGAGGTACAGGTCTTGTCATTGCATTTGGTAAGTGCTGTGTGGGACACTATTCCTGCCACTGCTTCCTCATTTTGTGGCTAACCCTCTGGCTTATTTGGTGTTACTTTGATCTTACACTTCAATTATCAATTGTATTCAGATACATCTTTCAGTTAATCACCACCTTACAAAACTAAACAGAGCAGATTGGAATCTGGAGCTGGAAAGTGCCTTTGTATCCTTTCTCAGAATAACCTAATATATTCCTTTTCAGGTAGTGTTAACCTGGGTGTTTGGTGTAAGGATTTAAAAAGCAGAACTAAAGATTGCAGGATGGGACAGAGAATCAACCAGATGAAAGCTTTATTAATTTGAATAGACAGGATTTTAGGGCATAGAAAAAACATTTCCCCTCTCATAATATTGTGTTTAAGTGTCTGGGATTTTTTCTTTTTTTTCTTTCTTCCTTCCTTTTTTTGGGGGGAAGGGCTGGGGGGATTGAATTCAGGGATGCCCTACCACTGAGCTACATCCCCAGCCCTTTCTATTATTTTAAAATTTTGAGACAGGGCCTTGCTAAGTTGCCAAGGCTGGCCTCAAACTTGAGATCGTTCTTTCACAGCTTGCTTAGTTGCTGGGATCATAGGTGTGTGCTATTATGCCTGGCTTCTTTTTTCTCTTTTGTTTCTTTCTTTCTTTTTTTTTGTTGTTGAGGTTTGAACTCAGGGCCTTAAGCATGCTAAGCATATATTCTACCCCTGAACTATATCCCAATCTCTTTTCTTGTTGAGATCAGGTCATGTGGTGGTGTCCAGGCTTCTATGGAACTGGGCTCAAGTGATCCTCCTGGAGTCTGGGCTTTTTCTGATTTACTTACTTTTCATTTCATTTCTCTGAAATGGAAATAAGAATATTATCTACTTCAAAAGAGTATTGCAAGGATCACATGAGTTAATATGTGCAAGAATTTAGCATAGTGCTCATTTTTTTTAGTTGTCAATGGAAACCTTTATTTTATTTATTTATTTATTTATTTATTTATTTACTTATTTATTTATTTATATGTGGTGCTAAGAATTGAACCCAGTGCCTCACATGCCAGGCAAGTGCTCTACCACTGAGTCACAACTCCAGACCTTGTGTGACAATCTGATACAGGTCATAGGTCTTCTTTTAAAAACTCAAAAAACAGGTAATTTTTAATTTTTATTTATTTTTTATAGGGATTGAACTCAGGGGTTGTGGACCACTGAGCCACATCCCCAGCCCTATTGTGTTTTATGTAGAGACAGGGTCTCACTGAGTTGCTTAGCGCCTTGCCTTGCTGAGGCTGGCTTTGAACTCACAATTCTCCTGTCTCAGCCTCACAAAGTGCTGGGATTACAGCTAATTTTTTAAATATAAGTTTTGGGGAGGGGGAGTTAGGAACCCCTAAATCATATGCCTGAATCCCTCAAGGCATCTTGAAATAGGTGAATAATCCCTGATCTAGTTCAGCCTCTTATTTTGTGGCTGAGGAAACTAAAGCACTGAGAGGATAAGTGACTTGCCTAAGTTGCACAGGAAAATAAAGTAGTGAGACAGAACCCAACTTCCTAACTCTTGTATCCTTTCCCCATATTGCACACATATTCTATGCACTGTCTTTGAATATACAATTTTGAAGAAACAAAAGATTTTTTACATTTTATTTATTTTTATGTGATGCTGAGGATCGAACCCAGTGCCTCATATGTGCTAGGCAAGTGCTTCACCACTGAGCTACAACCCCAGCCCCTTAAAGAAAAAATTTAACTGTATGTGCTGACACATTTGGTGCACCTTTGGAGAATAACTTGTCTTTTTTTTAGATAAAGTTGGAATTGTATGACAGACATTGAGAAATGGTTTTGATTCTTTTGGTATTTGGGCCAGGGACTGAGGAGGAAGTGGAGGTGGAGAGGTTACCATATGTTATAGCTGCAATTTCAGGGCTCTAGGAAAAGGTACAAGAATATGAGTCTGGTTGGAGAGGCCAGACTCCTGGGGACTTCGTGTTTGTTTAGCTTGGAAAAGCTGCCTAATCATGGGTAATATTTGAATGTCTTCTGTTTCACACACACACAAACACACACAGGCTGACCTGCCTATAGCTCTGGGGCTTGCCAAACCTGATGGGGAGATAGAAAGGAAGGTATACAGAGTTCCTGTGTTAAATAAGTATCGTGGGTGTTTGATAATTACTTATTGACGATGACAATGCCATTTAGCCTGAAGGAGAATGTCCTGCAGCAGAGAAGATATCCCAGTGATTCTCATGTTTAATTTTAGGCATGAAGTTTCACATAATAAAGTGTTTGGTTAGAATGCATTCTCCTTATTTATTTTATTTTATTTTTTGTATTGAGCTTTGAATTCCGGGGTGCTCCCACTAAGCTGTATCTCCAGCCCCCTTTTTTATAATTTTTTATTTTTAAAAAATATTTTTTGTTATAATTGGACACAATATCTTTATTTTTATGTGGTGCTGAGGATCAAACTCAATGCCTCACATGTGCAAGGCAAGTACTCCGCCATTGAGCCACAACCCTTGTAGTTTTTTATTTTGAGATAAGGTCTTCCTAAGTTGCCCACTGGCCTCAAACTTGCCATCCTCTTGCCTCGGCCCCCTGAATCTCTGGGATTACAGGCACACACCATTGGACCTGGTGTGTTCTCATTAGTGATAGAATATTTTAGTAAACAAGATTTGGGGTAAAAATGTTGAAGAGATTTTTCTTAAATGCCTATTCTTGGCCAGACATTTATCTGGGCACTGGGGATGCAGCAGGGAAGAAATATTAATGTCTTTTAAGGTTTTAACCCAATAGTTTGGATGACTGCTGTTCAATATGTATAGCTTTAATGCATAGTATTCCTTTAAATAGACCCAGGAAAAATGCTTTACTTAGAAACACAAAGTAATCATTTATTTAAAATTGATTTTTCACTAAATTAGATTATTCTTGTTTTAGATTACCTTGTTTAATGACCTTTCATTATACAAGTAAGAAGGTATATGATTGGTTGTAAAATAAGTCGGGAATATGGCTAATGGAGAGTATGGGCTTTGGACTCGGACAAACAGAATCCCCTTCCAGCTCTGCCACTAATGAGCAGGGCAGCCTTCCTGAATCTTTTTTTTTTTTTCTTAATTAGTAAAAGGTAAGAATAATAAGAAAGAATAACACATAGCTAGCAGATTCTTTTGGAGGAAAAGTATTTATTACATTGTCTGGCATGTAAGTAGGTGTTTAATAAAGAGCAGCTATATAATATGGCCAGACAAGTTAGGGACATTTTCCCAGCATGGATGCAGAAAACTAATTGGCTTTGGGAAACCCATCAAAAGTTTTTGTTTTGCTCTGTTCTCAGTACTGGGGATCGAATCCAGGCTTTTGCATTGCTTCATAAGTGCTCTACCACTGAGTAACATCCTCTGCCCTTTTTAATTTTATTTTGAGATTAGTTGTCCAGGCTGGCCTTGAACTTGCAATCCTCTTGCCTCCTGAGTAGCTGGGATTATAGGTGTGCACCACTATGCCTGGCTCAAAGTCTTAATTTATTTATTCTAAATTACTGCAGGAAGTGTGTGAGCCTGAGTGACATAGACATGGCTGATAAATGTGGTAGATATTTTAAAGACAAGTTTAGGTGAAATTCAGATGTATAGGAGATTGCAGAATTCCTTTTGGAGATTAGAAGAACCTGACTGGGAACTCAGCCATCTTAGTTCCTGATCGATGCCTCCACTCATTAAGATAGTGAAGAGCTGGAAAGATGTTAAGAAATCATCGAGACTAGCGTGTAGTGCACAGTGAGGGGCTGCGGGCTCACAGAGGCTGACTGCTTATCCAAGGTCTCTTTAAGTGGAGGTTTGCAGGACAGTCTCAACTTCTAGGTTGTGTCCCTTTACCCTAGACTTCATTTATTATCACCATCATTTCTCAAATAATTATATATTTTTAGTAACAAATCATATGTCTCTGTTTCCTTCTCTCATTTTCTTGTGTTGCTTCAGAATAAAGCACTTTATTTACTTAGCAAATATTTAATAATAGCCATCTGTGCTAATAAGCACTTTACAAGTCTTACGATGGTTTAATCCTCATAGTAACCCTGTGAGGTAGATACTAGGCTCATTTAAAAAATTTTTTTTTAGTTATTGATTGACTTTTATTTGTTCATTTATTTATATGCGGTGCTGAGGATCGAACCCATTGCCTCCCACATGAGAGGCAAGCACTCTACTGCCGAGCCACAATCCCAGCCCACTAGTCTCATTTTATAAATGAAGAAATGAGGCATAGAAAGTTTGGATAGCCTGCCAGAATCATAACTAATAAGTGATGGAACTGAGATTCCAATGTAGGTACTCCAAGTTTTTAAAGTTTTGTTCTTTAGTCATTCTGCTGCTACATGCTGCTCATCTATTGAGTGTTTCAAGCTGAACATACCCATGTCACCAGCACTCACCCGAAGGAACAAACAATTTTCAACACTCAAGAAGCCTTCCACCCTACCCTGTGCCTCCTTCTAGTCATTACCTCTATCAAAGTGTAACCACCATCATGTTTTTTAACAGCATATATTTGTCTGTTTTGTGCTTTATATTAATGAAGTTCTATTATATGTATAGTGCTTTTTAAAATTTTTTTAATTGTTGATGGACCTTTATTTTATTTATTTATATGTGGTGCTGAGAATTGAACCCAGTGCCTCACACATGCTAGGCAAGCACTCTACCACTGAGCTACAACTCCAGTCCCATATGTATGCTGCTTTTAAGATACGTATGCTTTTTTTTATTTAATTGTTTTTAGTTGTAGATGGACACAATATCCTTATTTTATTTATTTTTATGTGGTACTGAGGATCGAACCCAGTGCCCCACACATGCAAGGCAAGTGCTCTATCACTGAACCACAATCCCAGGCCTACATATGCTTTTTTTAAAAAATATTTTTATTAGTTGTTGATGATGGACCTTTATTTTTTAATTTATTTTTGTATGTGGTACTGAGAATCAAACCTGGTGCCTTATACATGCTAGGCAAGCACTTTACCACTGACATACAAACCCAGCTCAATACATATGATTTTATGCCTTGTCATTTTAATGCAGTGTTATGTTTGTGATGTTATTTTGCATCAAGTTTTAGACTCCATTTTCATATTGTGTAGTATTCCCTTGTGTGACCATATCTCAATTTATACATTTTACTGTTGATGGACATGGGGATAGTTTCTCAGGTTAGGGCCATTATTTTTGGGTTACTAGGTACATTCTAGTGCATGTCCTTAAGTGAACAAATCAACACATCTGTTGGAGTATACATGAGCATAGAATTTCTGGAGTATAAAATATGCATATGTTTAGTTTTACTAGATATTGCCAGTTTTCCAAAGTGACTGTACCAATTTGTACCTCTATTAGAAGTGTAGGAGAGCTTTAGTTGGTCTATATCTTTGCTACTATCTGGTATTTTCATCTTTTGTATTTTAGCCATTCTGAAAGGATGTGTTCTTCTCTCTCTCTCTCTCTCTTTCTCTCTCCCCTCCCCCTCGTAAACCAGATGATTACTTCTTTTTTTGTTATTTTTGTTGTCTGTTCAATTTTTTTAAGTGAATGCTGTGAATGTATGTGAAGTATACATTCTACCACTAAACTACATCCCAGTCCCTGTTCAATTTTTTAAAAAATATTTTTTTTAGTTGTAGGTGGATACAATATCTTTATTTATTTTTATGTGGTGCTGAGGATCGAACCCAGTGCCTCACATGTGCAAGGCAAGTCTTCTACCACGGAGCTACAGCCCCAGTCCTCCTGTTCAATTTTTTAATTCTGATGTATTTGAAATTTTAGTCATAGGACAGTGTCAGAATCTTGAAGACATGATCTCTTTTTGAAATAATATTCAAATATAAAGATACAATGAAAATAATTGGAATTATTTTTAAACATTCACCTGTGACATTTCTTACTTAGAATGCATGTGCTGTGTAGCCCTCTGTCAAAATAACAGTATTAAGAAAATAGAAGTGCTGTTCTCCAAGCATTTGGGTTTTTGTTAAAAAGTTTGGTCTTCACACTACCCTATTTAATACCCTGGACATTAAGTAGTTTTATTTTGCTCTGTAATCAGCACTCCATTGTTACAACTTTTCATCTTTTTTGTTGCTGTTTTGTTTTTCGATACTGAGGAATGAACCCAGGGCCTCACATTGAACTCATGGCCAGACACTGAGCTACATCCTCTAGTCCTTCTTTTTTATATTATTTTGAGATAGGGTTTCACTAAGTTGCCCAGGCTGGCCTTGAACTTAAGATCCTCCTGCCTCGGCCTCCCAAGTAGATGAGATTACAGGCTTACGCTATCATGCATGGCTGCATTTCATCTTTATTATAGAAGTGAAATTTGAATTACATAGTTTTTCTACTACAATCTCTATACCTTTCTGAAGATGTTTCCCTTTTATAATAAAATGATTCTTTTATGTCTTAAAAAAAAGTTAACATTTAAAGGCAAGGTTTTAGGGGCTTGTAGTGTAGCTCAATGGTAGAGTGCTTAGCATGTTTGAGGCCCTAGGTTCAGTCCCTAATGTCACCAGAACAAAGTAAATAAAAGCAATACATTTTCAAAGTGATACTGTGGTATGTATTTGACATATAGTAGCTTAATGTATGGTTCATGATAAGAAAATTACTTTCTTTAAAAAACTGAGAAACATGTCAATGTAGCAGAAAGATTCAGGATTTGGATTTCAAAAGGTGGCTGTGAATTTTGACTCTGCTACTTCTGTGTGTTCAGCATGTTTTTTAGCTGCTTCTTGAAGTTTCAGTTTCCTTATCTGTAAAATGGGGAGAATAATACATATGTTGGTTTTTTAAAAAATTCTGATTAGTTATACATGACAGTGCATTTTGACACATCATACATAAATGGAGTATAACTTTTCATTCTTCTGGTTGTACATGATGTAGAGTTACACAGGTCATATAATCATATATGCACATAGGGTAATAATGTCTGATTCATTCTACTATCATTCCTATCCCCATGATCCCTCCCCTCCTTTCACTCCTCTCTGTCTATTCCAAAATATCCCTATTCTCTCCACTGCTTATTGTGAATTAGCATCCACATATCAGAGAAAACATTCAGCCTTTGGTTCTTTGGGATTGGCTTATTTTGTTTAGCATAATGTTCTCCAGTTCCATCCATTTACTGGCAAATGCCATAATTTCATTTTTCTTTAGGACTGAGTAATATTCCATTGTGTATAATATACCACAATTTCTTTATCCATTCATCTGTTGAAGGTGTCTAGGTTGGTTTCATAGTTTAGCTATTGTGAATTGAGCTGCTATAAACATTGATGTAGCTGCATCACCGTAGTATGCTGATTTTAAGTTCTTTGGGAATAAACTGAGGAGAGGGTAACTGGGTCAAATGGTGGTTCTATTCCAAGTTTTCTGAGGAATCTCCATACTGCTTTTTATTTATTTATTTATTTTTTGGTACTGGGGATTGAACTCAGGAGCACTTAACCATTGAGCCACATCTCCAGCCCTTTTTTGTATTTTATTTAGAGACGGGGTCTCGCTGAGTTGCTTAGGGCCTTGCTAAGGCTGGTTTTGAACTAATGATCCTCCTGCCTCAGCCCCCGAGCCACTGGGATTATAGGCCTGTGCTACTGTACTTGGCCACATATGTTGTTTTTTTTTTTTTTTTTAAACATTTTTTTTAGTTGTAGATGGGCACAATTTCTTTTCTTTTTTTTTTTTAAATATTTTTTAGTTGTAGGTGGACACAATATCTTTATTGATTTATTTTTATGTGGTGCTGAGGATTGAACCCAGTGCCTCACGCATGCGAGGCAAGCGCTCTACCACTGAGCCACAATCCCAGCCCACAATTTATTTATTTATTTGTTTTTATGTGGTGCTGAGTATCAAACCCAGTGCCTCACACATGCAAGGCCAGTGCTCTACCACTGAGCCACAATCCCAGCCCCACATATGTTGTTTTGAAGATTAGAAATCATGTGTAAAAGTGGTTGGTCCTGAAAAATTTTTCAATTAACAGTGGCCTTATCTTTACTTATTAGAGCTACTCAAAAAAGATCATTTTAGTTTTTGGAGATAACACTTTCATCATCTTGAAAATTGTGCCTAACTTATCAAATTTCTGATTCCTTAGATGTTTACAAATTGCATTTCTTAGCATTTTAATATGGAGAGATGGAGATGAATGCTTTTGCATTGATGGGTAAAGAGGGAAGGAACCAAAGGTTGTTCCTCTTTATCATTTATTTTCATATCAAGACATACTACAAGGAGGAAACTTAGACCCCAGGATAGATGAAAGAGCTAAATGCATACACTGGGTTGGGCCTTTAGAGGACTTACTTTCAAAGAGTCTAACCGTATACCATATTCTTAGAGTGAAAAAAATATTAGAGGTCATTTAGTTATCCTCACTTAGTATAGAACCTGGTTGAATAATAACTTGTGAGTATGGAATTAATCACTGAAAAGAAAGATTCTTTTAATCACAGGCCAATTCTCTTTACATACTGGAGTGTGACCTCCACAGCAGCAGGGACTGTGTCTTGGTTGCTTTAAAAGCAGGAAGTCTGAGGATGGTTTGAGTGGGTGAAGTGGGTGCAGAAGACATATAGGGTGAAAGTACATGGATAGAACTTAGGCCTGGGGAGTGGGGGGCAGATGGTAAGGGAATCAGTTCAGCCAATATATTAAGGGGCCTTCTATCTCTGTGTATTGAGGGCAAGTACTTGCTCCTGGTGCCAACAACAGATACTAAAGAACATTTTCCATTATTTATCAATATCTATAATAAAGGGAAGAATTAAAGTGTAAAAATAGCATATGTTAGCAATTTAGGTAAAGGGTATATAGTTTGTATTGACTTGCCACAAAAATGGGGACTAGATATATTAGATTGACTTGTTTTATTTGCATACACCAGTAATTTTTTTTTTCTTTTTTGTGGTACTGGGGAGTAAACCCAGGGGTGACCCACCATGGAGCTACATCCCTGGCCCTTTTTATTTTATTTTATTTTATTATTATTTTTTTAATGTTTATTTTTTTTTTTTAGTTGTAGGTGGACAGAATATCTTTATTTTATTTTTATGTGGTGCTGAGGATCGAACCCAGTGCCTCACGCGTGCTAGGCGAGCACGCTACCACTGCGCCATAACCCCAGCCCCGGCCCTTTTTATTTTAAATTGGAGGTAGGATCTGGCTAAATTGCTGAGAGTGAGTGGTCTTGAACTTGTGATCCCCCTGTCTCAGCCTCTCAAATCATTGGGATTATGGGAGTGTGCCACTGTGCCTGGCTGCATCAGTGATCTTTTTACTTGTATGCTCAGTCTTTATAGTAGTACACTGGTTACATGTAACTTGGCTGGCGACCCATAAATTAAAAAAATTAAAGAGAACATTGACGGTGAGATATCGGTGTGTTTAAATCTGACTTCACGGAAATGCTATGTTCTCAAAATTTATTTCTAAAATTGAAATTTGTTGGGTGTAGTCCAGTAGAAATAGTGTTATAACATTGGTTTCCAATGTTAGCCCACAAAAGCCACAATAAATTAGTTATATATGATATAAGCTTACTAGGTATGTTGTTAGGGAACTCATTGCAGGAGTAGGGGAAGGTGAAGGAGGACAAGAAAAAAGAGTGAATTATTTCCTGATTCCCAGTAGTAAGCTCCTTAAGATCATTGTGTTTCAGGAGAAACTGTTTTTCGTTGTTTTGAGAGGTGTGATCAACTTTTTGCTGAGGGTGGGGGTGGGGTGGGGGTGGGGTCGAGGTGGAGGGTGATGAGCAGGGATGCTGATGTGTTGCAGTATGCTTAATAATCTCACATAAAGAATCATTGTCCCAGCCAGGCGTAGTGGCACACACCTGTAATCCCAGCACTTTGGAAGGCTGAGGTAGGAGACTCGCAAGTTCAAAGCCAGCCTCAGCAACAGCGAGGCACTAAACAACTCAGTGAGACCCTGTCTCTAAATAAAATACAAAATAGGGCTGGGATGTGGCTCAGTGGTTGAGTACCCCTGAGTTCAATCCCTAGTACCAAAAAAAAGAATCATTGTCTCAGGGCTGGCATTATAGCTCAGTGGTAGAGCACTTGCCTAGTACGTGTGAGGCACTAGGTTTGATTCCCAGCACTGCTAAAAATAAACAAATAAAATAAAAGTATTGTATCCACCTACAACTAAAAATATTTTAAAAAAAGAATCATTGTCTTTTGTCCCTTTTGACTTTTGAATGTTGTTAGGTGCTTACATAAAGTGAATTAGGATCTAACAACATTATAGATTATATGAGCATAGAATTTCATTATATATCTGTATCTATATATATAATGTAATGCCCAGACTCGAGACCACCAGAGACCACCAGGAGTCCGATTCCAATGTAATCACAAAAGGGTCTTTAATTCAAACTCGAGTAGGGTCCGCCAACCCACACTGACGCAGCGGGTTAGGAAGCGCGGCCCCGAGTCTGGGGGAGCAGGGATTTTTATGGGTTACAATCGCAAGCAGGGGAGTACATGCCTTGGCGTTACATGATTGGGTAAGGGAAAACGCGTGCAGGGGGAACAGCAGTAGGATTGGATGGGGATGGGTGAAGTCACTGGGCGGTCAGTGGGCCTTTAGACTGATAGGTCTGGCTACCATGGGCCCAGTTGACCTTTAGGTTATTGATAGGTCTGGCTACAGTGAGCTCATTGCCTGGCCTTCTGATTAGCTGACTCAAGTTGCAGAACCACTTTTTGGCCCCAGGGAGGGGTGCCGTTGTGTTGCAACTTCCAGTAACTGGGTGGGGGACCTAGGGCTCTGGACAAGAGGCCTAGAGTCACAAAATGGCTTTAGTCTGGTCCTTTCAATATAACAACATTATAGATTATATGAGCATAGAATTTCACCTTGTTTTACATAAAAACAAAATATTGCACAACTTTAAACTTTGTGAATGTCCCAGGACTTCACTAAAGGGAAGGGATCTTCATGAGGGAAGATTGTTTTTAACTTTACATTTTGAGAAATGCTGTCACTCCTGGTAGTGCCACTTGTGGTATGAAGTCACTAATAAAATAAACTTGTATAGGTCTGTATTTGTAGCTCTTTGAATCTTGGTGATACTACATTTGAGTGTAAGCATCTGACTGCTCTGTCTTCTAGTGCAATGGTGTTGGAACATTTGCATATTGAAATATAATTGATTTTCTTAGAAAATCATTTTCCTTTTATATCTTGGACATATTTGACTTTTCTTGAAATTGTGTGTAAGTAAGTTATATGTAAAAATCAATTTTGTGATTGTAGGTATTGTAGGTATAATTGTTAAAAATTGTATTTTAGAATAATTGTTAAAAAATTATTTTTTTAACAATAAAGGTATTGTAAGGTATTGTAGAATAATTGTTAAAAAAAAAAAAAAGAATCGCTGGGTGCAGTACTCATGAATATCAGTAATTTCAGTGACTCTGGAGGCTGCAACAGCAGGATTGCAAGTTCAGGCCACCAAGACCTTCACCAATTTAGCAAGACTCTGTCTCAAAAAATAAAAAGGGCTGGGGATGTAGCTCAGAGGTAAAGCACCCCTGGATTAACTTCCCAGTATTTAAAAAAAAAAAAAAAGGAATTGAGGGAATTGAGTCTGTTAAGGTTGAAAACCACTTAGTGTGAAATTTCATTCCTTCTTTCCTCTTCCTCCCTCTCTCCCTGCCTTCTTTCTTTCTTCTAGGGATTCAGTGCCAGGCCTCACCTCATGCTGATTAAGCACATGCTCTACCACTGAGCTACATCCTCAGCCTTGACATTTCTTTTGTATGAAATCTTGAAACATCTACAGCGTGTTCTAATATACTCCTTTTTGTTCCTTTTCCACTTTTGGAGGTCCCTCTTCTCATGCCAGCTGCTCTGATTCTTCCCCCAGCGTTCTGCTACCACAGAGCGCCCTCAACTCTGCATGACCTGTTTCCCCCACTTTCCTTTTTTTTTTTCAGGGCCCAGGACTGAACTCAGGACCTTGTTGTGCTCTGCCACTGAGCTACATCCCCAACCCCTGATTCCTTCACTTTCTAACCAGAATTTGTAATTCTTTAAGAAAAGGGGAAGAGTAGAGGACATATTTTGGAGCAGGAATGATACCAAATAAAAGACTGGCTTTAATTTAGAGTATGTCCTACAGGGTGAGCTCCCTTGAGCTCCCCTTAATTTTGTAACTTATAAATCTATAGCTACTCTGAAGGTTTGGTTATATTTCTAAAAAAAAAAAAATGATTACTATTTTTTGTGGTACTGGGAATTGAACCCAGGGTCTCACATAATCTAGGCAAGTGCTGAGTTATAGCTATAACCCATTTTAATTTTATTTTGAGACAAAGTGTTGCTAAATTGCCCAGGCTGACCTTGAATCTGCAATTCTCCTTTCTTAGCCTTCCAAGTAGCTGGGATTACAGGCACACTTCATTGTGCTTGTCCCCACGCCCCCTTCTTTTTCAGTCAAGAAATATGTTTCACTGGGCTCAGTTGGCTAGCATGTGCAAGGCCCTGGGTTGCGTTCCCATGTAACACACACACATACACAGAAAGAACTATCTTTTGTTACTGATATAAAAGGATTATACATATTTATGAGAGTATGGTGTGACCAAAATAGTTTCTGTTGCAGTGGCAGTGGGGAGGGGGCAGGGGTCTGGACCGCAGTTTGTGGTATGCATGAGTCATGTGAAAGTTGGAGGGTTCTAATATGTAGCAAATCCAGATAAAGAGGAAATAAATTCATCCAGGCTGAATGCCTCTGGTCATCTGGTCTAGGTGCTTTCCCAGGCAATGCCGAAAATATGCATTTCCTTTTGTCTTAACAGAAACTTCTTCCTCCCCCCCCCTCTTTCCTTCCTTGGACTTCAGTTCAAGAACATATTTCATTTGAGAAAATGTTGTAGCAGAGGTTGATAGGAAGTCAGAAGCCTGGTAACGAATCGTGGCTTATCCCTTTGCTGAACCTCAGCAGAGCCTGTCACTGTCTCCCTTCCTTTCAGGCAGAGTTGCCTGTGGCTCCTTAATCCCCTAGTCCTTTTTAATTTTTTAAAATTTTGAGACAGGGTCTCACTAAGTTGCTTAGAGCTTGACTAAATTGCCAAGGCTGGCCTCAAACTTGCAATCCTCCTGCCTCAGCCTCCTGAGCTGCTGGGATTACAGTCCTGCACCACCATATCCAGCTGATTTTGTGGGTTTTGGAAATGTCAGACAAAGAACTTTAAAACAAACATAGTTTAATAGAGGAACAAGTGGAGAATCACAGCAGGAAAATGCAAAAGAACTAAATGTAAAATCTTGAACCCCTAGCACGGTATCAGCAATGAGAAATGTATTGGACTTGCTCAACAACAGAATAAAGATGGCCAAGCAAAGAGTCAATGAACATGAAAATAGAGCAATAGGAATTAATGCTCCCACACAGTTCAGGTGTTCTCATTTGAGGCTCCAGATATCATGGATCAGAAAAAAGCTTCCCTTGTTCTTTGAATGAATTTCTAATGCATAGAATTCATAAGCTTCATAAAATGCTTTCTATTTTATGGCACTAGGTTTTTAGAGGAATTTGTTATGCAGCAGTAGATAAACAAAACAAGATAGAAAAAATTCAAATAAATAATGACAACTCAATAGTTAAAAGCCAACTCAGTTAAAAAAATGGGTAAAGAATCTGAAAAGACATTTCTCTAAAGAGATTATATGAATAACCAACAATATGAAAACATGATCAATATCATTAGCCATTAAGGAAATGTAAATCAAAACTATGATGATACCACTTCATACCACAAGGATGGCTACAATAAAAAAGAGATAATAACAGGTATTAGTGAGGATATGGAGAAATTGAAACCCTCAAGTACTGCTGGTAGTGGTGTAGTCTGTTTGGAAACAGTTCACAGGATTACCCAGTGATTCCACTGCTAGGCGAATATCAAGAGAAAATTATATGCATGTTCACAGCAGCATCAATCATAATAATCAAGAAGTGGAAACAACTCAAATGTCAATCTACTGATGGATGCATAAATAAAATGTGGAGGCGCGGCCAGTGCCGCGGGCGCATGGCTGGCGGGTGCTTGGGTGGCCGCGATGGTCCCCACAGCACAGCCTGCGGAGGTCCAATTCGCTCAGCGGCTGGCGTCCAGCGAGAAGGGCATCCGCTACCTTGCGGTGAGGAAGCTGCGCCAGTACCTCAGCGTGAAGACCCAGAGGGAGACAGTCTATTTGTTGGAAGATGGGTTTTTTGTCCTGTAAACTCACATTTGAGGTTTTGCCAACTACACATCACAAGGTCATCTTTAACATGTTCCTCTACCCCCTGGATTTTCTATAAGCTAGTATTAATAGGAGGTTTCAGCCAAGAACTCCTAAAAATATGGAAAGGACTCCCCTACTGCCTATGGGTGCAGGATGAACCCCTTCTGCAGGAGGAGCTAGCGAACACTATCTCCCAACTCATCCATGTTGTTCACAGCTCAGAGTCTCAGCGCCTGTGCATTCACACCTTCTGGCAAACCATGATTCGATAATGGAAGGGAATAGACAAGCTGCACCTGGACAAATACTACATGGTAAGCTGATTCGCCTGGTCCTGAGACAGTCTTTTGAAGTTCTGAAATGGAATGGCTAGGAGGAAAGCTGAATCCAGCTTTTTCTGGATGTTCTGATGAAGGAGATCCTGTGTCCTGAGAGTCAAGTCTCCTGATGGAGTGAGATTCCACTTCATTGATATTTATCTGGACGAACTATCCAAAGTGGGAGGGAAAGAAAGAGCTTTTGGCAGATCAGAACCTCAAGTTTATTGACCCATTCTGCAAAATTGCTGCCAAGACCCAGGACCACACACTGGTACAGACTATAGCTAGGGGTGTTTTGGAAGCCATTGCAGACCAGTCTCCTCTTGCACCTGAAGACACAGTGGAGAAACAGAAAACCAAAGTGAGTGATGGAAACCTCTCAAGACTTTTGAAAACAA
>CM053406.1:103202359-103243159 GCA_028644305.1 Xerus rutilus | reverse complement strand
GTGTGTGTGTGTGTGTGTGTGTGTGTGTGTTATATCACATTACAGCTGGGCCTGGTGGCATATGCCTGTAATCCCAGCTATGTGGGAGGCTCAGGCAGGAGGATTGCAAGTTGAGGGCCAGCATGGGCAACTTAATGAGACCTTGTCTCAAAAAATAAAAAGGACTGAGGATGTAGCTTAGTGGTTGGGTGCCCTAGTGTTTAATCCCCAGTACTTGAGGGGAAAAAGATATATCACATTAGAAATATATGGTCAAAACACCATGTTTTAAGATCACTTGAAATCATTCTTTATATGCTTGTGTACCAACTTGACATATAGAGAAGTCCATGTATTTCAATTAAAATAAGATTTATTTTAGCCAGGTGTGGTGGTGCACACCTGTAATCCCAGCACTTTGGGAGGCTGAGACAAGAGAATCGCAAGTTCAAAGCCAGCCTCAGCAACAGCGAGGCACTAAGCAACTCAGTGAGACCCTGTCTCTACATAAAACAGAAAATAGGGCCGGCGATGTGGCTCAGTGGTTGAGTACCCCTGAGTTCAATCCCTGGTACCACCTCCCCCCCAAAATAATTAATTTTTCTGTACATAAGTTAAAAATTTATAAGAAAATAATAGTGCTGCTATGAACATTTTTGTATATACCTTTCGGTGAACATGTGAACACATTTCTATTTGATATATATCTACCAGTAGAGTTGCAGGTCATAGGCTGTGCAGAGTTTCTACTTTAGCAGATACTGCTAGACAGTTTTTCAGAGTGGTTGTACTACTTTTTCCACTGACAGTGAATTTCTCACTGGTAGTTGCTTCAGGGCCTCCCATGTTATGCATGTACTCTACCATTGAGCTACACCCCTAGCCTTTCATATTACTTTTTTTTTGTATTAGATCTTTTAGAGCTTTATAGTTATATATAGTAGTTGGGTTCTTCTTGATAAACTTATACATGCTTGGAATTTGATTTTAGTTCATGATCCCCCCTTTTCCCTCCCATCCTTCCTCCTATTAGTTTTGATGTTTTTGTTATTGTTGTGTTGAACAGAAATGATTAATTCTAATGTAGTATAGTATGTCTCTCCCTTTGGTTAGCACTCCATGTCTTGTTTAAGAAATCTTTTTCTGGGGCTGGGGTTGTGGCTCAGTGGTAGAGCGCTTGCCTAGCATGCGTGAGGCACTGGGTTCGATCCTCAGCACCACATATACATAATAAATGAATAAAATAAAGATCCATCAACAACTAAAAATAAAAAAAAAAAAAAAGAAATCTTTTTCTAACTTAAGGCGTAGAGATGATTCTTTCTTCTAAAAGTGTTATTATTGGACTTTTCACATTTAGATTTCCAATCTGTCTTGAAACCGATTTGTTTGATGTCTCATGGGCGTCAGTATTATTTTTCTCTTTATGAATGTTCCAAACTGACCATGCACCATTTATTGAAAAGATCTTTCCCCATTGTACTGTCCCCTTTGTCATAAATCAAGTGATTTTCAATGTAGTTTTGATTTATGAGTAGGGTCCAGCATCATTTTATGTTTGATAGCTATTTGCATTTATTTATTTATTTATTTATTAAATTTTTTTTTAGTTGAAGATGGACACAATATCTTTATTTATTTATTTATTTTTATGTGGTGCTGAGGATCGAACCCAGTGCCTCATGCACGAGAGGCAGGCGCTCTACCACTGAGCTACAATCCCAGCCCTATTTGCATTTATTTTTATGTGAACTTCCCGTACTTTATTCCATTTTTGTTGGACTCTTGGTTAGTCTATATGTCTTTTTCTCTTCTTTTTTTTTTTTTTTTTTTTGTGATACTAGAATCGAACCCAGGGCATGTTTTATTTTCAGACAGAGTCACAGGGTCTTACTAAATTGCCCCAGCTGGCCTTGAACTTTTGATCTTCCTGCCTCAGTCTCTCAAGTAGCTGAGAATACAGGGGTACACCACATGCCTGGCTGTGCTCTTGGTCTTTTTATTAGCTCTTTGTGAACAAATTGCAAATATAAAAAAAAATTTTTAGTTTGAATTTTAAGATATCCTTTTTGTTTTTTGTAATGAGAGGTGATTTCACCTACATTTAAAAAATACCTGTGTTTCTGTATCCAAAGGGATTTGTCAGGTGTTCCTTGTGTTGGGCGTGGTGGCGCACAACTGTAATCCCAATGGCTTGGGAGGCTGAGACTGGTGGATTGCAAGTTCAAAGCCAGTCTCAGCAATTTATTGAGACCCTGTCTCTAAAAAATAAAAATAAAAAGGGGAGGGGCTGGGGCTAGGAATGTGGCTCAGTGGCTGAGCACCCCTGGGTTCAATCCCTGGTGCCAAAAAATAAATAAATAAAAGATATTCTTTGTTCCTCTCTCTTTGCCATTGCTGGCTTTTCACTGTGAAAATACTGCTCTTTGGGAAGTATTTGGCAGGGCAAAGGTGAGACTGTTCTTGTGTAGATTCACAGTATTAAATTACTATATTTCTTCTTTCCACATCCTTTGCAGAGTATTCTTTTTCTTTGAAGATTTTGTAGAAACCTAATGTCTTCTTTCTGTATAGATAATATCTAAATGTTTATTCAGGTAGTTTGTGAGCTATACATAGATTTACCAATTTATTCTAATAGGAGGAAGATTGCTTCCAGGTAATCTTAATCAGTTAATTTCTTTTTAAAAATTTCATTGTTTAAAAAAAAAAATCCCATTAGAAGCTGGTTGGGTAGTGCATGCCTGCAATCTCAGCCTGAGGCAAGAGGATTACAAGTTCAAGGCCAGCCTGGGCAACTTGATGAGACCTATCTCAGTATAAAAAATGAAAAAAAGGCTTGAAATATAACTCAGTGGTACAGAGCCCCTGGTTTCAATCCCCAGTACAGGGGAAAAAAATCTCATTAAAAAGAATACTTTGTACTTTGGGCTAGGATGCAGCTCACTGGTAAAGCTCTTGCCTAGCATGCACAAGGCCCTAGGTTCAATCCCCAGCACCACAAAAACAAAACAAAGAAAAAGAATAATTTGTGGGCTGGGATTGTGGCTCAGTGGTAGAGTGCTTGCCTTGCATGCGTGGGGCGCTCAGTTTGATCCTCAGCACCACATAAACATAAATAAATAGGGATATTGTGTCCATCTACAACTAAAAAAAAGAATAATTTGTTATCACTATCATCACTGTAAAAATTTAGAAATCTTATAAAAGCAACAAGAAAAGAAAAATAAGCACTCACACTTCTAGCACCCAATAGTTTGACCTGATATCTTCCTGAATAAAGACTGCATAAAATCTCCCATGCTTCTGATCATTGGTTTGCTTCATTTGTTGTAGTGAGTATGGCTTTGCTGAGAAGGTAGTGGAGGGGATGTTCATCATCGTCAATTCCATCACCATCAAGATTCACTCCAAGGCTTTCCATGCATCTTTTGAATTGTGGCAGCTCCAGGGTTACAGTGTCAACCCCAACTGGCAGCAGAGTGACCTTCGTCTGACTCGCATCACTGATCCCCGCCGAGGAGAGGTGACAGCCTTAGCATTTTGAGAAGAGAGAAAGGGGTGTATTCAAAGTAGGATAAATTGTTAGATGGTGTTATTTCTGATTTGGAGGCTTCCTCAAATATTTCCCACCCCTGGGAACCCCAGAACTATTTCGGTATAGTGTGATTACTCCAATCTTCCCTCAGGTGGAGCCTTTGATCCACTGCTTTCTGTTAGGGTCCCAACTGAGAATGGTGGGAGTTGGTGGGAATCTCTCTGCCTTACCAGTCTTTTCCCCTTAGAATCCTGTCTTGGTTAATTTCTTCTACAGAAGTAAGGGATTTTTTTCCCTCTCCTCTCAGGTTTTAACATTTAAGGAAATAACTTGGCAGACACTTCGAATTGAGGCAGATGCTACAGATAATGGTGACCAAGATCCAATCACCACCCCACTGAGGCTTATTACCAACCAAGGCAGGATCCAAATAGCCCTCAAGAGAAGAGTGAGTGTGTTCTCTGCCCTCATGAAAGCTTCTGTCTTTTAGTGTCCTGGCCAACTAAGGAGTTGGTATTCCCATATTGTTTGGAATGTCATTGGCCCTTGAAATGACAGCTGAACAGAGATGGCCTGAAATTCAGTGTTGCACAGTACTCACCAGTGAGAGAAAGTTTCCATCTCTTTGTTTTCTTAATTTTGAAAACTACAATGTTGCTGGGTGCGGTGGCTCACACCTATAATCCCAGCAGCTCCTTAGGCTGAGTCAGGAGGATCGCAAGTTCAAATCAAGCCTCAGCAACTTAATGAGACACTAAGCAACTCAGTAAGACCCTGTCTCTAATAAAATATTAAATAAAGGGCTGGTGATGTGGCTCTCTGGTTAAGTACCCCTGGGTTCAACCCTGGTAAATGATGCCCCCACCAAAAAAAAAAAAAAAGAAAAAAGAAAACTACAATGTTTATCTGTATATGGGCACACTGACAAGGCACCTCACAGTTGACTGTTAATCAAGCAAACTTGAGTAGTTTTTTAAGAAATAATCTTTCAAAGTGCTTGATTCTGGGGCTGGGATTGTGGCTCAGTGGTAGAGTGCTTGCCTAGCCTGTGTGAGGCACTGAGTTCAATTATCAGCACCACATATAAATAAATAAATAGAATAAAGGTCTATCAATAACTAAAAAATATATATATTTTTAAAAAGTGCTTGATTCTTTTGTCCTGGAGAGTGAAGGCACCTCTAAAACTGATCAGATGCCAATCACTTTGAGTAGTTAGAATAATACAAAATGGTAAACTCATGTTCTCTGTGACCCTCTCAGACCAAAGATTGTAATGTAATAGCCTCCAAGCTGATGTTCCTGTTGGATGACCTGCTTTGGGTGCTAACCGACTCACAGCTCAAGGCCATGATGAAGTATGCCGAGTCGCTGAGTGAGGCCATGGAGAAGTCAGCCCAGCAAAGAAAGAGCCTGGCCCCTGAACCTGTACAGGTTAGAGACAGAACAGGCACTCTTGGTGGGGCTGGGGAGATGGCAGGCCAGATCTGTTTGTATCAGTGTAGGTGGAATTGAGACTTTATTGGCTTATTTTTGGGATTTGTCATTTACTTCTGGATGCTCATAGGCTTGCTTGCACCTCTGATATTTCATTTATCCTATTCATTGGTGTGTTGGTTTTACAGTGCTAGCCAATGGAGAGGAAAGGGGCATCTTGCTAACCTGTGTATTTATTTAGGCAGGGCTAATTAAAGAAAACATACAAAGGAGGCTTTCAGGGTCTGGACTTCTTGATTTTTTTCTGTCACATGTAGATCACTCCACCTCCTCCCAGTGCCCAGCAGTCCTGGGCCCAGGCATTTGGTGGCAGCCAGGGAAACAGCAGCAGCAGCAACCGGCTCAGCCAGTACTTTGAGAAATTTGATGTGAAAGAGTCCTCCTACCATCTGCTCATCTCCCGCCTGGACCTGCACATTTGTGATGATAGCCAGTCCCGAGATCCAGGTACTCATGAGGCCCTGAGCCTGGGCTAGGTATCCACATTACTGTCAAGCTCTGGGCACAATCTGGGATGAGGCTGTTTTTAAAGACATTGTGGAGACCTTTGGTCGCTTCCCTTAATCACAGGCATGGCTTATTGTAGCTTTGTTAGTATGAGGCATTGCTCTTCAGCCTTTAGGGTACCGTGAGCCACCTGTCATACGAAACAAAATACAGATGTTGAGTTTCTCCCCAAACCCCACTAAATCAAAATCTTCAGGGGTACAGTCCAGCAGTGTGAACTTTTTTTTTCTCCGCAGAGTTGCCTGGGCAAAGCTGATGGCTTGCCAGAGGTTGAGAACCAGTTTTCAGATTTTTTTCCTTTTCTTTTCTTTCTTTCTTTTTTTTTTTTTTTGAGCTGATAATCAAACCTAGGGCCTTGCATATACCAAACACATGTTTTACCACTAAGCTATACTCTAAGCCCCAGAATTTTCAGACTTTTGAGTTAATTTAAATATTTATTGTATGTAAGTGTGCTCTTCCCAAGCAGGGAGGTTATGCTCTGTTTTTGTCATATTAGATCAATTGGTATCACATGCACGTGTATTTATTCAGAATATATTTATTCAAAATGAAAAAATTGACCTTTATTAACCTTGACAAAATCAGTTAACCGTTTGCTTAACCTCTTTGAGTTTCCTCATTTGTGAAATTGAATGAAATCATATTTTACTTATTGACCTTGAAGGTTGTCAGGCTCAAATGAGATAATCTACTGAACTGGGAGGACCTTAATTACAGGCAAATATTGTGTTTTATTATTACTCTGCTATTTGTTTCTTCAACACTGCCCACGTTCCCTTTATACTTCCCTGTGCTGCCAGTTCTTGGTTTTTGATGCTTAAATGTGCGTTATCTTCTCTGAAGGCTGTATCTGCTTCATAATGGGACCTAGACTCACTTTTTTTTTTTTTTTTTGGTACTGGGGATTGAACTCAGGGGTACTTGACTGCTGAGCCACATCCCCAGCCCTATTTTGTGTTTGATGTAGAGACAGGGTCTCACTGAGTTGCTTAGTGCCTTGCCGTTGCTGAGGCTGACTTTGAACTCGTGATTCTCCTGTCTCGGCCTCCCTAAGTGCTGGGATTACAGGCGTACGCTGCTCGGCCTAGACTCACTTCTCACGGGAGACCTATCTATTATTTTTCTTTTCTGGATTGCCAAGCAGCACTGCCTCACTACTTTGGCTGTTCCTTGATCTTGAGATGATTCCAATCCACTGCTCCCATTTAGAGAGTGAAGAGAGGTGCAATGACAGCATAAAGATCACTTTTGGCACCATAGGAAATAATTCACAACCCACTCATATTGGAAGTTTGTTACTAAAAATGATTATTTTTTGTGGTTATTTCTTCTAAGTGTTACCTAAAGATTTTTGTTTGTTTGTTTTGTTTTTATTTCTTTGTAGTTGTAGATGAACAGCATGCCTTTATTTTATTTATTTTTTTAATGTGGTGCTGAGGATCGAACCTAGTGCCTCACATACGTTAGGCAAGTGCTCTGCCACTGAGCTACAGCCCTAGCCCCGTTTTTTGTTTTGCTTTTAATTCTTTTCAGAGTCTTAATTAAGAGTATATTAAGCCGGGAATGGTGGCCCATGCCTGTAATCTCAGAGTCTTGGGAGGCAGAAGCAGGAGGATTGCGAGTTCAAAGCTAGCCTCAGCAATGGCGAGGCACTGAGCAACTCAGTGAGACCCTGTCCCTAAATAAAATACAAAATAGGGCTGGGGATGTGGCTCAGTGGTCGGATGCCCCTGAGTTCAATCCCCAGTTACCACCCCCACCAAAAAAAAGAAAATAGTACATTATTGAGAGTTTAATTGTATTGCTTGATAATACAGAGTTTATAGCACTGTCTTCTTCAAGTGCCAGGGTCCTATAATCCACACTAACATGTGGATAACTGTAACCTTACCATTTACATAGTAAACTAAATTAATCCATTTGGTGGAATTTTTTTTTTTTTTTAAATATTTTTTTTTTATAGTTGTTGATAGACCTTTATTTTATTTATATGTGGTGCTGAGAATCGAACCCAGTGCCTCACACATGCTAGGCAAGCGCTCTGCCACTGAGCCACAACCCCAGCCCCTTGGTGGAATTTTTTAAAAAATCTTTTTTAGTTATACATGGACACGGTGTCTTTATTTTGTTTATTTATTTTTATGTGGTGCTGAGGTCAAACCCAGTGCCTCACATGTGCGAGGCAAGCATTCTGCCACTGAGCCACAAACTCAGCCCCCCATTTGGTGGAATTTAAGGAAGTTCTGGATGAGATACTTATAAATACAGGGATAACTCCCAGCTGACCATACCTAAGTGTGGTATATTACTCAGTAAAGGGGATAAGAGTAGGGAGAATTTTGCTAACTTTGACTCTTCCCTTGCATTTGTGGGAAAAGTGGAAGGGAGAACTCAATGGTTAAAAAAAGGACTTTCATATTCTATGGAGTTGTTTTGGCTAATGCAGTAGTCACTAGCCACATGTGATTATTGGGTATTCGAAATGTGGCTGAATCAAATTGAGATTTCTTACAAGTATAGAATATACATTGGATTTTAAAAATGTATGACAAGAAATGTAAAATAACTCAGTAACCAGGTACAAGTGCTGCATGCCTGTACTCCCTGCAGCTCAGGAGGCTGAGGCAGGAGGATCGCAAGTTCACAGCCAGCCTCAGCAACTTAGTGAAGCTCTAAGCAACTAAGTGAGACCCTGTCTCAAAATAAAAAATAAAAAGGGCTGGGAGTGTGGCTCATGATTAATCACCCTGGGTTCAATCCCCCAAAACCAAAAATAAATAAATAAATAAAATAAAAGTAACTCAGTAATTATTTTCATATGTTGAAATGATCACATATTGGGTTAAATAATATTCATTAAAATTCACATTTTAAACTTTTTTGTTCATGCAGCTACTAGAAAATTTAAAATTACTTATATGACTCACATTATTATTGTTGCTCTAGAATTCTGTGTCCAATATCATAATCACTAGCCAAATGTAGCCAAATGAAGAACTTGTTTTAATTTTTTTTAAATATTTTTTTAGTTGAAGATGGACACAATATCTTTATTTATTTTTATGTGGTGCTGAGGATCAAACCCAGTGCCTCATGCATGCGAGGCAAGCGCTCTACCACTGAGCTACAATCCCAGCCCATTGTTTTAATTTTAATTAAAATAAAAATAAAAATTCTTCATTTGCACTGACTACATTTCAAATGCTTGATGTAATCTATACACCATAGAACATATCCATGATCATAGAAAGTTCTTTAGGACATTGCTGCTGTAGAAACTATTTGAAGGCCACACCTACTGCCTTTTTCACTAATGGAACTGATAACTGGGTGCTGGTGGCTCTGACTAACATCTTCACCTATCCCTTATTATTGGAGGTGAAATGATGGAAAACTGGTTGGGTCACTGGGGTCAATTTGGCTTGAGGTGAGGTAACACTGCTTTTTTCTTTTCTTTTCTTTCTTTTTTTTTGGTCATGCTGAGACTTGAACCCTGGGCCTTGCACATGATAAGAAAGCACTCTGCCACTGAGCTACCTCCCCGGCCCTGGCACTATTTCTTTTCTTTTTGAGTGTAAACGAGTAGCACTTATTGAGGTGAGAAGAAAATAGACAGAGTTCCTTCAGGGTAAGAGCGGACCCAGTACAGGTTTCCACTTAAGTATACTGGTCTATAGGCTTTATAGCCAAGAGGTAGGGGAATTGGTCAATATCTGTGCTAATCAGGTCTTGGAAAAGTACCAAGGCTATTGGTCAAAATCTGTGCTTAACAGGTGTTGGAAAAGTTCCAAGGCTGTTGGGTAGCCCTTAAGTCTGTAGACTTTACTCAAATCTGTCCCGCCTCCCTTTCCTACCACTCTGGGACAAAGGAATTGGCTGGAATGTTTGGAACACTTACACAAGTTAATCTCATGGAATGACCTTTACATTTAGAGAAGCCATTATAGGGGCCCATTTCCCTAATCTGTTTTATTATCTGTCCTATTTCATTTACTTACCCCTAAGAAGTGCCCCTAACTGCCATTAGAAGAAAGGGGCAGTGACTACTCTGGCTACTGAAAAGGGGTGCTGAAAGGGAAAGGCAGTCAGGTCTTCCTAAAGAGGCCTATCTAAGGGTACCTGGTAGATGGGAATTTCGTTTTGGATTTCTTCTGTATGACCAATTGTAGTTTGGGTATTTCATGTATCGGGGCATTCCAGGGGCCCATGGTGGCAGTTGGTGGGTATATACATAGGACAGGGATTATGCCTTCTGACCAATCCCAGACAAGTCCCCAAAAGATGAAATAGAATTTCCAGCCTCTGCTGCTGTAGTGTTGTAGCAGACCCCAGCCATCTGCCAGTGCCTTACACCCCGCTTCTTGTCTTGCAAATCCAAAGAGTGAAATACCTGGACAAGGAAAACTGAGTGTAAAAGAGTAGTGTTTATTTAAGTGAGAAGAAAAGAGTGTTCCCTCAGGGCAAGAGGGGACCCAGTAGTGTTGCCTGCCAACACTATTTCTTTCTTTCTTTTTTTTTATTAGTTTATTTAATTGCATTTCAAGTCATAGCACATATATAGAGCTCAGTTTTTCCATTTCTCTGGTTGCAAACCAGATAAAGTCACACCAATTGTGTTTTCATACATGCACCAAGGGTAGTGATGACGATCTCAATCAACCATCTTTACTATACCCATTCCCCTTTCCTGCCCCCCGCCTCCCCCATGTCGCGTCCAGTGTTCCTCCATTTCTCTTATGTTTCCCATTCCCACCCCCCTTATGTATCAGCATCCACTAATCAGAGAGAATATTTGGCATTTGGTTTTTTGGGATTGGCTTACTTCACTTAGCATAATGCTTTCCAATTCCATCCATTTGCCGGCAAATGCCATAATTTTATTCTCTTTTATTGCTGAATAATATTCCATTGTGTATATGTACCACAGTTTCTTTATCCATTCATCTATTGAAGGACATCTGGGTTGCTTCCACAGTTTTGCAATTGTGAATTGGCCAACACTATTTCTTAAAATGAAAGTGGAGCAGCTTTATAGGTTGGTAGTGGATTGGGAAAAGAGAGAGAATCACCTGCTTTTTTCTTTTTTTTTAACTGTTTTTCCTCAAGATAAAGCCTGTAAACCAAAATATTTCTTGATCTCTCTCTCTCTCTTTCTCTCTCTCTCTTCTTTATTGAGGATGGAACCCAGAGCCTCATTCATGATAGGGAAGCTTTCTAGTTGGAGATATACCCCCAACTTAACACACACACACACACACACACACACACAGAGAGAGAGAGAGAGAGAGAGAGAGAGAGAGAGAAAGTGAGAGAGTGAGAGAAAGGCACAGACAGACTTTCTGACTCACCAAGTTGCCCAAGCCCAAGCTGCTTCTCTTTCTTAAGGCCTGGCTGTTTCCTCTTCCTGTCAGTTCACTGTAGAATTTAAGACTGGCTTTCACTATGTTGCCCAGGCTGGGCTTGAACTCTCAATACTGCCTCAGCCTCCTGAGTTGTTGGGATCAAAAAAGCATGTGCTATGCCACTGGGCTTGAAGTTTTTGTTAATCATTTATGTATACTATTTATCATCATGCCTTATGAATGATTTATGTGTTCACATATTAGGTATGATGGTAATTATTAATTATATTTGATTTTAATTCTAGTCCCTATTCTAATATGCTCAGTCAATGTAGCTTTTGGTCCTTTTAGTTTTAGATAACCTAACAGAGGGAGTTTGTGTTTTGAACCTCTTCCTGTAGTAACCTAGGTCAGGCATTTTTAGTTGAGATCATATTCCCCCCCATTTAAAAAGAGAGATAATTCACATATCATAAATTCATCCACTTAGATTATACAACAAACTTTAGTTTTAGTTTTAGTTTGGTTTTTCTAATCTTATTCATAGGTTTGTGCAATCATCACTATAATCAATTTTTGAACATTTTACAGCCCTAAGCAACCACTACTCTTTATCTTGATATTTGCCTATTATGGGCATTGAAAATTGGATTCAGGAGGTAGGAGATCTTAGAAGCAACAATGGTTTGTGGTCTGTTAAAACTTAACCCTACCTGACAAACTTTTATTCCTTAGTATTTGATGTCTCTCATTGGGTTTTCATTAGCAGCATTGACTTTGAGTTCGTAGATGGTATACAGATCAGTGCTACAAACTGTGACAAGTAGATGACTATGATCAGAGGACTTTGTTTTAATCCACTGCTCTATCTCAAGGTCATATGGCAAGAGATGCCTGCAAGTGCTTGTTGGCTGCCATTGGCTACTTACTAGTATTATTTATTTGTGACTCTTACTTTGTGATTTGAACTTTGAGAATTAAATGAAAATATTAAATGAAATAGTTTGTTTTTATTATTTAATACTACAAAAATTAGTCAGCCTTTTATTAATTTAGTCAAGTTCTACAAAGGAAAAATGCTGACAATATCTGAATGAATCTCTGGTGGCTAAAAATTATTTTCTTATATCAAGCAAAAGTTAAAAACTAAATTCACTAAAGATAATGTTTTTTTTTTTTTGGTACTGAGGATTGAACTCACGGGTACTCGACCACTGAGCCACATCCCCAGCCCTATTTTGTGTTTTATGTAGAGACAGGGTCTCACTGAGTTTGCTTAGTGCCTCACCATTGCTGAGGCTGGCTTTGAACTCGTGGTTTTCCTGCCTCAGCCTCCCAAGGTGCTGGGATTGCAGGTAAAGATAATTTTTAACATTTTTTAAAGCCTTTATTTTATTTGTTTATGTATTTTGTATGTGGTGCTGAGGATTGTACCCAGTGGCTCATGCATGCGAGGCAAGCACTTTACCACTGAGCCACAACCCCAGCCCAATTTTTAGCATTTTTTAAAAAATAAGTTTTTAGTTGTTTTTTAATATTGTTTTTAGTTGTAGATGGACACAATATCTTTATTTTATTTATTTTTATGTGGTGCTGAGGATCAAACCCAGTACCTTACACATGTAAGGCAAGCGCTTTACCACTGAGCCACAATCCCAGCCCCATTTTTTAGTTATTGATGGACTTTTATTTTATTTATGCGGTGCTAGGAATTGAACCCAGTGCCTCCCTCATGCTATGCAAGTGCTCTACCACTGAGCTACAAACCCAGCCCACTAAAGATAATTTTAAGAAATTAAAATTTTCACTTTTGTTGAAATAATTTTGAATTAAATTTTTATTATATTGCTATTATGTATTTATATATTGCTAATTTACATAGCTAATTTGATATGTTAGTTTATATAATAATCATTTTTAAAAAAATTTTTTTTAGTTGTTGATGGATCTTTATTTTATTCATTTATTATTTACATGTGGTGCTGAGGATCGAACCCAGTGCCTCACACATGCTAGGCAAGCGCTCTACCACTGAGCTACAGCCCCAGCCCTATAATAATCATATTTAACATTATCAGCAAACACAGTTACAAATTTAAGTTGAACATTAATATATTTAAAATATTTAATTTAGCTTAAAACAATTTTTATGTTTCTTTAGATTGAAAAAGAAAATGTTTTGTGTTATATGTATTTTTATATGTACAAAGCACATACACACATACATATATATAAATGTATGTAGACATACTTATATATAGTATACCTATGAAATTAAAATTTCATGGGAAGGGACAATTAGGAAATATGTCTAAAAAGTCTCCTTAGGCCAGGTGGGGTGGTACAGGCCCATAATCCCAACAACCTGGGAGACTGAGGCAGGAAGACAGCTAGTTCAAGGCAAGCCTCAGTAACTTAGGCCCTGACTCAAAATAAAAAGTAAAAAAGGCTGGATATAACTCAATGGTAAAGCATCCCTGGTTCAATCCCCAGTACCAACAAACAAATGAACAAACCAAAAAATCAAAAACAAAAAACCTTGGTGGAGGGAGATTATTATGAAAAAAAGGTTGACAGACAAATTCTGGTGTAGGTGTTTTAACTGGTAGGAGAGTGATTAGTCTAAAATTTGGAAAGGCAAAATCTAGATTGGATGGAAATGACGTACTTTTTGAAGACATACTGGCTTATACCTAAAGATTGCATGGTAATTCCTTTCACTCTTTTCTGTGTTGTTTTCTTCCCTCTTATTTATTGAGCATCTACTAGTTACAAGACTAGATATACTAGTAGGAGACAGAGTGGAAGTGCACAAACAGGGTGGACCACATAATGTGTGGAAGAAATACTTCCTACTTTTACAGTTTTTTAGTCTAATTAGATAAGATAGAAACATGGAAAGTTCATTCATTTTGGCTTTTCTGGAAATCTGGTAGCTAGTTACAGAGACAATGGCATATACTTTATTTTTTTTTGGATCTTCTAGAGCATGTCCATGGGCTATTGCAGCTTAAAAGAAGAAGGCTGCAGGCTTGCAAGTCACCTGGCATCATGTCCTTTCAGCTGCACTGTGTTCCCAGCTGGGATTTGGAGGTGGCTCCAGAGGACTTCTAAGTGCTTCAGGTGGTAGTTAGGCTTCTTTGTTCCTTCCAGTGCTATTCACCTGTATTTTTCTTTCATAGGTGTCTCTGCAAATAGACTCATGGGTGGTGCCATGCAGCTTACCTTCCGCAAGATGGCATTTGACTACTACCCCTTCCACTGGGCAGGTTAGGAGAAATCTGAATGGGGTCAATTATAGCACTGCCCAAAATATTGAGGGCAGATTCCTGGTTTCATTCCTGACTGCCCAGCAGGAGGGTTCCAAGGATTACAGCACATGCTCAGCAGTATCAGGACATCTTTTGGAAACCTGGATGATCTGCTCTTAGTGAGTGAGGAGAGGAAGTTGGGGGGTGGAGCAGTGCCTGAGGTGTTCTTTTTGATTTTACCCTCAGCCCTATGTCTCCGCTAGGTTTAGATCCTCTCCAGTCATCCATAGTTAAAGATGGCAGCAGTCAGCAGCTGCCCTTTAGGGATCCTTAGGGAAAAATCACATATGGAGTCCAGATGAACTTGGGAGCTCTCACTGGATAATTTTTCCTTATCTCAGAATTCTGGATTGGGGGTGAGGGATCAGATTCTGCCCTCTGACTTTTCTGACACAGAAAACTGTGTCAAAGGAAAACTGAAACATTGGATCATGGTCTTGGGCTAAAATCTTTCTGCTTCTTTGTTGCACAGGTGATAGCTGCAAACATTGGGTACGGCACTGTGAGGCCATGGAGACCCGAGGACATTGGGCTCAGAAGCTGGTGATAGAATTTCAGAGTAAAATGGAGAAGTGGCATGAAGAGACTGGTCTGAAACCACCCTGGCACCTGGGAGTAGACTCCCCTTTCCGGAGGAAAGCAGGTGAGAAACTGAAAACCCCAGTTCTTAGCCTCTTAACCATCTGTCTTGGAATAACCAGTGCATACAGAGCAGTGGAGTAGCTACTTAACCCAACTATTGTGTCCCACGAAGCAATATCAGTGACTTTTGTCTCTCGGGATAATTACTGTTAAAGAGAAGTTGCCATCATCTCTATTCAGAAAGCTGTCATCCCCTGGTGTGGTAGCACATGCCTGTAATCCCAGCTATTTGGGAGGCTGAGGCAGGACAATTGCAAGCCAATCTGGGCAACTTAGAGACTTTGTCTTAAAACAAAATTAAAAAGGACTGAGGCTATATAGCTCAGTGATATAGCAGCACCCCTAGGTTCAATCCCCAGAACCGCAAAAACAAAAACAAAATCCAGAAAACAACACTGTTAACTTGGTCTTAAGAACATTTTTGAAGCTGGGTGTGGTGGTGCACGCCTGTAATCCCAGCACTTTGGGAGGCTGAGACGGAGAATCGCGAGTTCAAGGCCAGCCTCAGCAACAGCGAGGCGCTAAGCAACTCAGTGAGACCCTGTCTCTACATAAAACACAAAATAGGCCTGGGATGTGGCTCAGTGGTCGAATGCCCCTGAGTTCAATCTCCAGTACAAAAAAAAAAAGAGAACATTTTGCATCCTTTCCTGCCTATATCATTAATGATCTTTAACATTTTTGCTTTTCTTTTCTTCTTTTTTTGCATTGGGGATTTAACTCAGGGGTACTTAACCACTGAGCTACATTACCAGTCCTTTTTATTTTTTATTTTGAGATAGAGTCTTGCTAAGCTGCTTAGGGCCTCAGCCTCCAGAGTCACTGGGATTACAGGCATGCCCTGGCTTAGTTTTCTAATTCTGTTAATAATGAGCATTGACTATATCTGATTCTCTTTCCCACTTTGTTATTTTTATTTAGATTCTCTCTCTAGTCCTCGAAAGAACCTTCTTGAGAAGTGTCCCTCTGGGGCACGACAGGCTGCTTTTCGGCCTCCAGCATGGAATCGCTTACGTTCTAGCTGCATGGTTGTACGAGTGGATGACCTGGACATCCACCAGGTGAGGACATGGGGAAACATGGTTGAAAAGGGGTTGACAGTTCATTTGGAAGGCAACTGGAACAGTGTGACCAGAGTTGTAGAATCCCGGGACAGTTTGCCCCATTCTGGGTAGACTGACAGTTGGGTCTGTCTCTTTTTGAGCATGGCTACTGAGAAAAGGACTTGTCCCAGTTTTCCTCTGAATGCTGCACTACAACTGCCTGCTGAAAAAACTAACTTGGGGATAGTGCAAGGCAGGTATGAGAATGCCTGAAGTATATTTGAGCAGCACTGTGCTCTCTGTGCCAGGCTTAGGAAGCATAGTTGAGGAAGGATGGTTGAGGCTGTATACTCTTTAGAGGAAATTGAGTCTTGTCTGGGGACTGCTGCAGATGCTAACAGTAAGTTGTGATTACTTAGGTTTCTACAGCTGGACAGCCAAGTAAGAAGCCATCTACACTCCTTTCCTGCAGTCGCAAACTCCACAGCCTACCCACTCAGGTCTCTGCCATTCATGTTGAGTTTACAGAGTATTATTTCCCAGATAATCAGGAGCTTCCAGGTGGGTATCTGGACTGGCCATTTCTTCTGCCTAGCTCGCGCGCTTCACCTTTATCAATCTTGGGGCCACTATGTGTATTCTCATTTGTTGTTAGGAGTTTTAGGTGTTTGAGTTAATTTTGTATACCTTTGTTAAAAACCACCTTACATAAATGTCCCCATAATTGCTCCCTCGATGATAAAGTAAGCATTAGCTAGTAAGTAAGAGTCTGGCTTCTACTTCCTATGTGATCATTCTTTTTTTCTCTGCTTTCCAGTTCCCTGTCCCAACCTCTACATTCAGTTAAATGATCTGGCATTTACTGTGGATCCTGTCAGCTTGCTCTGGGGAAACCTCTTCTGCCTAGATTTATACCATAGCTTGGAGCAGTTCAAAGCTATTTACAAGCTGGAAGATTCAAGGCAGAAAGATGAACATCTGGACATCCGACTGGATGCCTTCCGGTTAAAGGTAGGGAGAGAGTAGGAATTTTGTCCCCTGTGGTAACCACAACTGCATTTTCCTCGTGGCTGTAATCCAAAGTTCTCAGTCCATTTCATGGAAGTAAGAAAAACCGTTTCCCAGCCCAAATGATCCTTGGCATGTGTATTAGTGGTGGGGTGTTGAGATACTCAGAGCATCATCCTGCATTGTGTTTTATTTTCTCTCTGAAGGTGAGCTTCCCCCTGGAGAAGCGAGAGCAGGCAAAGTTGCATCGTCCCCAGGCCCTTGTCTTCTCTTCATCGGGCATGGTTGCCACCAATACACGTTATGCCCCACAGTGTAGCTGTCCAGATCTCCAGAGTCTCTTCCGGGGTTTCGCTGCTGCAGAGTTCTTCCATTCTAATTATGATCACTTTCCCAAGGTTCCTGGTGGCTTTAGCCTTCTGCACATGCTTTTTTTACATCATGCCTTCCAGATGGATTCCCGCCTTCCTCAGCCTAGTACCCTCCCTCCCCAGAGGCCTAAGGCTTCCCAGGATCTCTGGTCTATCCATTTCACCCAGATCTCCTTGGACTTTGAGGGAACAGAGAACTTCAAAGGCCATACCTTGAATTTTGTGGCCCCCTTCCCCTTGTCTATTTGGGCCTGCCTACCTCTCCGCTGGCAGCAGGCCCAGGCACGAAGGCTCCTTTTGGCCTCAGAGGGGAGGTTGAAACCATCAGCCAGCTTTGGCAGCCCTGTTCACTCTGAAGCCCTTGTCTCTGATTCTGTGTCCCATCAGAGGTCAAAGACTGAGCATGATTTGAAAAGTTTGTCAGGCCTTACAGAAGTCATGGAAATTCTGAGAGAAGGCAGTGATGATGCGGACAACAAAGGGCCTGTGACTGAGCTGGAGGATGCAGCAGATGTCCATGTGCTTGTACACTCCTCTGCCCATGTCCGCGTGAGGCTCGACCACTACCAGTACTTGGCTCTGCTACGCCTGAAGGAGGTGCTGCAGGAGCTTCAGGAGCAGCTGACTAAGGATACAGAGGCCATGACAGGGTCTCCCCTGCAGGACCAGACAGCTTGCATTGGTGTCCTCTTTCCCAGCGCTGAGGTGGCTCTGCTCATGCAGCCTGCCCCTGGGGCTGTCGACACAGACTCTGCAGGTTCAGATACCACCAGCCTCATAGATTCAGAGCTGTCTCCTTCAGAGGATCGGGAACTGAAGTCTGATGCCTCCTCAGACCAGGGCCCAGCAAGCCCCAAGAAGGTCCTGGAGAATAGTAGTATTGAAAATCTGGATACATCTCACGAGAGGCCTCAGAGCAACGGAGAACTGCAGGACTCAGGTCCACTTGTGCAACAGCTGTCAGGGAAAGGCCATGAGGCAGTTGAGTCTCTTCAGGCCAAGAGACTGAGCAGAGCCCAAGCCTCCAGCTCACCAGCTGTATTGAAGTCCTCAGCTGGCAGGGATACTGCTGTGAATGGACAGGGTGAGCCTGTTCCCTTGAAGAACATTGAGGGAGAATTGTCAACTGCTATTCACATGACCAAGGATGCCACCAAGGAGGCTCTACATGCCACCATGGACCTCACCAAGGAAGCTGTGTCCCTGACTAAGGATGCCTTCAGTCTGGGCAGAGATCGAATGACTTCCACCATGCACAAGATGCTGTCCCTGCCCCCAACCAAGTGAGTGGTTCTCTGTCCCCTTCAGTCACTCCATCTCTTCCTCTCGTTCTGGAAGAATACATACATGGGCCTATTTAATGGGAAATTTTCATTGTTTATTGCTGCTTAAAATCAGATTATCTTCTCTTTCATTAGTTCATAATTATTGATATAGATATGCTGGGATAACAATAGCTAGTATATAATATTCTTCTCAGTGGTATTTCTTGTAATTTTTTTGTTTGACTTGATCCCCTGTAGCAGCCTAGTAGGATAGCTACAGACATTTGTATCTCCAATTTATTTTATTTTTTTAAAAATATTTTTTAGTTGTCAATGGACCTTTATTTTATTTATATGCCGTGCTGAGAATCAAACCCAGTGCCTCACAAATGCTAGGCAAGTGCTCTACCACTGAGCTACAACTCCAGCCCTTGTATCCCCAATTTATACCTGAGGAAAGTGAAACTCAAGAGAGCATGTGCTCAAGTATCCTGTCTTAAAAGTAGAAAAACTGGGGCTTTGGACTCAGCTCTTTCCGATATACCTTACCAATATCTGCCAGAGTAATAGAGCAAATACTTTTTGAGCCCTTACTGTGTGCTAGGCTCTGGGTTAAGCACTAGAGATACAATAGAGAGAAAACACAGAAATGCATCATTAGAAGAGTAGACAATTATGAATTTTCCCATGGGTTCTTTGTGGAATTAGGAAAGATGATGAAGACTAATGGAAATCTTTGCTGGGACACTTTGTGGGTTAGAGACCATGGTATAAAGATCAGTGGCATTAAAACTTTTTTTTGAAGTGAATGAAGTGAATTATCTTACGTGGGCCTCTAAGCATTGCTTGTGAGTGTCTTCCTGCTAGGATAGATAGCCGAGGAAGAAGAAGAGAGGAAAACTTAAAGGGATGACTGTTGTAATAATATTAGATTGAGGCCTTTTGTATGTCAGACATTGTTGTAAATACAATATTAATCCACCAAATTCTTATAACAGTCCTATGAGACAGATACTAGTATCACTTGCCATTTTACAGATGAGGAAACTGAGGCTCAGCAAGATTAAAAAAAACTTGCTCAAGGTGACACAACTTGTGAGTAGCGGGGCAAAGACTGAAGGTGCTGCCTTTTTAAAATGGAGATGAATGAGGGAGATGGGGGAGAAGGTGAAAATGATAACAGGAAGATGTGTGATAAAAGCTCTTGTGAAACCAAAAGTGACTTCCTGTCTGTCCAAACCAATGGCGTTTTCTTAGTCCACCCTTTCCTGGACTTCTCTGCGGCAGTTAACTTTGCTGGTCAACTCGTTCTGAGCATTTTTTTTATTTAAAAAAGTTTTTTTTAGTACTGGAGATTGAACTCAGGGGCACTTGAGCACTGAGCCACATCCCCAGCCCTATTTTTTTTGTGTGTTTTATGTAGAGACAGGGTCTCACTGAGTTGCTCAGCGCCTCGCCGTTGCTGAGGCTGGCTTTGAACTCGCGTTTCTCCTGTCTCATCCTCCTAAGTGCTGGGATTACAGGCTTGCGCCACTGCGCCTGGCTCGTTCTGAGCATTTGTAACCCTGTGTAGTTACTCTCATTTCTCTGAAGGAGTGTTCTTTTTGTTGTTGACTGCTTTTTTCTTTTTATCCTACAAATGTAAATACTTTCAAGGTTGTCCATATTCTGATCACTTTTTATTTTTGGTACTGGGAATTGAACCCAGGAATACTTAACCACTGAGCCACATCTCTGGCCCTTTTTTAAAAAATTAAAAAAAATTTTTTTAGTTGTCAGTGGACCTTTGTTTTGTTTATTTATATGCGATGCTGAGAATCAAACCAAGTGCTTCACACATGCTAGACAAGTGCTCTGCCACTGAGCTACAACCTCAGCCCGCCAGCCCTTTTTAGTATTTGTCTTGAGACAATCTCTATAAGTTGCTTAGGGCCTTGCTAAATTACTGAGGCTAGCTTTAAACTTTTGACCCTCCTGCCTCAGCCTCCCAAGCTAATGGGATTACAGGCATGTACCATCACGACTGGCTCTGTTATGATCACTTTTGTCCTAATTTTTATTTTTTAAATTACAAGAGTGATCTATGCTCATTGTATTGAAGATGTAGATGATAAGAAGAATAAAATGGAAAATACAGATAGCTGCTCCTGCCAGGTGCAGTGATGCAATCCCAGATATTCAGGAGGCTGAGGCAGGAGGATACAAGTTTGAAGCCAGCCTCTTCTATTTAGCAAGATGGTCAACTACTTACCAAGATCCTGTCTCAAAATAAAAAATGAAAAGGACTGGAGATATTACTCAGTAGTAAAGTAATACTTGGGTTCAATCCCCAGCACCCAAAAAAAAAAGAGAGTTGCTATTTACATTTAGGTCTACTTACTTCCTGTTTTTTTATACCCATCTAAATCTGTATGCCCATGTGAATGCTTGTATATGGACACAAATACTGTTTTTATAATAGGATTGTATTATTTCTACAATATTGCATTCTGCTTTGTTCACTTAATGTTTTATTGTGAATATTTTCTCATTAGGTATTTGAATACATGATTTTCAATTGCATTATTCTAGCCAGTGTATATATTATAATTTATTCATCCATTCCACTATCCAGGGAGTCTTTTAGTCTGTTTCCAGTCTTTCTCAGGTAGAACTAACGCTGTTAAGTATCCTTATTTTTGTGAACCTTACTCTGCATATTTATACGTATCTAAATCTCTCTTTAGAGTAAAATCCTGTAAATGATAATGGGTCAAATGCTGCAAACATTTTTTTAAAAATATTTTTTAGTTATACATGGACACAGTGTCTTTATTTTGTTTACTTATTTTTATGTGGTGCTGAGGATCGAACCTAGTGCCTCACACGTGCGAGGCAAGTGCTCTACCACTGAGCCACAACCCCAGCCCATGCTGCAAACATTTTTAAGGTTCTTGGTACATTTGCCAAACTTTCAGAAGGTTTTGTATCAGTCTGTGCTTTTGAATATTTTCTCTTGGTTATTTTCTTTGTCTCCTAATTTTGGCTTTAATCTTTATTTTCAGTCCTGAATTCCTTCCTCTCTGCTGCATTTTATTTAAAACTGTCTACTAGACATAGCTTCACATGGATCTCTTAGAGGTGCCTCGATCCTCATGTGTATGAAACTAATTCCTTATCCCTCCCCAGATTGGTTCTTTCTTTTCTTGATAGTAGCATTCTCCTACTCATCCAGCTGAACATTGTAGTGCTTTGCCTTTTAAACTAATTCCTAGATGACCATAATTCCTAAATGAGTGGTTTTTAGAACTGTGTGTGCATTAGAATCACCCCCAGTCCTTACTAAAACATAGGCTGCAGAGCCCCGTCCCTAGAGCTGCTCATTCAGTAGGTATGAGATTGGGCTGAGATTCTGCCCTTCTGAAAAGTTCCCTGTTGATGCTGATGCTTCCACCAGGACACACTTCTTTAGGGAATCTCTTATTAGTTTTTCCTGTCTGTCCACATGTGGACTGTGTTGCTAAATTGTTGATTTCTGCATCGAAAAAACCGGGTTAAACTTCCTAAAACACAGGTGTGATTTTGTCATTTCCTGACTCCAAAACCTCCAAGCATTTTTCTTATAACTCCTTGAATTTTCTTTGAAATTTTAATTTTAATTAATTAATTAGTTAATTTATTTGTGGTGCTAGGGATGGAAGGAACCAGGGCCTAATGAATGCTAGGCAGGTGCTATACAACCAAGCCGCACCCTCAGGTACCATTTGAACTTCTTAGTGTAGCATAGTCGATTATTATGATAAATCCATGTGACACTTTACAGTTTTCAAAACACTTTAATATTTATTTTTTTCAAAATAAAAAATTGTATTTACTTAGGAGATGAGAAGATCTGCATTCTTTGTCTCGGGATTTCAACAAATGAGATCCACGGACACAAAGGGTGAAAGCAAAGTAACAGGATTTATTAAAGTCATAGAAAGAAAGCAGAGCGAGGTATGGTGGCACACACCTGTCATCCCAGTGGCTTGGGAGGCTGAGGCAGGAGAATTGCAAGTTTGAAGCCAGCCTCAGCAACTTAGCAAGGCCCTAAGCAACTCAGTGAGACCCTGTCTCTAAATAAAATACAAAAAAGGGCTGGGGGCCCGTGGTTGTAGCTCAGTGGTGGAGTGCTTGCCTAGCATGTGTGAGGCACTGGGGTCAATCCTCAGCACCATGTTAAAAAAAAAAAAAATGAAAGTCTTGTGTCTATCTACAACTAAAAAAAATTTTTTTAAATTAAAAGTAAAAAAAGGGCTAAGGCCGGGTGCGGTGGCACTCCTGTAATCCCAGTGGCTGGAGAGGCTGAGGCAGGAGGATCGCAAGTTCAAAGCCAGTCTCAGCAATGGGCAAGGTACTAAGCAACTCAGTGAGACCCTGTCTCTACATAAAACACAAATAGGATGTGGCTCAGTGGTTGAGTGCCCCTGAATTCAATCCCTGGTCCCTCCCAAAAAATGGGCTGGGGATGTGACTCAGTGGTTAAAAAAAAAAAAAAGGAAGCAAGCAAGCCGAGCTCCTGCAGGGAGAAGTCCCAAGTTGCAAGGGATGTCTGTTTCCTAGAGGTTTCTATGATAAGGCTAGAGGCGAGTCATGTGGCCTTGAAGACCATAGGCTAGAGATTTTAAAGAAGCATGTCTTTGAGTCCAGTTACACTGCAATATTGAATATAGGCTTTCATTTCTCTTTGCCTCAGGGACTGGCTCAGGATTCAGGCACATACCTTCAGGCTCCAATGGAGTAACCTGTGGGTCATGAGCTGTCCATTTTATTTTATTTTAATATTTTTTTCAGTCATTGATGGATCTTTATTTTTATTCATTTATTATTTATATGTGGTGCTGAGGGTCGAACCCTGTGCCTCACGCATGCTAGGCAAGCGCTCTACCACTGAGCTACAGCCCCAGCCCCAAGCTGTCCATTTTAAAACTGGTGTAGGGGGCCTTGACCCTGTGTGCCTAACACATTTCTGCCTCCTCTCACTTAGAAGCATTCAGGTTGTCAACAAAACAGCTGCATTTTTTTTTTTTCAATTATAGAGTGGGATTCAGTTAACAGAATTATTATTTCATATAAGCTGCATCAGGGACAACTGAAGATGAAAAACTATATTGTCGCCATATATAACTGATTTGTGGTGTGTAACAACAGAAACCTGCTTTCAATTTCCATGCCAGGTTACAGCCCTTACTGTACTAGGCAAGGTTAGCAGCTACTGAAAACATTACCAAGACAGTGCCACCTAAAGACACATTTGGGGGGCTGGGGTTGTGGCTCAGTGGTAGAGCACTTTCATAGCATGTGTAAGGCACTGGGTTCGATTCTCAGCACCACATATAAATAAATAAAGGTCCATCAACAACTAATAAAATTATTTAAAAAAAAAAAAGACACATTTGGTAGTATGTTAACTATACACTTACATTGCATTTTTTTTTCTTTAAAAGGAGTGAGTTGTGTATGGCGGGTGTTAAATGCTTTCTAGACAAGGAAAAAAAACCTCCTAGAATCAAGTTGTTTATCATCATCATCGTCTGCATCTTCCTCATCATTTTGCTCTTTTTAGCCTTGACAGCTGCCTTTTTGCCGCATCAAGTTTTCCTTTAGCTTGGTAGGCAGCAGTATCCTTTGTGTGTGTTTTCCTTCAGCTCAGCGGCTTTCTTTTCATAAGATTGCTTGTCATCTGCAGCAGTGTTATTCCACATCTCTCCCAGTTTCTTTGCAACATCATCAATGGTTAGGCCAGGATGGTTTCCTTTGATTTCTGGGCAATAAGGCAGAGCAAGAAGGCTGATGGACACCTCTTGGGTACTTTGGGATCCTTGAACTTCTTTTTGTTTCCTCTTTAGGAGGGATTTAGGCTTTTATTTCTCTTTCATAATGGGCCTTGTCCACCTTTGCCCTGTCTTCAAATTTTCCTTTGTCCTTAGCAAACATGGTCTTTGATCTCTCTGAGCACTTCTTAGAAAACTCAAAGTCAACTGAAATAGTCCAAGTGCTGCTGCTGCTGCTGCTGCTTTGGTGCTGAGGATTGAACCCAGAGGTGCTTAGCCACTGAGCCACACCCCTACCCCTTTTTATTTTTTTATTTTGAGACAGGGTCTCTCTAAGTTGTTTAGGGCCTTGCTAAGTTGCTAAGGCCTGTTTTGAACTTGCAATCCTCCTGCCTCAGCCTCCCAAATTGCTGGGATTACAGGAATGCCCCATCATTCCTGGACATCCAGATGCTGCCTCTTGTGCTCTTTCTGGCACATTTTCACAAAGAATGCATATGATGACATTTTGCCTCACAATCTCTTTGGATCTTCTTCTTCTTCTTTTTTTTAAATATTTTCTTAGTTGTCAATGGACTTTATTTATTTATATGTGGTGCTGAGAATCGAACCCAGTGCCTCACACATGCTGGGCAAGTGCTTTACCACTGAGCCACAACCCCAGCCCTCTTTGGATCTTCTTTGCCTGTGTTTAGTTTAGTCTGAGGCATAGAGTCACCCAGTGCCCATCCAGCTCTCACTGACCTGGGTGCTATATCTGTGAAGCTCAATATACTGTAATGGCTGTGAAACTTATATAATCTTTAGTTGAAGCTGCAGTTTTTTGTGATAAAGTGAAGAACACTTACAGAGAAGTTAGGGGCTTGGGGTTGTTCTTCATAATAGTTTTAGCCGGGCATGGTGGCACATGCCTATAATCCCAGCAATTCAAGAGGCTGAGGCAGGAGGATCACAAGTTCCAAGCCAGCCTCAGCAACTTAGAGAGACCCTGTCTCAAAGTAAAAAAAAAAAAAAAAAGAAAAGAAAAAAGGCTGGGGATGTGGCTCAATGGTTGAATACCCCTGGGTTCAATCCTTTGTACCAAATAATAATAATAATAATACCACCACCACCACCTTTAACTGTGACCATGGGTCAGACTCTTTATCTGTAAATTGGGAGGGTAGGACTAAAGGGTCTTTAACGATTTCTCTTTAACTAACATGCCTTTCTAGCTTTATCTTCCATTGCTCTCCCCCACAAAACCTTTCGGTAGCTAGGCTGAGCTACTTCCTAGTCTCATTTGCTTCTGGCTTTGTGCCTTTGTGCTATGCAGGAGAGGAAGGCCCTCTTCTCTCTCTTTCACAGTCCTCTGGGGACCTACCTCAAATGCCATCTCCTTCCACAAAGCCATTCTTGATTCCCTTCTCATCCCGTCTCCTCTTCAATATTGTCTAGCCTTAGGCTTGTGTGTCTGTGCCTCTCTTTATGGTATGTGTAACAATCCCTATTAAGTTTATATGTATAGATCTCTCTCCTAATAGATCATAAATACTTTGAGGACAGGGGATGTCTTATTCATCAATTTGTTCACCCCACACTCCTGCCTTGTGCCCAGTACTATGGTGCCTTGCATACAGAAGCTGTTCAGTAAGGACATGTAGAATAGATGCAGGTGGCTCCGCGTGGCACCAGTTTGGTAGGTAGTCTCTTAGGTATGGGATGACCCTGAATAACCTTGAAATCTAATGTTGATGAGCTGTTTACACACCTGAAAGTACTGGAATAAGATGATTCAGAAGGGCCAGTGGTTGAAAATAACCTCATCCTTTTACAGCAGCTAATAAATGATACCAATTTTATCTTCACATTAACTGTTTGAGCTGAGGGGGAAGCATATTGCTGGGGTGGGAACAAACAAATCTTCAAAGCCACATTTGTGGGTTTTGTTTTTATTTTTCTAAAACAGGGAGCCCATGGCTAAGACAGACGAGGGCACAGCGGCCCCAGTGGGTGGAGGTGCTGCCCGACTCCGGTTTTTCTCCATGAAGAGGACAGTGTCCCAGCAGTCATTTGATGGTGTCTCATTGGATCACAGTGGCCCTGAAGACCGGATCTCAGTGGACAGTGATGGCAGCGATAGCTTTGTGATGCTCTTGGAGTCTGGTATGTGGGAGCAAAGTTGCCTAAATCTGGAAAGAGTTCTCACTGCTGCCAGTATTAAAGCCAGCGAGATTCAAGAGGAGTGGAGATTTCATAATACACACATTTTCTTAGAACAAAGAAGAGAGAAAAAATTTAGTAGATTTGTGGTTCTAGCTTTATCTTCACATCTTCTAGGTTTTTGGTTAATACTAGACCTTTATCACAGAAAGAGATTCAAATCAAAGGATAAATTACTAGTTTTAGAACTATGTAATTATGTCAGTAGGATTAGTTCTGTATTTGGTATCAATGGTGTGAGTTATGTTTTTTCTTTCTTCAGTGCTGGGAATTGAACCAAAGAATGCTTTGCCACTGAACTGTATCCCTATATCTTTTTATTTTTTTTTTATTTTGAGACAGTGTCTTGTTAAGTTGCCAAGGCTAGCCTTGAACTTGGAATCCTCCTGCCTCAGCCTCCCAAGTCACTAGGATTACAAGCATGTACCACTGTGCCTATATAGTTTATTGTTGGGAAGTATTTAGAAGTTTTTTGTCTTTAGAAAATGAGTAACTTTTAGGAATTAAGTCTATCTCCTCTAATAGTACACTGATTCTCTTAGCTTATTGTCTTGAAATGTTCCCTTGAGACCCTTGAGAGCATCTAAAGAGAATGTAGTATTTCATCCTTTATTTATTTATTTTTTTTCCACATTTTTATTGGTGCATTATAGTGGAACATATTCACGGGATTTTTTGTTACATATTCATTCATGCACACAATATAACAACATATTTTGGCCAATTATCACTCCCTTACACTTCTCCCCTCCCTCCCTCCCTCTCACCCTTTGGTCTCTTTCTTTTCTTTTTTATTAGTTATACATGACAGCAGAATGCATTTTGATATATTGTACACAAATGGAGCACAACTGTTCATTTCTCTGGTCGCACATGGTGCAGTCACTCCAGTAGTATAATCGGACGTGCATACAGGGTAATAATGTCTGTCTCATTCTCCCATCCTTCCCATCCCCACAGCCCCACCTCTACTCTCACTCCCCTCTACACAAACCAAAGTTCCTTCATTCTTTCCTACCCTCTGCCCCACTAAAGATCAGCATCCACTTAGCAGAGAAAACATTTGGCTTTTAGTTTTTTGGAACTGGCTTATTTCACTTAGCATGATATTCTCTAGTTCCATTCATTTACCTGCAAATGCCATAATTTCATTCTTTTTTAAGGCTGAGTAATATTCCATTGTGTATATGTACTACATTTTCTTTATCCATTCATCTGCTGAAGGGCATGTAGCTTGGTTCCATAGTTTAGCTATGTAATTGAGCTGCAATTCACATGTGACTGTGTCACTGTAGTATGCTGATTTTAATTCCTTTGGGTATAAACCGAGGAGTGGGATAGTGGGGTCAAATGGTGGTTCCATTCCAAGTTTTCTGAGGTATCTCCATATTGCTTTCCATAGTGGTTGCCCCAATTTCCAGTCCCATCAGCAGTGTATGAGTGTACCTTTTCCCCCACATCCTCGCCAGCGCTTATTATTGCCATTCTGACTGGAGTGAGATGAAATCTTAGTGTTGCACTTCTCTAATCGCTAGAGATAATGAACATTTTTTCATATGTTGATCGATTGTATTTCTTCTTCTGTGGAGAGTCTGTTCAGTTCCTTTTATTGACTGTGTTATTTGGTATTTTTGGTGTTACGTTTTTTGAGTTTTTTTTGGTACTGGGGATTAAACTCAGAGGTGCTCAACCACTGAGCCACATCCCCAGCCCTATTTTGTGTTTTACGTAGAAACAGGGTCTCACTGAGTTGCTTCGTGCCTCGCCATTGCTGAGGCTGGCTTTGAACTCGCGATTCTCCTGTCTCAGCCTCTTAAAGTGCTGGAATTACAGGTGTGTGCCACCGCACCCGGCTGGTGTTAAGTTTTTTGAGTTTTTTATATACCCTGGAGATCAGTGCTTTATCCGAGGTATGTGTGGTAAAGATTTTTACCCATTCTGTAGGCTCTGTCATTATGTTATTGATTGTTTCCTTTGTTGAGAAGAAGCTGTTTAGTTTGAATCCATCCCATTTATTGATTCTGGATTTTACTTCTTGTGCTTTAGGAGTTTTGTGAAGGAAGTCAGGTCCTAAGCCAACAAGATGAAGATCTGGGCCTACTTTTTCTTCTATTAGGCACAGGATCTCTGTTCTAGTGCCTAAATCTTTGATCCACTTTGAGTTGATTTTTGTGCAGAGTGAGAGAGAGAGGTTTAATTCCATTTTGCTACATATGGATTTCCAGTTTTTCCCAGCACCATTTGTTGAATAGGCTATCTTTTCTGCAATGTATGTTTTTGGCACCTTCGTCTAGTATGAGATAACTGTACTTGTATGGGTTTGTGTCTGTGTCTTCTATTCTGTACCATTGATCTACATGTGTATTTTGGTGCCAACACCATGCCATTTTTGTTACTATTGCTCTGTTTAAGGTCTGGTATTGTGATGCCTCCTGCATCACTCGTCTTGCTAAGGATTGCTTTGGCTATTCTAGGTCTCTTATTTTTCTAAATGAATTTAATGATTGCTTTTTCTAGTTCTATGAAGAATGTCATTAGGATTTTAATAGGAATTGTATTAAATCTGTATACCAGTTTTGGTAGTATGGCCATTTTAACTATATTGATTCTGCTTATCCAAGAGCATGGGAGATATTTCTATCTTCTAAGATCATCTTCAATTTCTTTCTTTAGTGTCCTGTAGTTTTCATTGTAGAGGTCTTTCTCCTCTTTTGTTAAATTGATTCCTGAGTATTTTATTTTATTTTATTTTATTTTTGAGACTATTGTGAATGGGGTGGTTTTCCTGATTTCTCTTGCAGTGGATTCATCGCTTATGCATACAAATGCATTTGATTTATGGGTATTGATTTTATATCCTGCTACTTTTATGAATTCATTTACTAGTTCTAGAAGTTTTCTGGTGGAATTTTTTGGATCTTCTAAACATAGAATTGTCATTGGCTAATAGTGATAGTTTGAGTTCTTCTTTTCCTATGTATATCCCTTTAATTTCTTTTGTCTGTCTGATTGCTCTAGTTTTCTTTCTTTTCTTTTTCTTTTTCTTGTCTTTCTTTCTTCTTTTTTTTTTTGTAGTGCTGGAGATTGAACCCAGGGCCTTGTGCATGTGAGAGAAGCACTCTACCAACTGAGCTATCTCCCCAATTCCTCTAGCTAGAGTTTCAAGGATTATATTGAATAGAAGTGGTCAAAGAAGGCATCCCTGTCTTGTTCCTGTTTTTAGAGGGAATGCTTTCAATTTTTCTCTACTGAAGATGATTGGCCTTGAGTTTAGCATAGATAGCTTTTACAATGTTGAGGTATGTTCCTACTATTCGTAGTTTTTCTAGTGTTTTGAACATGAAGAGGTGCTATATTTTGTCAAATGCTTTTTCTCTGCATCTATTGAGATAGTCATATGATTCTTGTCCTTAAGTCTATTGATGTGATGAATTACGTTTATTGATTTCTGTGTGTTGAACCAACCTTGCATTCTTTCTTCCTTTATTTTTTATTGGATATTGACTAATTATAGTTGTACATGTATGGGGTACACAGTGTCAAATTTTGCATCAAGTTAACTAACGTATTCCTTATCTCAGAGACTTGCCATTTATTCCCTCTGGTCTAACTGAAACATTGCATCTTTGACCAGTATCTCTCCATTCCCTCTACTCCCCAGCCCCTGGTAACCAACATTCTGCTTTCTGATTCTATGTGTTAAATGATTTTTAGATTACACAGGTAAGTGAGAATACGTGGGTTTTGGCTTTCTGTGCTTGGCTAATTTCATTTAGGTTTATTCAAATTGTCACAAATGACAGGATTTTCTTTCTTTTTTTTTTAAGCTTAATAGTATTGCATTGTGTACATATACTGTATTTTCTTTATCCATTATCAGTTGATGGGCACATACAGGTTGAATCCATAACTTAGCTATTGTGAATGGGACTACAGTAAACATGGAGTTTAGATATACCTTCAACATGCTGATTTCAGATCCCTTGGATATATACCCAAAATGGTATTTCTGGATCATATGGTCACTCTATTTCTAGTTTTTTTGAGGAACCACCATCCTGTTTTCCATAATGTCTGTATTCATTTACATTCCCACCAACCACTCTTTCACCTTTTTTTTTCTTTGTACCCTTTTTCTTTGAACCCACGATTGAACCCAGGAGTGCTTTACCACTGAACTACATCCCCAACCCTTATTTATTTTTATTCTGAGAGGGGGTCTTGCTAAATTGCTGAGGCTGGCCTTGAACTTGGAATCCTCCTGCCTCAGTCTCCTGAGTTGCTAGGATTACAGGTGTGCTCCACTGTGCCTGGCTCTTTCTTCTTTTTGATAATAGCCATCTGACAGGTGTGAGGTGATAACCTCATTGTGGTTTTAATAAGATAATGCACTATTTCCTAGGGTAGGTTGTGCACACACATGTTTACTTTGTTTTTATTATTTTTAACTTTGGAAAGATTTAAATATGTATAAAAATAGAAAGAATAAAATATTCAACCCTCATATGACCATTATCTTGCTTCAGCATTAAGAACTCATGGCCATTCTTGTTTAGTATATACTACTGCCTATTTATCTCCATCATATTTTTTTCCAGTACTAAGGATTAGATTCAGAGGCACTGTGCCACTTGAGCTATGTCCCCAGCCCTTTTATTTTTTAAGACAGAGTCTTACTGAGTTGTTGGGGCTGGTCTTAAACTTGGGGTCCTGCCTCAGCCTCCCTAGTAGCTGGGATTAAAGGTGTGCACCAATGCTCCTGGCTCATCCTGTTATTTTGAAGCAGATTCCAAACATATAATTTTTATCCATAAATATTTTCAATTTATGCATTGAAAATATTATGGTATAATGACACACAAAATTGTGGCAAAGTATACATAAAATTTACCATCTTAACTCTTTATGAATGTGCAGTTCAGTGGTACTAAGTTCATTCTCATTGTTGTGCAGCCATCACCACCATCTCTCTCCACGATCCTTTTTACCTTGCACAACTGAAACTCTGTACTCATTAAACATTTATTCCTCATTCCTACCTGTGGCATCCGCCATTCTACTTTCTATAAATCTGAGGTACTTCATATTGGTGGAGTTATATAGTGGTTGTCCTATTTGTGATTTATTTTACTTAATGTCCTCAAAAGTTTTTGTTGTAGCAAATGTTAGACTTTCCTTCCTTCCTTTTTAGGGCTGAATACCGTTCTATTGTATGGAAGTATCACATTTTATTTATCCAGTCATCCATCAACAGATGGGTTCCTTTCATTTACAGATTTTATTACATGTGACCGAATAACCATTGTTGTGCTTTTGAAAATAAGCAGTGATTCTTTAAATTTAGTCAAATATCTCATTAGTCTTCAAATTTCCAGTCGTCTCATAAATGTCATGATTGTTTTGTTTTTACAGTTGTCATTGTTTTTAAAGGTTGTATTTAACCAGACTTTTTTGACTTTTGAACTTTCTTGTTATCTCATACAGAGTCTGGTCCAGAATCTGTTCCCCCAGGATCTCTTCCAGGTGTCTTGGATGACGCTGTTCAAGGGAGCCCTGCTGTGGATAGTTTCGGCCAGCGTTCCCCAGAGGCCAATAGTTCAGTTTCACCCAGTGGTGAGGACCTCGTCCTTCATTCGGTTAGCTGCTCCACTTTCTTGGATGTAAAGGGTAGGCTCTGGGTTGGAAGCGTGGGACTCAGAACTAAGGGAATTTCCTTTGACAGGTCTCAGTGCTGGTTCTGAAGGTGAATGAAGTGTCTATTGGGATTGAGGTACGTGGTGAGGACCTGACTGTAGCCTTGCAAGCAGAGGAACTGACCTTACAGCAGCTGGGCACCGTGGGACTCTGGCAGTTCCTACATGGACAGTGCCCAGGTAAGGATGGCTGCCATTCTAGCAGAGCTGGTAAGTTTTGTCTAGGGCAACCAGAGATTATCTGGCACCTGTCCCTGTGTTCTAAGGACAGCTGCTCTAATGCCAAGTCCTTGGCTCTTTTCTTCAGCAGTCATTAGGGGGAGGAAAAAACCCCAGTGAAGCCTCTTTATCTGTATTGTTTTTTTTAAAATGTATAAAAGCAGTAACAATGAACCCATGCACCCACACCTATTTTAATAAATACACAGTGTATTACCTTTGAAGTCTCGGAGCCCCTCTCCTGAATCTTCCTCTCCCACTGTCCCTCTCTCCCTATGTTGTCATAGGTAATCCCTATCCTAAAATTTGTGTTTATCATTCTCTTGTTTTACTTTTATAATTTTTCCACATGAGTTTATATCAATATATTATTTAGCTTTGCAGGTTTTTGAATTTGTTTCTAAATGGAATCACAGTGTGCATTATTTTGTTGCTGCTTCTTTCATAAAATATGATATTCTTGAAACTATGTTGTTAGCTATAGCCCATTCATTTTCACTGCTGTATAGTACCCTATTATATAGATGTACTGTCCTTCTCTCTCTCTCGCATTACTGGGAATTGAACCCAGAGGTGGTCTACCACTGAGCTAAACCCCCAGCACGTTTTTATTTTTGACTTTGACCAGATCTCTGAACTTGAAATCCTTATGCCTCAGCCTCCTGAGTAGCTGGGATCACAGGCATGATCCATCACACTGAGCCCTTTTGCTTTTTAAAAACAGCTTTGTTGGGGCTGGGATTGTGGCTTAGCGGTAGAGCGCTTGCCTCGCATGCGTGAGGCCCTGGGTTCGATCCTCAGCACCACATACAAAGCAATAAAATAAAGACATTGTGTCCATCTACAGCTAAAAAATATTTAAAAAAAAAACAAACAGCTTTGTTGGGTATAATTTGTGAAATACAAAATTCCCTTCTTAAATGTATACTTTAATATATTTTAGTAAATTTATGGAGTTGTGTAACCATCATTACAACCGAATTTTAGTACATTTCACTCACACCCCACATACGCCTCGTACCCACCCATTCCCTGATTATGTCCTCAGTCTATTCTAAACAGCCATTTGGGTTGCTTTCCATTATTTGCTATTTTGAACACCCTCGTTCGTGTCCTGGCACATGTGTTTGAGAGGTTCTCCAGGGTTACATTCCTAAGAATGTAATTTCTAGATCATTAGGGGAGGTACAGCTTCAGCCTCACTAGATAATGCTAATTTGTTTTTCAGCATGGTTATCTCAATTTGCAGTTTCAGAAATATATAAGTTGTTCCATATCCTTGGCTAAATCTGAGATTGTTTTTTATGCAGTTTTGGAGAGATTCGCATAGATCCTACTTGGCTTTATCAGTGAGAAACAATAAGAGCAAGACTTCAAATGTAGTAGAGTTGAGAGTGCTGTTTTAAGAGCTTTCCATTAGCCCTGGCCCTCTGTGTCAGATCCATAGCAAGGCCAGCTTTTTGTTGGTCCTTTGGCTTTCTTCCACCTTGAGGAGCATTTAGTAAAGTAGCTAAGCCTGAAGCTCTCTTATTGATCCTACCACCTCATGCCTTCAGTCTAGCTCACAGTGAATATTATTTTTCTTGATTTAAATTTCACATAAAGCATGTTACAGAGGGGAAACATGATATAGCTGCTCACAACTCTTGGTTACTTTCTACCACAGCAGCACAATGATGAAATTGGGGAAGCTTGACCCTGAAAAATCTGATTGTAGTATCAGCTGTATTTGAAGTCAGACCACCTGACTTCAGATCTTATCCTTGCTGCTTACTAGTTGCTCAACTTTGGGAAAGCTATTCTCTGTGGCTTAGTTCATTCATCTATAAGATGGGAATGATGCTAACATTTTTGGCATAGGGTTGCTATGAATAGTAAAGGATGTAAAGTGCTTATAACAGTTCCAGTGTTAATTAATTAATATGTTTTCCTTGTGTTTCTTTTCAAAGGTACAAGCGTTCAGGAATCCTCAAGTTTGAAGACTGACAACATCAGGCCAGCCGTGGGCCTTCGCTTTGAGGTGGGGCCTGGTGCAGCTGTTCATTCTCCACTGGCCACACAAAATGGCTTCCTGCACTTCTTACTTCGAGGCTGTGACCTTGAGCTGCTTACTTCGGTGCTCAATGGCCTGGGGCCCTTCTTGGAGGATGAGGAAGTCCCAGTGGTATTCCCCATGCAGATTGAGCTCCTGAATTCCAGTATCACCCTAAAGGTGAGAGGACTTGGATTTTTGCCTTAACTTTGTCAGGCAAGGAATCCTGGTTATGACAGTTGTTGTTAGCCTCTTCCCTTGTCCCTGTAAATGTGGTAAGGTTCATGTGAGGGTGTACATGTTAGCTTTTCCCATCAGTGTTTTAGTAGTGTATGTGTTGAAGTCAAAAGGGCCTGGGTTGGGCTGGGGATGTGGCTGGCTCAGTGGCAGAATGGTTGTCTAGTTATGTGTGAGGTCTTGGGTTCCAACACACACACATGGTCTCTAACTCTAACCCTGCCTTTGGCATAAAGCATAACCAGGCATAAGCTCTTGGGTTATCTGATCCTCAATTTTATAATCTCTAGAATGAGACTCAGTTTTGCCTCTCACCTTGCAAGAATATATGGAGAACCGTGGCAGAAAATTACTTCACTGAATCATAGAAGCATGCGTTGTTACCTCAGTTGCCCTGAGCTGTCTGGGGCATCATATGGTTCCTCTCCTTCCTGCAGGATGATATCCCCCCCATCTATCCAACATCCCCAGGCCCCATCCCCATCACTGTGGCCATGGAGCATGTTGTGCTGAAGAGGAGTGACGATGGTGTGTTCCACATTGGCGGTGAGTTGGGCTCCTCAGCCTCTCAACCTCTCCGCCTTATTTTCCTCTATAAGTGAATAGGTGACAACTAGGAACTGTGGCCGTTGGAGGTAGTTTGTCACTTAGAACGTTTACTTTTTTCTCCAGCTGCTGCTCAGGAGAGACCATCAGCTAAAGTACCTAAAAGTGAGAAGAAGCAGCCCCCAAAAGAACAGCTATTTCTGGTGCCCACAGGAGAGGTTTTTGGACAACAGGTAAGGACCCAGCTGGACAGAATCTTCCCATAAACCCTTAGGCGCTGTAGTTGTGGAAGTTGAGAAAACCCAGAAGGCTGAAAGGTTGCTTGTGTTATGAGCAGCTGGGTTGTTTGGTCTCCTGTCCCCTAGTAGCAGCTTCTGGAAGCATCTGGCTAGAGGATGTAAGCCAAGTGCTAGAGGCTAGTGCTTACTGTCCCTTAACTGATGAACTCTGAAAAGGGAGTCAGGCTCCTGGAGGAGATCTGATTGAAGTCTCTTGATCATTAACTTTACCTGTGGATTTGTCTGCTTGAATTCTTCCTTCTTGATCCTTTTATTGGCTGTTGTTGCAAGGTGGTATTACTGTGTTCATTAACTATGAACTGCTTATTTTTCCTCAGGTGAATGAATTGCCTACCCTACAAAAAGAACTTATAGAAACTAAACAAGCATTGGCCAGTGCTAACCAGGATAAAGAAAAACTTCTTCAGGAGATAAGGAAATATAACCCCCTCTTTGAGCTCTGATAGCAGAGGCTCAGCCGTCTGTGCCAAGGAGAGAAGAGATCACCAGCAGTAGCACCACCTGGGACAGAAGGCACCGTCCAGCATTGAATGATCTGCTGAGGATGCGGGAGGGACAGGGCGTGCTCAGTGCTCGCCTCGTGGGTGCACTTTCTACTAGCTGTTCTAGCTTGGATAGAGTATAGGGCAAAGCTTGACCACATCCCAGGAAATTGAGGTCGCTTTGTACGTGGCTCAAGCATCATTCGTTGCCTGTATAAAGCTAAAGCCTGTTGGCCTCTGCACACTAGGTGGAATCTTCTCCACATTGTAGGGCCATTTCATTTCTTGGTTTCATGGTGGAGATTTTTGCTTCCTTCACAGCTGTGTGAACAATTGAACGTACCCACTTCCTCAGCCACCCACAGAGCCACCAAAGATTTCATGTCCCAGAGCTTCCTGCAGCAGACCTGAAAAGTTGTTGACCAGAACTTTGGCCTTGATAGTGGAACAGAACAGGAAATAGCCCAGCAAGGGGAGGAAGGGTAGAGAGGCACAAGAGTAAGGGAGACCCGGACTCTGTTTTGGAATGGGAATCAAGTTCAGATCATCTTGGCAGATATTACAATCAGATTTTTCAGGGTCAAGCTTCCTTTCTGTTGTAATTTCATCATTGTGATGCTGTGGTAGGAAGTAAACAACAGTTGTGACTAAGCCATATCATCTTTCCCTTCTGTAACAGAATTTATTTGAAATTTCTATCAAGAAAAAAATGTTCCCTCTGAGCTGGGGTGAAGGCAGGATGAGGTCTGGGTCAACACAGGATCTCCATTCTGAGCCCTTGAGGCTCCTGCTCTACAGGTGCACCTGAAAAGTTAATTCCTCTGTCTTCCTGAGGTTCATGGTCATCTTCTTTCCCAGCATCGTGACTTTGCTCACCTCAGCACTTGGTCATTTTGGAACTGAAAATGTGTTTTAAATTTTAACATAAACATCTCAACCTGTTGCCTGTCATTGCCCTCTATTACTGTGGCTTTTAAAAATCATGGAATTTTGATGTAAGTAAAAAACAACAACAACAAAACCCCCCTTCAATATATCTGGGTTTCCCCTCTGCCCTATAAGAGAGCTGTTTCCCTTTACTAATTCTCCAAAACTCTGCCTTCATCTACACCTCTGGTATGGTTTAGGCTGTGTTGATTTGGCAGAATGTATCAGCTAACTCACCTTGACATAGCAAGATGGTAAAATAGTGAATTAGTGATATCACTGAAGTCTTAATAGTGCATAACCTATTGGAAGAGAGGTAAATGGTTTCTTTTATAGGAAATCATGCTTGATTTGTATACTTTTTTTTTTTTTTAGGATAAAAAGAAACATGCATTTACAAGGGAACAAGATCTAATTTGTTCAGACTTTTAAGGACTTTGGTCAAATTTCTTCAGTAAGGCAAATTTTAAAATATCAGTTACTATCAGGTCGCGGGAATTTGTCATTCTTGGGAAACAAATTAGATACTTGGGAATAAAGAAACATTTTTTTGGAGAGAATGTTAACAGGGGAAGTTTCCTAAGGGTCAGTGATTGGTTCAGTGTTAAGATTCTTATAAATGACCCAAATGTAGGTCTTTACAAGGCAATAAAATGTTGTTGCTTCCATGCAATAAAAGGTAGACCAGAAGAGATTGAGACAGACTACAACAACAGATCCCCACGGAGTCAGACAGATCACAACAAGACTCAAAAGTGTCAAGTGAGGTTCAGCATAGTCAGCGTAAGGGAATGTATTTACAGAAGAGTGATCAGTGGATGGGGCAGTGAGCTCTGCTGGAACTCAGGAACGCAAGTGAAGCATTGCTGGGGGGGATCGATGAGCTGCTGTGGCCCAAGCCCAGCTCCTCAGCATGATCAGGAAGGGCGCTCAAACACCACCACCGCACCTCTTGCAGAACTGTGGGTATGTCTTAAATGATCTGTTTCTAGAGACCTTATTTATCAAGTATATGGTGAAGGGAGGAAAGGTCCAGAGAATAGCAGGAATATCAAGGAGTGGAAATGCTTCTGCATGACGTATCTCCAAAATGTGGACTCTGTTCTACAAGAATGAAAACAGGGTTTGGTCACATATCCAGTCAGGAGCAAGGATCCAGCTCTAAGGCTCTGCCTCATCACCTTGGGTAAAAGGAAGTGGAAAACCTGAAGAGCTTATTGTTCAAGAAGTGGCACTGGCAGAATTCATATGTGAATGCAGGTTTAAGAGGACTCTCCGTGTGATGATCTCCCCAAAGGGAATGATGTGAAACTAGGGCTGTTCGGTATCAACAACTGAGAGGTAACATCCCTCCTCAAAGTGCCCTGCAGTGCTGCTTCAAAGGGCAGGATGTTGGGCTGAGTAGATCACTAGTCCTCTCAAATGTGCATTTCTAATGTTCTTGGAGGGATGGGAGAGATCCAGTAGTCAGAAAATAAAAATATTCAACCTCAGGCTCCCCTGAAGTTGTTTAAAGTCATTCTGATTCTCTCTGATTCCTCCTTTGCCCTCCATATTCCTCTGGCATCCCTCCATGCAAAGATGTGCCTAGTAGGCATTGCTTGGTATCCTTTGCCTTAAGCTCGTAGTAGAAACACATCTAGCAAGTACCAAGGCTGACCTCTTAATGGCCAGAGCTGTCTGTTTTCTGGGTTCTCTGAAGAAGTCTGGAGTTCTTGTCTATGTGACAAATGGAGCCTTAGAATTTCTGACTTATCCTATGTGGCAGCTTGGGCCAATGTGTCTTGAAATTAGCCCTCAGGAAAATGTGGTAGGATTCATTATTCCTTGGAATTTTAGTAAAAATCCTCTTGTATAACTTTATATTCTTATTCACTGGGTGAGGATACATTTTTATAATGAAGAAGCATGAACTAGTGGTCATCTTCAGAGTAAGTGTGAAGGAAAATAACAAGGAAATAGCGGTGTCGGCCCTTTTCATCTGTTTATGCTCTCTGCTTTGGAGCTGCAAGACTGAACAAGAAGTAACAGTACCTCAAGAAAATGTCTGCACCACTATCCCTCAGCCTTCAGCCACTGCACATTATCATTTCAGCTGTGAAACAACTATGTCTTCTTATCTGTGATCATCGGGATTTCTTGTTTACATGCATGAACTGAGGATAAACTTTAGTTCGCAGACTAGAGTGTAAATCCTCCTCACTGGCTGCAGGGATGGCTGGCAATTGCAAATGTTTTCAACTCACTGGAATAATTAACCTAGTTTCTGATTTAAGACAGGAGTGGTTCTATTCACATGATGGCTGCTTTTTTCTGTATATTTCATTTGACCTTCATTTTGCCATGGCCTCAACCTTCGTGTCTCCTTTTCCATGGTTCTGAAAGCATGGTTTCTATGTGGAATGTACAAGAGATGAACACTCCTCCACACACATACCCCATAACTGAAATGCTTCCACTTCACTAATTTACACTAGTTCCTCCTTAGGGGGAAACAGGGTGGTAGAAGCTAGTTTGAGGTATTGCCAGATGGGAACTTCCCATTTTAAACCTTTACACTAGGGATTCCCCCTCATTAACTGTTTCAGAGACTCCAAGAGTGTGATGCACCATCCTTTCAGAGACTAGGGCCTTTTGCCTCATTGCTCCCCCAGCTTCTGCCAGAATGGGAATATTCCATTCACCCCTGGGTAGGTTTGCACATTAGCTGTTATTAAAGGTATTTTGTTTCCTGTGGCACTAGGGGAAACACTTGGACAACCTGCAACAGTGAGGCCTTGCTAAGTGGCCAGACTCAGGATTTGATTTTCCTCACTTGTATCGTTTCGGCTTTATCCGATATCTCTAATGGCAAAAGGTGTGGTTCCTATAACTGTTAAAATATTTTTTTCCTGTTAAGAGTGGAGAGACATATTTTTAGTCAGTTTATTCATTTTTAGTCAAGATTTAGCTTGACTCGTAGCATTTCTTTGTGAACACCCACTGAAATGTCTTCACTGGCTAAGTGTGTGTTTAAAGCCATGAGTTTTTAATGTAAGATACTAAAAGTCAGATGTGTCCCAGTTCATGAGTCCAAGCTGTTTCCCCCACTCAAGGTGCTAAACAGAACTGGAATCTTAAAGTCATGCTCAGGAAAGCTTTGAAAGACAACAGCCTCAAAATCCTTCTCCCTATGTCACTGAACGGTAGATGTGAAGAATTCTGGGGGCTTGCCAATTATATATGGTAGCCTTATTACTGCTAATCACTGTCAAGAAAAGGTCACTCACTCCATTCCCCTCTGTTTGAGGAAAACAATGAGAATGTATGCAATGAACTGGAATCCTGGTCAGTATTGGGAAATTTTAATGTTGCAACATCTAATCAAACCCTGAGTGTACTGGTTCTGTGAACCATCTGAAAAAAAAAAAAAAAAAGCGTATTAAACTTATTAAATGATATTGGTTGTGGCATATCTGTTTATAGGAGTCTGATTTATATGGGCTTTCTTACATGCATGGTTTTTAAAAGTGCTTGAAGTACTCTTGCATGAGTTAAAATGATAATGGTTCCAACAGAAAATGGGAAGGGCTCACAAATTTTCACAAAAAAGCCAAGACTAGTTTTATTCGGACACCAAAAAAGTGATGAACTTATTCCAGTCCAATCAGCCTGATACAAAATGAATACACATACAGCAAGTTGGAAAAATTTAATGATCACCCACCAAAATCCACAGGAGACTCTTAAATAGTAACAAGCACAAATTTTTCCATTACTCCTGTTATCACTGTGTCCTTCATAGTAAAGAATCGTAAGTCAAAAGTTTCTGGTTGTTTCATCTTCTTAAAACCAGACATAATCCAAGTCTCAGCAAATTTAGGCT
>CM053406.1:103191857-103201859 GCA_028644305.1 Xerus rutilus | reverse complement strand
ATTTTCTCTTTTTCTATAAGTTCTTACTTTATATATTTGTTGTAACTTTATGCTCTGAAAGTCTATTTCCATCTAATTTAATGTTCACTTCTTGATTTCTTAAGTCCCTCCTAATTCTAAGACTCAGAGATTCTACCTCCAGAAATGGAACTCAGAGAATGCTGAGATTCTGATCTCCTGACTGATACTCAGTCAATACTGAGTATTGACTGCAATACTGCTGAGCTCCTGGGTGGCACATCTCATTAGTTTGGGGGTTTAATGCTATTAAGAGCCCTGGACAAGCCGGGCACGGTGATGCAAGCCTGTAATCCCAGCACTCTGGGAGGCTGAGACAGGAGAATTGCAAGTTCAAGCCAGTCTCAGCAATGGCAAGGCGCTAAGCAACTCAGTGAGACCCTGTTTCTACATAAAACACAAAATAGGGCTGGGGATGTGGCTCAGTGCTTGAGTGTCCCTGAGTTCAATCTCCAGTACCAAAAAAAAAAAAAAAAGAGCCCTGGACATTAGTATCCATGTCACTGGTAACAGTTAAATGTCCAAAAGGATAAGAACATTATTTAACCACTAACTCTTTCAAGACCACCCTTTTGCCAGGTGGGGTGGCAGAGGCCTGTAATCCCAGAGACTGGAGAGGCTGAGGTAGAACGAATGCAAGTTCGAAAGCAGTCTCAGCAACTTAGTAAGACCTTGTCTCAAAAAAAAAAAAAAAAAAAAAAGGCGGGTACGGAGTGTTAAGCACCCCTGGGTTCAATCCCAGTAGAAAAACAAAACAAAACAAAACAACACAACCACCTAAAAACAAACCCCAGAAAACTCCCTTTAATGAACCTGAGCGACGCTGCCACTTTTAAAGACAAAAACTGCTTAAACAACATCTAAGGGGAACCATATTGTGGTGGAAGGAATGCTCGAAATCTTGGGTTCTAGTTTTTGCCCTAAGTCTCAGTGTGATATCTCATTCCAAGAAAACCATGAGGCCATTTAATTCCCTTACAAATTGCTTTAATCCCTAGAGGCATTGATCAAAAATACTAACCCCAGCCGGGCGCGGTGGCTCACGCTTGTAATCCCAGCACTTAGGGAGACTGAAACAGGAGAATCGCGAGTTCAAAGCCGCCTCAGCAACGGTGAGGCGCTAAGCAACTCAGTGAGACCCTGTTTCTACATAAAACACAAAATAGGGCTGGGGATGTGGCTCAGGGGTCGAGTGTCCCTGAGTTCAATCCCCGGTACCAAAAAAAAAAAAAAAATACTAACCCAGTGCTTGGCCTCTGGAATAGAAGCAGCACTAGAGTTCTGTGGTCCCCTCCGTCCCCCCTCGAGATTGCCGATTTAAGAGTCGTGGTGAGTTTGAGTTCTTCTAGTTTGGCAGGGACTAGCCCAGGAAGCAGGGCAAGCAACCAGTAACATAATCTCGGAGTACTTCTCCAGCTTCAACACATCTTCCTACCTCGCCTTCTTCGGCTGCGGCTTCTTTCAAGTCCGCATCTCCGTCTGCGTCCGTTTCCTCTGGGATCCCGTCGGTGTCGGTAGTCCCGGGGACACCGGGAGGAGCAGTTGTCTCATCTGACTCCCCTGTCTCTCCACCTTTGTCCGCGGGCGACTCTCTGGCATTGTCCATCACCGCCAGGATTGGAGCAGAGAGATCGCAGGGCTGTCAGGTGCAGGAGCTCGGGACCCTGCGCTGCACAGGAGGCAGGAGCTTACTTCCTATCGTCGCTCCGCGATGACATCACCCCTACGGTTCCTCGGAGGGGTCATTTTGAGGCGCGCTGAATGACTTGAAGAGCTTGTCTTGTGGTAGCGGGAGAAGAAAAATTGGAAGTGTGCATCCTTCTCTCTAGAAAACCAGCAATTGTGAAGGAGCGTAGTTTTGCTTACTTCTTTTTCCCTTTCTGCCGTTCTAAAAATATGTTAACCTCTTTCTTAGTTCGTCTCTCTCACAGTAAAGTTAGGGAACGGGGTTAAAACTCAGTTCCGTTTTATGTTAGTGACGGGGAGTGCAACTACCGTCGGCTAGCAAACTTTCAGGCAGGGATTCAGGCTCGTACGTTTCTACTAGACCAAGGTCACAGGCCTGTATTTACAATTGAATGGTTAGCATTTCCTTTCTATTTCGCAACCATCCAAGCGTGGGTGGGGTGGGGGAGGGACTCCGAGCTGAAGCAGAATTAATGTTTTATTTATTCACTCCACAACTATTGACTGCCTACTTGGGAGTCAGGAACAGTGCTAGTATCATGGAACGACAGACAATTTCTACCTAATTACATACTTTTTCTTTTTTTCCATCTCAGCAGTAGTCAAGATCGGGTTTGGTTTCACAAATCTGACGTTTTCTTTTGAAACTTAGTTTGGTTAATTTCATCAAAACTAAGAAGAAACCCTACAAAGAGGGAGGTCTCTCTTTTGAACGTTTCGCTTAAGTGAACCTTTTCATGGAGTGGCAGTGATATTTTTATTTTAAAAATTTCCTCTCAGCAAGGCGCGGTGGCGCAGGCCTGTAATCCCAGCACTTAAGGAGGCTAAGACAGGAGAATCGCGAGTTCAAAGCCAGCCTCAGCAACGGCGAGGGGCTAAGCAACTCAGTGAGACCCTGTCTCTACATAAAACTCAAAATAGGGCTGGGGATGTGGCTCAGTGGTCGGGTGCTCCTGTGTTCAATCCCCAGTACCAAGCCAAAAATCTCTCTTTCATCACTGACATAGGAGGAAGACGTTTTATTCACCTGTGTATCACTAGATCTCCGCACCTACAACAGATTTAATGTAGTGTGCTGAACGGACTTGGAAATGTAGGTGCGCGTTACCATATTTCTCTCTTTGTTTCTATACTGCCTGGACGAATTACCGTATTTCCAGCCCCGTGAGCTCCCCAAACCTTTGGGGAAGGAGCGCACTTTCTGGAGGCGCGTACAGGTGGGCCCCTTTTGTTCTCTCCCACCTGCTCAGTGGATGCCCACGCGTGGCGTTGCCACTTCGCTCTACCAGGCAGGTCTCAGCACAGCCAGGTCCACCTGCGCGGGCTCGCGGAACCCCGCCCAGCTAGGTGGGCAAGGGGGCGGGGCGCGGGGGCGCGGTGACGCGTGACGCCGGATCCCGGAAGTGACGCGCTCTCAGGGGTGGGGGGAGAGGCGGGGGGGAGGGGGGTGGTGTCCCCGGCCGGTTTGGGGGGTGCGTTGCCCGGAGACGGAAAGTTTGGGAGCTTGAGCAGGCTCGGCGGCGGACCTGGGTTGGGGGTCCAGGGGGTGGCGGCCCTGGGGATGGGGAAGGAGCAGGAGCTGCTGGAGGCGGCCCGCACCGGGCACCTCCCGGCCGTGGAGAAGCTGCTGTCCGGGAAGCGGCTCTCCTCGGGCTTCGGGGGCGGCGGCGGCGGCGGCTCCGGGGGCAGCGGCGGCGGCGGGGGCGGCGGCGGCCTCGGCTCTTCCAGCCACCCTCTCTCCAGTCTGCTCAGGTGGGTACGCGCCGGGCGGGGCCGACCCCTGGATACCCTCTCCCCTGCAGGTCTCTTGGGTCCCCAGAGAGATCCGGGTTCTTGAGACCTGGGCAGGGTGGGATTGCGTTGTGCCCCTGAGCGAGGACCCTTGGAGCCGGGAGCTCGAGGGGGCGTGGGTGCGGGTCCGCGCGGAGCGGGGCTCTCCTGGTTTCGCGTGCTGACCCCGCTGCGAAGAATGGTGGGAGTGCCCAGGTGGCAGCCTCCGCCGCATGGCACAGCCCGGCTTCACCCTTGCCTCTATAGGTGCCAGCTGTCGTTTCTCACAAAAGCCACCTTCGAGCAAACACATATATATCAAATCTCCCTCGCCTCTGCAGAAACTCGCACGCCTTGCAGAGTCTTGCGGCTCCCCGGAGGAAATTCTGTTGATTTCCTTCTCTTAGGAACTTGGAACCTCCGACTGAGCTCTACAGGACTGGGCTTTTGTTTATGTTAAAATTTTCTCTGCATTTATCACATTCTAAGTGTTCGTCGTTGAGCCCCTCTAGTGCTTGAGGCTCAAATTGTAGTTCCTTGTTGTCAGCCTCACTGGATTAGTCTAAGCGGCATATTCAGGATTCATTAGGGGGCTTATCCATTAAGAAATATTCAGAAAGACTTGCTTAGGAAACTGAGAGGTGCTTTAAACTTCCCGAGATCTGTTAAAATAAACATTTGAATCTGAGACTGCAAGGCTTGAGGGGAAAAGATCACTTTTGTGTGGCCTGGAAGGGAGATTGGAGGTGCTTTGTCAGTGCGAGTAAAATATGTTGGTTCAGCAGTGCTTTCATAGCCTGTTTTGTTTTCCTTCCTTGTTCTTCTGGGGTTTTTAAGAAGTGGAAGTTCATTTAGAAATGGCTTTGTTAGCTTTTGTTCCCCATTGGTTTATGTAACTTCGATTTGAGTGAGCTTGGACCAAAAAGCCTGAGGCTCTCATAAATCGTTAGGTATTAAGCACAGAGTACCAACCCAGATCTTTACAGGAAGATTTTTGAAACTAAGAGTTGAACCCTCCCCAGGACCTGCCTTTGGAGAAGGAAAATTCACTACTGTTTGCTGCTATTTCTCCAGCCCTAGAACAGTGCTGGCTCATAGTAGGTACTCAAGATTTGTTGAATAAATAAAAGTTATCAATTGCAGAACAATCAATTTATAAATAGACTGGTAGTGGTACTCACTGTAATTGTTGGCAGTTTGGAGAACGGAGACATCACTTTGGAATGGGAGGGAGATCAGGGTCTTCTGGAGGAGGGGGCATTAAGCTGATCTTGAAGTATATAAGGGTTTGGAAAGATCAAGTGTGGTGGGAATGTTCTAGGTGGGCACACCATGATCAGAACCAGAAGTGAGAAAGATTTATTTGGTGCTTGTGGAGCACAAGGAGAACTTCTTACTTGGACTCTTGAGTATTTAGTTTCAAAAAAGGTAAATAAGAATGACTGGTATACTTGTATCAGAGTGACGGTGTTTCTCATGTTTATATCCCTGTTCTTAGATTAGTGCCTGATGACCCCTGGGTGTTCAATAAATGTATGTTGAATGTCTGCCTTGGGTCTTGAATCCTACCTGGATTATTTGACCCTCTGCAGTTCTGATGTCTGAGAGGTAAGGGAAAGACTGGAAGTTTGGAGGTGTGTCTGTCTCTCTTGAGTTGATGATATGGCATTTGGAGAGTTGCTAGAGCTTCCTTAACCCCCAGCATATTCCTCTGAAGTGAAAATCTTTCACATTATCTCCTTCTCTTAAGTACAGGTCAAGTTATTCTTTTTTTTTTTTTTTTTTGGTACTGGGGATTGAACTCAGGGGCACTCGACCACTGAGCCACATCCCCAGCCCTATTTTGTGTTTTTATATAGAGACAGGGTCTCACTGAATTGCTTAGCGCCTCGCCGTTGCTGAGGCTGACTTTGAACTCGCGATTCTCCTGTCTCAGCCTCCCTAAGTGCTGGGATTACAAGCGTGAGCCACCGCGCCCGGCTCAGGTCAAGTTATTCTTGATGCTCTCATTCAGAGATGGTTGAATTTTTGCTGAGGATTCAGGTGGCTTGTGGTTAAGACAAGGGAGTCTGTTGAATGCAACTTTGGTCCTCCTGCTGATGTGTCCAATCTCTGCCATAAGCTGTGGGTAGTGTCTCTCCCCAGAGTTAGAGAGCTGACTCCTGACTCACCCAGTGTCTGTTGTAGATGCAGTAGATGCCTGAGAGTTTCCCAGCCTCCAGCTCCTGTGACTCCTGAGGGGTAAGGAGGATCTTCAGGCACTAGTTCTACTAGGTGTGTCATTAATTAGAGGTAACTCCGGTTAAACTTCGTGAAAGATTTCTGAGCAAAAGAGACCAGGCATTTAATTAATCCCTAGGTCAGCCTGTCTTTCTTTTGTAGGTTTGGAAATAGTAGAGGTGAGTCCCCTAGCTCCCAACCCCCACCTGCCTCTGCCACAGACCCTGGGTTATTTAATGAAAGCTGTGAAATTATAGCTTCAGATCTGGCCTTTGTATTAGCTGTTGTACCTATCTTTGTTCAACTATTTGAGGAGCTTACAGCTGCAGTGGGTATAGATGTTTCAAACACGTGTATTTATTCATGTATTTATCATCCCCTTCCCTTTTTCCACAAAGGTTTTGTGGGTATTCTTACGTTCCAAAATGCCCCTTCTCTATCCCATCCCTATTTTCTATACTGCTTGGGCTTAGGTCTTCTTAAAGTCCTCCCTGGTGACCCTAATACACACAGATCTCCTGAGCTTCTCCTTTTGGGGTATAGTCATCTGTGGTGTATAGTACTTTATTGACTCATACTTTGCTTGCCCAGCTTTCACACTTTGTCGCTTTTGTCTGTCAGTATAACGTTTACATACAATAATCCTCACTTTTCAGAGTATATACCTGAGAATAAGAAAGTCAATCAAGAAGACTTCTACTAGGAAAAAAAAAAGTTGTCATGTTCTTCTGATCCTCTCTTGTTTACATTTATCCAGGCTGTGTGGCGTTTGATATAATATCACTTGGAGTCAGGCTCCCTGGGTTCACCATCCACTGCCCCACTGCCTAGCTGCTTGACTTTCTACAAGTTAACCACTTTGAGCCTCAATTTCTGTGTCTGTAAAATGGGGATAATATTACCTGCCTTGTAGGTATTGTCTCAAATAGTATATGTAACAAGCTTACCACAATTTCTAGCAAATTCTAGTGCTCACTGGTAGTCATCCTTGGTTTATCACATACAGTTTTGCCATGCTGCACCTGCCATGTGCAGATTACTGTGCCAGGCACATTCTACCTGGTGTTCTTTCATGCTTGGTGATCTGTTTGTCAAACCATTGGCAGATTAGAAGCAGTAAGGGAGAGGACCTGCTCAGGAAGGCATATTAATGCCATCCCTTAACCAAATGTTTATTCATCATTGACTTTGTGCCTGGCCAAGTGCTTAACAGCTGCCCTGCAAAATTTATGACAAACCTATCACATTATAGGTGCTGTATCAGAATTAGGCCTTCCCCCACTATGGTCTTGTAGAGTTTATAGTAGTGTGATATGTCTATGTGAAAGATTGACCAAAAAAAAAAAAATCCAGCTGTCAGCCCCCCAGTTTTTCAAGGTTATTGTCATAGGTGTTTATAGCCCTACACACCTGAGTATGCCTCACGCATCATTGTACTATATCTTAGCGCTATAATTTGTTTATTATGACTTTTAGCCATTAAATAAAGATTATGTTCAATATAATTTATTAACAAAAGTAGGAAAATTTATAAATATATTTTAGCTTTCTATCCAAAATGATTCAAATATAATCTTTTTTTTTTTTTTTTTTTTTTGGTACTAGGGATTGAACCCAGGGTGCTTTACCACTGAGTTACATCCCCAGCCTTTTTTTTTGAGACAGGTTCTCACTAAGTTGCTGAGACTGGCCTTGAACTTGTGATCTTTCTGCCTCAGCCTCCCAAGTTGCTAGGATTACGGGCATGCTCCACCTCGCCTGGACATCACTTAATCTTTTTTTTTTTTTTTTGGTACTAGAGATTGAACTTGAGCACTCAACCGCTGAGCCACATCCCCAGCCCTATTTTGTGTTTTATGTAGAGACGAGGTCTCACTGAGTTGCTTAGCACCTGGCCATTGCTGAGGCTGGCTTTGAACTCATGATTCTACTGTCTCAGCCTCCCTAAGTGCTGGGATTATAGGCTTGCACCACCGCGCCCGGCTCACTTAATCTTTTTTTGAGATGGGATCCCACTGTGTTGCCCAGGATAGTCTTGAATTCCTCAGCTCAGATGATCCTCCCACCTCAACCTCTCAAGTAGCTGAGATTACAGATCTGTGCCATCATAATTTTTGTTACTTAAAAGAATAAGCAATATATTTTCTAGAAAGCATAGTTACTGAAAATGTCTGGTTCCTGCAGAGGTTCTGAGTTGCATTGATTATACTTTATGTAACCCTGACTCCTTTCTGTTTAATAGATACATGCTTTTAGTCTATAGTTTGGGAGCCTGGGACAGGCACTCTATTAAACTTTTAACTTCTTGTCCCAGGCACATAGCAGCCATTCACATTCCCATGTAATGGAGAGTTTGCTCTGTTGGGGTATAGTCAAATTACTAATTTCTAGGAAAGCAACTTTGGTCTGAGAACGCAGTACGATTTGGGTTATAAGTGAAGTTTAACAACTAAAAGGCCAAAAGATCTAAGAAAAGAAAACTGATCATATACTAACTTAAAACTAAGTTAAATCATGAGCTAAGTACTGATGTATATGAACGGAAAGATAAAATGAAATACATTCCTCAGGGTTCAGAAGCAGAGAAACGAAACCAAAGGTTGTAGTTGTGTATAGTTGTGGTAGAGACTTATGTCATGGTTTAGGAAAATTCTGTCCTTAACTTTCTTTTTTTGGTTGTAGATGGACACACTGTATTTTATTTATTTTTATGTGGCCATAAGGATCTAACTCAGTGCCTCACATGTGCAGGCAAGCGCTCTACCACTGAGCTATAACTCTAGTCCCATTTAGCCTTGATTTCTTTTTTTTTTTTTAAATATTTTTTTAGTTGTAGATGGACACAATATCTTTATTTTATTTATTTATTTTTATGTGGTGCTGAGGATCGAACCCAGTGCCTCATGCATGCAAGGCAAGCGCTCTACCACTGAGCTACAATCCCAGCCCCATTTAGCCTTAATTTCTTAAGCATGAAAAGAATGAATAAAAAAGGGGAAGCCAAGAAGGCTTGCTTTAGAAATCTAAAAATCCACAGACAGTGGCAATAAATGTGGCTATAAGTTCATTCTTACTCTGCAGTTTGTGAAAAAACAAAAAAACATCCTAAAATAGTTCTGAATTTCCTGAGATGTGAAAGGATTCTGAAATAAGGAATGGAAAATGAAAGTTTTGAAAAATGGGCCCCCTTTTGTGGACAGTAACAAATTCCCTCAAATTTTAGAATATATGACAAGTGATTATTTTAAAGGTTATTAATGTTTGTCTAAGGAATTTAGACTTGTTTTTGAAAGAGTGTTTAGCATAACCATTCTATTGACATGGTCCTTTATTTCCTGCTAGATTGGGTCTGTAGCTTGGAGCTTTTTTTGTTGTTGCTTTTTTTTTTGGTGCTGGGAATTGAACTAGAGGTGCTTTACCACTGAGCTACATCCCTATCCATTTTTATTTTTTATTTTGAGACAGGATCTTACTAAGTCACCAGGCTGTCCATGAACCTGGATCCTCTTACCTCAGTATCCTGAATAGCTGGGATTACAAGTGTGTACCACTGCGCCCAGCAGCTTTGAGATTTTTAATGGCCTTGAACCTTTTTCTCCTGCTGACCCTTTTACTTTTGCCTCCCTACTGTGCCAGATTTCTTTTGAACATAACTATTTTGAGCAAAATGATCTTAACATCCTAAGGAAGAGGGTAGCATTGACCATGTAAGGACTGTAGAATGGGTCTACAGTCTGCGAGAAACCGGATCTCTTAGATTTGTCTGATCTAAGTTCCTGCTCTTTCAAAAGAATACAAGAAAGAAAAAAAAAAAAAAAAAAACCAAACCCAATCCCCTAGGTTAATGTTTTCTGGCTCTTCTACCGAACTACCTTAATTAATTAAAAACAGTTTTTCAGGAACTTCCTAAATCTTTTAAGTGTGGTTTTGTTGGAATGGCAGTCCTGTTCCTTTATTTTAGAATTGCTGAACATTATTACTTTCTCTAAAGAAGAATGTGGTTCCCTTTTTAAAAATAAAACAAAGTAGCATGCCTGGAAATGACCTTTATGGTGGTTACTTTATATCCCAAAATCTGGAGAGTGCCTAATCTTAAGTAGGGCATAATTTACAGTAGTGTGATATGTCAGTGTTCTCCCTTTCTCTGAGTTCTCCATTGAAGTTCAGTTTCTACTGCCTTGGTTACAAAAATTCGAGACAGGAACCAGTGGAACAATCTTGTGGTCCAAAGAATTTGATTTGTATCCAGTCAGCTGCGGCACATTCACTTATCACAAGAGGTTATAATCCTGGTGAAAGTTGCATCCT
>CM053406.1:103180523-103191757 GCA_028644305.1 Xerus rutilus | reverse complement strand
CCAAAAGTAGACAGTGCAGTTTGTTTTGGGAAAAGTCAGGCTCTCCTGTGGGTAGGAACTTGGTCACTTTTTTGGAAAGTCCTCAGAAAATGTTTCCCACACTGATTTCCAAAAGATTGCTGAGAGGTTTTCTGTGGTGTAGAAAATTATATTGTATAATACGTTGCATTCATAGAACATCTTCAAATAACTTTGGTGTGGTTAGTGTTAATGGCGGGAATACTAGAAATTATATGGTATGGCTTCATATTTATCCTTTCTCAGTAATTTGTAGATCAAGTTTGTTTTTTTAACAAATCAAAAAAGAGTTTTTAAAACAAGTCAGTTGTCTCTGCTTTAAAACCAGTCAATTGTATCTGCTGGGGATGTTATCGCTACTATTAAAAATTGTGGAGGTGACTCAGGAAGCAGAGCTGCCTCCTGGCTCGCTGAACTGATGAGGGCATGACATGGCCACTCAGGGTCAGGGTCTGACCCAACTCTGTCTTGTGACTTAGGCAAGTTATGAAATTTCTCTTGAGTGTCTGTGTCTTCATATGAAAAATGGGTCTGGGATGGTAACTACCTTTTAAGGAAGCATAAAATGAGCTAAAATATGCAAGGCACATATGCCTGGCACATGCCTAGGGCTTGGTAGACCTTTGCTGCAGAACCATCTGACGATCTGACGAGAGCAGATGCTAGCTACCTTTGATGAATTGGAATGATGATCATGTTTGTTAAGGACGTATCTTTTATTGATATTAACACTTAAAAATTTATAGTAATTGATTGCAGAGGCTTCCTGCCTTTGCATATATGAGGAATCCCATTTTTAAAACCTAAAAATAGTAATGATGATGAAGTTACTAAGGTTAATCCAGGTAAATAATCCTGTGTTTGATGTTTTAAAATCCAAAATTTTGGCTGTTTGGAAAGTGATATTGAGTGGAATTATAGCAACATGACGAATTACCTATCTACTGTAAAACCTGTAAATAGACACACTAAGTGGGATAAATATGAAGCAGTTTCATATCATGTTAGGTCAAGTTTTACAGCTAGACAATTTGCTGCTAACTTAGGATAATACATTTTCATAAAAAATGAAAGAGTTTTTTGGATTTCTGAATTGTGGAGAAGGGATTATAGAACTCTGCCTTTACTGTAGGAAAATTGCAAGACACAAATACAAAGCAAATTCTAAAGAAATTAACTTTCTAAAGAAAGTTATTAAATTTCTAAAGAAATTAACTTGTAGTGATTTTGGCATATATATTTGGTCTTTTTGTGTTCAAACTTTTTTTTTAATGGCAATGACATTGTTTGAGACATACTTTGTCTCAAAGTTTCACTTAATATATTGTGAACATTTTCCTGTCACTTTCTTCCTCAGCATGAGGAAGTACATGAATGGTATCTATAGTGTACATGAATTTGTAATTTAGTTAACCCCTTCCCTGCCATGGGACATGAGGTTTTTTTTTTAGTGTTCTGCTTTAGAATAACTCTGTGATAAACATCCTTGTTACTAAGTTTTTTAAAAACAAATTTTTATTTTTAATTGACAGTAATTGCACATGTTTAGGAGGTATGGTGAGATACTTAAATAAACATATATCGTGTGTAATTATCAGATCAGGGTAACTGGCACATCACCTCAGACATTTATCATTGCTTTGTGTTGGGAACATTCAAAATCCTATTAGCTATTTTGAAATATTCAATTAATTGCTGTCAACAGTAGTTATCCTTGTAGATAAGTTTTCAACATACCCAGGTGTATAATATTTTGTGTGCTCAGTAGGATATTTTGAGTATTCAATCCTTGTAAAAATCATGTATGTGCACTTGAAATTAATGACTGTAATAATTCTGAGGCCCCTAATATCTTCTGGGTCCTTCTAATTGAGAAGTAATATACTGATCTATGGCTGCTAAGTGCTACTTATACTCAGAAAGTTACCTTTGTGCAAGCACAGGGTTATGGGGTTTTTTGTTTGTTTGTTTTTGTTCTTTTATCTTTCCAGGGATTGAGCCTAGGGTGCACTAGGCAAGTGCTCTACCTCTGAGCTACATCCTCAGTCCCCTCCTGCTTTTTTTAAGGCAGGGTCTCATTAGGTAACCCAGGCTGCCTTGAACTTGTATTCCACCTGCCTCAGTCTCCTGAGTAGCCAGAAGCACAGGATTTTTAATTGTCAACTTAAATTTTCCTGTGTTGTTCAAAGGCAGAATGTTTAGGAGGGGGCCCTTGACAATTTAGCTGCCTCGGGCAATATGCTCCAAGCAGAATGAAATAGAAAGCTCTCTCCTGTTTGTTCTTTTGTTATGAGAAATTTCATACATTCAGTTCTTGTAAGAGGATCTTACGTGCCTCCATGCCTTCATGCCTTCATGCCTCCATGCCTCCATGCAGTGGGGATAGGCCCATCCTCTGTCATGGCTGCGTATTGCACTTATCTCTACCAGGGGTGACTAGAAACAGCATGATGTGTGGAAATCAGTCAATCAGGCTTTCCTTTACTGTGACTGGAAAAGCAGCTCCAAATGTCTGTCTCACTAATAACTGCCAGTAATCATAGGTGAGCATTCGCTGGTATTGGATTGTAGCATTAATTTTACTTTTCCAAGGAAGGCATTAAGTGCATGCAGTTACAGGATTAAGAAAGTAAATTTTTCATTCCTATCCTTTTTTTCTTGTTCATTCTGTGACTTTCAGCTTTGCCATGTCTGTTCAGGAGTCCTAATTTACAACCTTTCAGTTATAGAGAGTTTAAAATTCAAAGATGTTAATTTTTTAAGGGAACATATTTAATTTAAAAAATTGGAGACTCTTATTCTTACCTGTGAAAAGGTAGAAAAAGTGGTATTTTTACTTGAGGTTTCATGTACCTAGAAAACACAAACTAGTTAGTTTACAGGAGATCCTTTTAAAAGGGGATGTCTGCCAGCACCCCAGATGTCTTTGTCCAATGAACTATTCTGTTGACTATTTTCATTTGTTTTAGTAAGCATTCATTGTGATTTTTCTTTTTAGTCTTCTTTAAACACTATCCATTTCTCAAGTTAGTTTGCCTTTTAAGTTACAGTTGAGTCCTACTTAGGTAAAGTCTGATGGCCAGAAAAGATTACAAAGCAGATCAGTTCAGGGCTGTTTACCTGAGTTGCTGGAAGAGTCTGAGACCTTCTGGTGTTTACTCTTAGATGTTTAACTCTTTGCTGGGCCAGGGGTGGAGCCCTTGTCCTGGCTGTGTCACTAGCTTGTTATCTGCTTTTCTCAGATCCTGTGAAGTCCATGCATTTGCTCATAGTCCTCCTTAGATCCACCTGCTAGATTCTTTGGGTTGCCCTGCGGCCACGATAAAGCTTCAGTACAAAGCCCAGCCTATCTTGTAGTATTTGAGGAGTTAACTCACAGGCTAACTCACAACAGTTCAGTGCCATTGCTCCTGACAGCTGTAGGTTGGTGTGTACATGTGTATTTTTGATGAGTTGGGGGAATCTTTTCTGTTGAGCACTTTATACTTTGCTGGCTCTGCTAAGAACTGTATACCTATATTTCTCAGTTTGCCTTCACAGCTCACTTGCTAGATATTTGCTGTTATTCCCATTTTATAGATGAGGAGACAAAGATTTAATGAGGGCTTAAAGTGCCCAGCATAGGGCCACACGAAAGAGTGCACAGCCAGGAGTCTGTGACTCCCAAACTGTCCTTAATGAAATACTATGTTTGACCACTTGGGAGAACTCAGTCTCTGGATGAGATTAAAGCCATGATTTACTTTAGCAAAATCTTACCAAAAAGATTAATTAAGGGATTTATTTTCATTTAATAGTTGTTTTTATAGAACTTAACTTTGAACCATGCATTGTTCTGAGCACTTTACAGATACCATTTCTGTCCTTTTTTTTTTTGGTACTGGGGATTGAACTCAGGGCACTCGACCACTGAGCCACATCCCAGCCCTATTTTGTGTTTTATGTAGAAATAGGGTCTCACTGAGTTCCTTAGTGCCTCGCCCATTGCTGAGGCTGGCTTTGAACTTGCGATTCTCCTGTCTTGGCCTCCCAAAGTGCAGGGATCCCAGGTGTGCGCCACCACACCCGGCACCATTCTGTCCTTTTAACAACTCTTTGGGGAAGGCACTCAGTAGAGCCATTTTATCGATGAGGAAACTGAAGCACAGAGAGATCAAGTAACTTGCCAGGGTAGCAAACTGGCTGGTGTAGAGCTTGATTTTGAACCCAGGATCTTACTCTGGATCTTACTCTTATTTGTTATATGGGAATTCTTCCTTTTACTCAAGAATGTAACACAAATCTCTTTGGAACACTTAAACTATCAAAAGGGAGGTGAAGCCGGGCACGGTGGCGCAAGCCTGTAATCCCAGCACTTAGGGAGGCTGAGACAGGAGAATCGCGAGTTCAAAGCCAGCCTCAGCAATGGCGAGGCACTAAGCGAGTCAGTGAGACCCTGTCTCTACATAAAACACAAAATAGGGCTGGGGATGTGGCTCAGTGGTCCAGCACCCCTGAGTTCAATCTCCGGTACCAAAAAAAAAAAAAAAAAGGGAGGTGAGCTTATTTGTTTTTAATCATTGGCAATTTCCCTGGAATATAGGAAAGTTAGATGAGGGGAATGTCTTTAAACATATGCCAAATAATATATTAGTTTAGAGTATATACAGAAATGCTCTGTAGCTTATGAAGAGAAACAAGCCTCCCATACTGACTTTTTATATTTTTCTAGAAACTGCATGCTCATCTTCTTCCAAAGCTGGTTTACATACTCATAAATTTTACTTATGAGGAAATCCAGATCAATGCCCCTTAGCCAGATACACTACCAGGGCCAGAGTGCACAGGAAGCGAATCTAAACAACCAGTGGGAAACCAGGGGCCTGTGTATTCGTACTTATTTCCGGCTCTATTTTGTTTTGTTTTGTTTTAATGACCTTCTCCCTCATTAGTAGTTTACAACCATATTCTGCATTCCCAAATATTAATTTAGTTTGTCCATAAAATGATTTTCAGAGAGTGCTATCTGGCTGGGTCAGTGGCTGTTGACAGTAGCTTGAAGCCTGGGATCATGAGTGCTTTACCCTTCGTAGTCCTTCCATGCAGGTATTGGTGCCCTTTTTTTTAAAAAAATATTTATTTATTTATTTTTATTTGTAGGTGGACACAATATCTTTATTTTATTTTTATGTGGTGCTGAGGATCGAACCCAGTACCTCCCGCATGCTAGGCGAGCACGCTACCACTGTGCCATAACCCCAGCCCCTTGGTGCCCATTTTTGAACTCATGATCCTCCTGCCTCAACACCCCGAACTGCTGGGGTTACAGGTGTGTGCCACTGTGTCCAGCTTGGTGCCCATTTTTATAATGAAATTCAAAGAGATTAAAAGGGACTTGCCCAGGACCAAGTTTCAGTTTGCAAGACCTTTAGAGTCTATTTTCTGTGGAGATCATGCCTACCAGAAAGATGTCTGAGACCCTGGTGGTGGGAGTAAAAAAGAAAAGATAATCTAGCTAAGTAGCTCTGAAAAATACCTGTGGGTCCTATATGCATAGCAGTAATAGAATTGCTCTATTACTTTTTAGTTACCAATGAAAATACTTCAGATGTTGAAATTGGCACAGAGATTCCTGATTTGTTACTTTTTAATCTGTCGCTGTCTACTTAATTGCATGTTTAAGATTCAGCTGGAGAATAGTTTTCTTGCTAGTCACTCATCAGCCGTCCCTTTGTCTATCATTAGCAGACCCAGAGCAGATTTTCAAAAAGGTTTTTAAGTAAATGATCCAGGACTTAAGGCTTTGCTTTAAAGTTTAACAATTTTTATATTTTCTTTCTTTCTTTTTTTTTTTTTTTAGGTCTAAGGACCAAACTCAGGGCCTTGCATGTGCTAGGCAAGCACTTTGCTACAGAACTAAGTCCCCAACCCCAATAGTTGTTACTTTTTAAAGAAAGAGTTTATAAGAAATCAGGATCCAGTATTTTTTACTAGTTATATTTCATAAGAAATTAGGATCCAGTATTTTTTTACTGGTTAGGTTTTGTTGGCCAAATTGATAGAGCTACCTCTTTTTTGGGGGGACTAGGGATTGAACCCAGGGGCACTCTACCACTGAGCCACATCCCCAGCCCTATTTTTATTTCCTTTGGAGATAGGGTCTGAGTTGCTTAGGGCCTCACTAAATTACTGAGGCTGGCTTTGAATTTGTGATGCTTCTGCCTCAGCCTCCCAAACCACCAGGATTATAGATGTGCTCCACTGTCTGTGGCAAGCTACCTCTTTTTAAAATATCTTTTCCTCAAGCTGGGTGTGGTGGTAGATGCCTATAATCCCAGCTACTAGGGAGGCTAAGGCAGTAGGATTGCAAGTTCTAGGCCCACCAACCTTAGCAATTTAGCAAGGCCCTAGGCAACTTAGTGAGACCCTGTTTCAAAATAAAATAAAAAGGACAGGGGATGTGGCTCAGTGGTAGAGTGCTTGCCTAGCATACTCAAGGTCCTGAATTCACCCCTAGCACTGCAAAAAAGAAAAAGAAAAAGAAAAAAAGGCATACAGTGTTATTTTCTTACCCATCATGATCTGTTAGACCTTTGGTTACCATCATTTCTAGTGACCTCTCCCTAATATGTGCTCTCCTGACCACTTTATAGTTCATTTACAGAGAGAACAGATGAAAACGGCAGTCCAGGTACTTGGCTGCTTCTCATTTAGTTGGCAGATATTTATGAAGACCTAATTCTTTCAAGTGAAATTTCACAATCATTTAAAGAATGAGAAGTTTCCTGAGAAGAATGCATGTGAAATTATAAGGTGATATAATGTTGCTAGTACTAGTAGATATAGTAGAAGCTAAACCCAAGATTTTCTTTGATGTTTGTAATTTCTAAAACTGATTTCTTATAATATCTGAGTTTTTTTATCTTAATATTCATGTTTTTCAGTTGACTTGTGGAGTTTGCCATTCGAAAAACCAGGCCTGGTGAAAGGGGGATGGGAACTCTGTGCATTTTTACAACTCTTCAAATCTAAAATTATTTAAACAATATGTAAATGAAAGCCCTGTTAAGCAATGGCTCTGGAGTGAAGCTGCCTGAGTTCAAGTCTTGCCTTTGCCACCTACCACATGGTAGATACAGACAGCGTTCTAGCTTCTTTGGCTTGGTTTCCTCAGCTGAAATAATAGAACTTCTCATGTAAAGTTGTACGAAGATTCGTTGAGGTAATGCATGTAAAGTACTTAGAGGTGGCTGGAACATAGCCGCGTCAGCTGGAATATTATTACTTATGCAGAGGAAACCCAGGTGCCCCGCCGTTTAACCGCAGAGCAGGCTAATGCTGTGCTGAGGAGTTTAGAGGAGAAGGAGATGGCGGTGGGCTAAGGGCAGTTTGGAGCTCCTTCCCCCAGCACATCATTTTCCCTGAGAAGTGGAACTTGGGCTCTGTGTTTGCAAAAGACAAAGATTCAGGTAGTGATAGATTGCTGTGGGGCAGGCAGAGGAACTGCTGAGTGAAGGTGGAAGAGCTAAGATGGGAAAGACCTGTTGACCCAACAGTGAGTAAAGCAGCTGACTGGCAGGAGTGCGTGGGGACTTCCCTGGAATCCGTGGAGGTGATACTGGGAAGATGGGCCAGTACTAGATTGTCAAGGGTTGGATGCTGGCTTCCTGGAGTTCAGACTGTGTCTTTAGGCCCTTCATCTCTGGTGGGGGGAGGTGAGAATGAAAACAATTCCAAAAATTGTTTCCATTTTAATAGGATTGTGGAGTAGTTTGAGTAGCCCCTTCCCTAGGGCAAGCTGTGTGGTAGGTGGCAGGATCTCCTGAGCACCCTAGCCCACTGCCATCTCCTTTAAACTCCTTTAGCACAGCTTCCGCCTGTCAGTGGCTAGATGGCTGAGCACTTGTTGAGAAGATAAATTATGCTCCAGTATTATGAGTTCAGTAACTCTCTGAAATAAATTTTTGGTTTATTAAGTATAGTAGCTTCTCTGTACCTTTGGGATACTGTGAGACGTTTATTCTACCTCCTGCCAAAGCTTGGTGTGCACTTGCTGACCTTTTCCAATAACACAGTGGCCTGGGCTGAGGGCTCCTTGCGGTGTGCAAGCATGCTTTGACTTCAGAACCTCAGCTTTTGGGCTGTCTTCTGTCACAGAAGTGTGTTTCTTTTATTATTTGAGAGAGAGAGAGAAAGGCAATTGAAGTATAAGTACAGTTGAGTGCATGGATGTTATATGTACAGACTAATGTATTTTTACCTATGAATACATCTGTGTAATCATTACCAAAACAACAATTCCAACAAAAAAGTAGTTTTTTTTAAACTACTTTTCTGACATCTGTCACCATGGATTTTTGCTGGGGAGCATGTCTCTTTCTCCACCATCCACCCAGGCCTGCTGTACAGTGGAGTGGAAGCAGGGGAGAGCCTGTGTGGGCCAAATACTACAGTAGACACATTCCCAGACTCCCGTTGTCCTCCCACAAAGCCGCAGACCTGGGCTTATGTAATTTGTCCAAACTCAGTCCGATCTCTCAGACTCCAGAATCCGTGTTTTTTTTTTTTGCACTGTGCTCTGTGTCTTCATCTGACATTTACTGTAATAATTATCATTATCATTAATGAAAAGTCCTTTTAGACTCCTCAGTAGTTTTTATGGTGGTCAAAACCCAGCAGTTAACACCGAGTCATTATTTCTAAGTGCATTTAAATGGTGAAAAGCTTTTTGCATCTCTCTGTTGGGAAGTAGGGGGAGTTGTGCTGATTTGGAGCCAAGGACAGTGGCAGCTTCCTCATTTAACGAGTGCCTCTCATGTGCCAAATCATGTGCTGGCCAGTGGAGTATCAAGAGGAAAAAAGTCTCAATTACAGCCTTTTGATCTTCTGATGGAGCGGACAGGCAGATAATAATCGTGTAATGAGTGCTGGAAAATGGAAGGACACTGGAGGGTTAGAGAGGAAACCAAGGATGGGCCTTGGGAAATGTTCCTCCTGGAATAGGTGAAGTTCAAATGGAATGTAAAGCTAGCAAGAGTTGTCTAAGAGAAAGTGAGCGTTGTTCTGGGCTGGAGTTAGTGTGTACAGTGTGTACAAAGAAAGGATGTCTCGAGCACGTTCAGAGAAGTACAGGGTACTGCTTGGTGTGTAGGAGGGAGGCAGGTGCTTGGCGTAGGGAGAGAGAAGCTGGGTGGCAGGGAGAGGGCAGACCATCATGTCCATGCTAAGGTGTGAGATTTTACAGTGAAGGTAACAATGGGTTTGCAACTGGGAAGATCACTTCAGATTCTTGGGAAACAGGTCAGTGAGCCAGGGGTGCACTATGATTAGGGTCTTGATGGAAGGCAGCCACTGGGGATATACCAAAGAAGCCAAATTTGAATGATAATCAGGAAGTGAGATGAATAGAACTTGGTGACTGTGGATTCACAAGTGAGAGGTTGATCATCTCCCCTATGTCTTTGCATCTAAATAGGATATTATAAGGTAAAATGGGAAAAAGGGATTTTGTGGAAGGACTGAATTTTTATAAGTCATAAATGAAATACCCACCCCCTCATACAGTCTTTAGTGGAAGGATAGCATTTGCTCTAGTACTTACTTTAGTGTGCATAGGAGCTTCTAGATGAAGGCTTAGAGTTGTTTGATGACTTTTTTTTTTAAAGCAAGTAGAGAAGTCAGTCTTTTGGTTAGTTTTAATCTTTTGTTTATGGTAGTGGAAGCTAAATTTCCTATTCGGTGTTCATGAAGACCCATGAACCCTTGAACTGAGTGGGAGCTAGTGATAGGGAAAGTAGCAAAGGCACACCTTCCTACTCCTTTCAGGATTTATGTAGTTACTTATTTACTGAAAAGTGTGCAGAAAGCTAAATCAGCACTTCTTTTGAGATGGCTTTTAGTGTGGACTCTAAGGATTTTATAAAGTTTAAAGCTGACCCTGTGTTTGCTTTGGACTGAGCTCTGCTGAAACAGCTCCCTTTGTGTGTGTGGGATGACAGCAGGGAATCCTTCATCCAGCAGGGCTGTGGTGTAGGCACCCAGGGCTTCCTCACTCTGGCTTGGCTATGAGAATGCCTTTCCGGAAGCTCAAGGACCATGTGCATAGACTGAAAACTTCTAGAAAAGGCATAAAAAGCTTTGTGATCGGCACTGTCTAGAGTCCTAACCCTGAGTGGTCATTAAGAAACCCAAACCACACCCATTGTGTGAAGAGGAAGCTTTTCTCTCTAGTTACCCAAAATTCGGACATCTCCTTACTCTGACTCAAATTTCCTGTTACTATAAATCCTTGACAGTTTAGAATGAAGGATGGTGATGTGTAGGGCACAGAATCCTTTGTCATTGAATAGAAGAGCCATGGTAGTGTAGCTGCAGGGTCATATATAATAACATTGCAATATACATTTCTTTCTTTTTTGGGGGGTACCAGATATTGAACCCAGGGGTGCTTAACCACTGAGCCACATCCCACCGCCCCCTTTTTTTGAGGTATGGTCTCACTAAACTGCTTAGGGCCTTGCTAAATTGCTGAGGCTGGCCTTGAACTTGCAGTCCTTCTGCCTCAGCCTCCTGAACTGCTGGGATCACAGTCATGCAGCACCGTGCTCGGTGCCAGACACATTTCTTGCCCTAGAATCTATATTGTGCTCTGAGTTACTGTGAGTCCCTGCTTTTCCAGTGCGTAGGTTGTGCCCCAGAACTGTTAGTGCCTTTGCAGTAATACAAGCTCTTGTCTGCTCAGAGATGTTCATTTCAATTTTAAGTTATAAGCAACCGCTTGGCTACGTGAGCAGCAGTTTATGAAAGCTGAGCATGTGTGACCTTAGTTCAGTGTTGTGATGAAATCAAACACTCATAACCTGACACCTTTAATGGTATGCATGGCCATTATGGTGCTGCATGATAATTAGGGAGCAGGTCCCATAAGTGACTGTAATTGGTATAATTTTTATATGGCCAAATCAAATTTTCATAGTTTCTTGTTTGTTCATTTGTTGATGCTCCAGCATCTCTAATTAGTATCACTCTCAGCATTTTTTTGGGGTGGGGGAGTGCTGGGGATTAAACTCAGGGATACTCAACCACTGAGGCACATCCTCAGCCTTATTTTCTGTTTTATTTAGAGATGGTCTCACTGAGTTGCTTGGTGCCTTGCCATTGCTGAGGCTGGCTTTGGACTCGCACTTCTCCTGTCTCACTGTCAGCATTTTTATTGATGCCTCTGTAAGACTGATCCT
>CM053406.1:103133264-103180423 GCA_028644305.1 Xerus rutilus | reverse complement strand
TGGCTGTATATTGCCTATTTTTATTGTGGTTAACTGGATCCACTGTTTGGTACCTTATAGTTGAGTTTCCTTTCTTGTATTTTATGAAAGCTATCAGCTTCTACAAAGGGGAATTTTATCCTTTCTTGAAATGTTTACCCTTTCTGACCTGTGTTAGGCCCTGTGCTAGCACCAGGTACAAAAAGATGATCAAATATCTCAGATAATATTTTTCACATTTAGCTTATCCCTGTAAAATGGAGAAAGGCTGTTCATGTGCCCATTACACAAACAAGTAGTCACAGAGAGATGAACAGACTTGTTTTAGGTTATATGTTGCAATACTGACTGAGCTGAAGGCTCAGTCTTTTGACCCCAGCCAATCACAAGTTAGGGAAGTCTAAATGCAGTAGTTTTGAATTTAAAACTAATCAGTCAGGAAGGCTGTTATCTCCTCCCAAAATTTAGGCAGATGTTTAAAAAAATTCATTACAAATGATTTTTAGACTAGGCTACTTTATGAAAAATTGATAATTAAAAATATCAGAAATTTTTTAAAATATATTTTTTAGTTGTAGATGGACACCATATCTTTATTTTATTTATTTATTTTTGTATTGCTGAGGATAGAACCCAGTGCCTCATGCATGCGAGGCAAGCGCTGTACTGCTGAACCACAATCCCAGCCCAAAATATCAGAAATATAACAGTAGTAATTAGAGACTAATAGTTTGCCCAACAAAAATGGTCATCACATAGTAAATCACCCTAATGAGCCTAGAATGATTTAGTCATCACTGTTATTTAGTGTTTTCAGAAAGACACTGTTCAATGTATTTTTATTTCTTATTTTTTGTGATGCTGGGGATGCAACCCAAGGCTTCCTGCATGCTAGGCAAGTGCTCTACCACTGAGCTACACCCCCAGGTCCAGTGTATTTTAAATTCGTTTGTGAGATAGTAAGACTTTTCTAAAGGGGAAAAGGAGACAGTTTCAAAAGTTCTGTTAGCCAATATTGAGTTGGCCAGGACCGGAAAAACAGAGTTAGGGAACGTGTCAGCCCATTTTCTCCTGCACCAAGGAATCCTCCAGGGCATACTAATCATTTTAGTTTTATTTTGTGAAAAATGCATTTGTTAATTGTTAATTGACTTTGTTCAGTTTTTTGAAAAACTTTAGAAGAAAAATTTCTCCCTAAGTAAAATGAGATGCACATTAACGTCGTACCCCGGACACCCCAAACAGTATTTATTGAACATGGGCTTGTCCCAAGGCTCTGTGTCTGAGAGCAGGGTCAGTTGTGGGTTGTCCTTCTGAGGGCTGCTGGGAACAGCAGTGAGAGGGCAGAGCTGACCTGGCATGATGAGAGAGCATGGACTCGGAGGCCTCTGGAACTGAGCTGATTAGTTGTATGACCTTGGGCAATACAGTTTGATGTGCTTAACTTTTCCAGCTGTGAAGTGGGGCTGTATTTTATTCTAAAATGAAATTTTGGAGTATCACATTTGCAGAAGATCCTTCTGTAGGTGCCGGGAACTATTAGCTAGCTCTTCACAGGCCTATTTCTGGGATCACGTGAAGTCTTTTCCCCTCACGAGAATGTATATTCCATAAGGGCTGGGGCTGAGTGTTTTGCTCACCAGGTACCCCTGCGACTGTGGCAGTGCTGGAGCTTAGTGGGTCCTCACATACGTGGTTAGTACCACACTCGTGGGAGGAGGGTATAGATACACTTTCTACAAACAGAGATCTGTATTTGTCAACATCTTAGAGCTTTAGGCCTATGGTACGTTGTTAACAAGGTGCCATTTGGATTTTTATTTTCACAAGATTTCCAGAGGATTTTCTTCGTCTACTTCAGCCTGTTGGATGAAACTCTAATAATAAAGTGAAAAAAAGGATTGCTGTGTTTTCATTTTGAGGGGGGCAGCATGCTCTTGAAGCCCTGGTCTCCGAGCCACCCTGTTTTGTTTGGGGTCCACTCCTCCTTTAAGACTGAGCTAGTTCACTCTGTGCCAGTTCTCTCAGAGGACAAACTTGGTTCCAGATAAGAGCTGTTTTCCCTGTAGCCAGTTTAAGCCTCCGAAGAATTTGGAGGTAAAGTGGCATCATGTCCGCATCTTACTCATTAACACACTGAGGAAAATCTGGACATTGAGATTTGTGACAACAAAGTCTCAACCACAATACACTTTTCAGCAAATATGAGCTAATGGTTTATTAATATAAAAATGAAATTACTTTGGATTGAGATTCTGCCTTCTTTGTGTTCTCAATGGATCCTGTGATGGGAGAAAAATTAGACAAAATGTTCTCTATAAAGTCTATTTTAAGGGAAATGATTCAGAGAAGAACCTAGGTCTAAGAAACTTCTATCAATAAATGAAAAGTGAATAGCTAAGTTTGCCAGATGTCTCATTTTAAAGAATTTTTCCTCATTTGGGCTCTTGTAAAGTCTTCCTTTTGCCTCTGAAACATTCTCTGCCCCCGTATAACTTTAAAAAGTTTCAAAATATTCAGAGTCCCATCTGGGACTTAGTTGGGGTTGTAATTCTGTGTAGTTCTGCTGGGAATTGTGTTACATAAAAATAATGGCAAAAAAATACCACATTACTGTACTACAGAGCTTTGGAAAATTTCCTTAATTTATTTGGTATATTCCATCTTGATGTTTCACTTCACGTTTATTGAGCACCTGTTGTGAACAAACAGCTCCTTGTTTCTCTAAGGCAGCAGCAGCATCACCGCTGCCTGTAACGTGGTTCTAAGGTCTATCCCAGAGCCATCTGCTGTGAGTTGGACGTGGTTCCCAGTAGTTCCTGTGTTGGAGCTTTAGACTTCAGGGTGGCCGAGTAAAGGTGGTGGTCATTGGAAGCACTGTCGTCAGGAGGGATCAAGGTAGCTCTCATGGGACCCCCATGTTAGTTTTTTGGAAGGTGAGTTGCTATGAAAAGGTGAGCTCGGTGTCTGACTCTGGCTGGCCCTGTGAGCTCTCCTTTTTGCATACGCTCTCACCACAATGCCATCTTCTGAACATCCTTACCAGAGTTGCCCTGATGCCAGCATCACACCCTTGAACTGCTGGAACTGTGAGCCAAATAAACATCTTTTCTTTATAAGCTATGCAGCCTCAGGGATTTCCTTAGAGTAATGAAAAATAATACATTGCCCCACCTTACTTGGTGTAATAAGAGAATGGCTCATATTTAAAGGGAGGCCTTTCCCTTTTATAGTTGTAGACACAAGTCCTTCTAATGGGCACCTCTCTTTGGGGGGGGCAACTTAAAACACCTCTGCCTGTTATTATTTGGTCCACTACTAACCCTCTCCCAGTGTCCTGTGTAAGTCTCCACGGGGCCTGTGTGCTCTGGTGGGGAAGCTCCAGGGGTTGAAGAAGGAAAAGGGCTTTAAGAAGTAGGCCCAGCAACTTGCTGCGGCTTTCCCGCTCCCCTAGGCATGGAAGGACAGAGCCCCTGGGGAGAAAGGGGAGCAGACCTTCTGCTGAGTGGAGAGGGAGATTTGACCAAGGTCCAGTTAGAGGTCAGTGATGTTTCTTTTGGTGCTTTTCATTTTGGTGACCTCTTAAAATTGACTCAAGCTCTGCTACCATCCCATCCCATCCCCTGTCCCTATCAAAATTCCTGTAACCACTGACTCGATTCAACTTGATGCCCAAAAATAGTTTTTATAAGAGAATGCTCATTGCAGTGCAGATGGAATGGCCTTCTGCCCCTGCTTGCTTCTCTGTTAAACTAACCAGAAAATCTGGTGATGTGATGCAGGAAAAGATCTTTTTGAGTTGAAGCTCTGTGCTTTTTTCCAGCAGGATGGGAGGGAAGGGACATCCTGTCCCCACAGAGTTGAATAGTGGCTGTTCTGTACTTCCGCCACGCACTCTGACCTCTTCTCTGGACCTGAGGCCAGGAGGCTCCTGGCCCAGCAGGGCACTACCTCTCCACCTGTGGCCACCCTGCCTGGGGAATCCTAGGTGTTTCTGTTCTTGCCGGGGTCACCACAGCTTACTAGGGTGGAGCTGTAGGTGGGGCTTATAAGCAGCTTTCAGCACCCTGTAAATCCCTGGGGAGAGGAAGAGGCTTTCTCTTTGTTACCAGTGCCCTCCCCCCACCCTGCGACACACAGGTATCCTCTTCTAAAAAGCCTTACTTTCCCCTCAGTTTTTCTGCTTCCGGTTCACTCCAGAGATGCACATGCTGTTCTTTCTACTCCCTCTGCTGTGTCCCTGGGGCCAGCCCCTACTTGTTCCTTCTAGAGACCGAGGTTAGCCATTGTGGAAATCACAGCCTGGGACTGTGTGTGTGTAGCCCCTTTCGGTTGAATATCAAAGGGTGTAGAATTCTGATCCCACGAGGGTTGGTATGATTCCACCTGAACACAGGTGTGACTTGGGAGAGGGTGTGTAGTGGTTCGAGTGTGGCTTCTGCAGCCCTTCTGCCTGGGTTCACGTGCCAGCTCTCTGCTTGGCAGTAGGTTATTAAACTCTTCCTGTCTCAATTTCCTCCCTCCTCAACTGGGCTCATGGAAGCATCCACCTCGTACCACTGTGGTGAGGGGCAAAGGGAATATGCTCGTGGAGGCTCCCCAGCAGCACCTGGCACACTGTGTGGCTTGTCAAGGGGGGGCTTTGCACCTCTCCCACAACGTGCAGCTTCAGGTGGAGAGTGGCTGCCAACATGTTCAGCCCTATTGCGCCTCTGCATTCTGTGCAGGCAGTTGTGAGGAAGGGAAGGCAGCGTGAGCCTCTCTGGATCAGTTTCACAAAAGCCATCACATTGAGCACGTTCTCTCAAGGTCTCCCTAAAGATGGCTGCTAAATCTGTTTCCTGAATTTTATAGTCTTGTTAAATAAAAGTATTCTGTTGCCTTCTGATTTGTTGGAGTAAAATGCTGACTGAAATCATGTTTCGTTTTTTTTTAACAAAACACCATGCAGCATGGCATATTAAATGTGAATCAGACTGGTTACTGTTACATTTTGAACTTTATATACTGTCTTAAAAAGTTGATTCTGAGTATCAGTTGTGGTTGGTAAACCGTGTTTCTAGTTCCTTATGCAAAAAGTTAGAAAGTAGTCACTGGCAAAGGTTCCTCCAGAACACTGTTGTTTTCTAAGAGAAAATTAAATATTGACTTAGAGCACCTTTTCAGGGTCATGGCTGGCCTGGAGTCCAAACTCCTTCCTGAGTCTTTGAGGCTTTTGCAGTCTGCTTCACTTCTGGTTTTGCGGTCAGTTGTTTATTGCTCCCTGCTGTTAGCTTTGCTCTGGATACTGCAGCATTACTTAGTTCAACAACAAAAAAATTAGGGGGTGAGTGGATACTGAGGATTGAATCCAAAGGCACTTAATCACTGAGCTGCACCCCCAGCTCCCGCCCCCCTTTTTTGGTACTGGAGATAGAACCAGGGGGCACTTTACCACTGTGCTACATCCCGAGCTCTTTTTATTTTTATTTTGAGACAGGGTCTTGCTAAGCAGCTGAGGCTGACCTCGAATTTGCAATCCTCCTGCCTCAGCCTCCCAAGCACCTGGGATCACAGGTGTGCACCATTGTGCCTGGCTAATTCAACAAATATTAAGTGCCTTTTTTTGTACCTGCAGCAGTGTAATTTGCAATTCGCTTGAATATGGTCCCATGCTAACTTGAGGCTAGATCTGTACACATGACTCTTTGCCTACAAGATTTCCCATGCTGTGCTCTTTGACAGCTTCTGGCCTCACTTTAGCAAAGGCAGTAGGTGGTAAGTAAAGTGCCTAGACTCTGGAGTTAAGCTGTGTGGATTTGTAACACAGCTTTGCCACTTGCTAGTTGTGGCAAAGTTGGAAGTTTTTAACCTCTTTGTTTCATCTTTACAATGATAATAGTAACTGGCTTACAGTGTGGTTCTGAGAATTTGATAAGGTGACCCATAAGCATACTTGGTATATTCTTCGTACATAGTATCTTTTTGGTAACAGCTATTATTATTATTTTTTCCCCCCATACTGAGAATAGAACCCAGAGCCTTGCACATGCTGGGCAAGTGCTGTATCACTGAGCTGCATCTCCAGCCCTTTTAATTTCATTTTGAGACACTGTCTTGTTAAGTTGCCCAGGCTGGCCTTGAACTTGAGATCCTCTGCCTCAGCCTCCCAACTAATTGAGATTGCAGGTGTGTGCCCCTATGCCTGGCCTGTTATTATCATTTTTATGTCACTGCCTGCAGGAAGTCTTCCCCATTCTACTGTGAGAGCCTCTCCTGTGTGTTTGTGCTCCTAGATCCTGGCTTGTAACTCCTGTCATTGTGTTTTTTATGCTGCATTGTGATTCCCTGTTTGTTTCTCCTCACTTCTAGACTGCCAGCTTCTTGTCTTCATCATCTTCTCTTTTTACTCTCATTTTTTGGAGGGCTAGAGGTTGAACCCAGGGCCTGGAGCATGAGGGGTTGAACCCAGGGCCTGGAGCATGAGGAGTTGAACCCAGGCCTGGAGCATGAGGGGTTGAACACAGGGCCTGGAGCATGAGGGGTTGAACCCAGGGCCTGGAGCATGAGGAGTTGAACCCAGGGCCTGGAGCATGAGGAGTTGAACCCAGGCCTGGAGCATGAGGGGTTGAACCCAGGCCTGGAGCATGCTACACAAGTGCTCTACTACTGAGCCACACCCCAGCACTGCCACCTTCTTAAAAGTAGATAAAATATATTTATTGGCCACAGTCCTATCCCCATTGCCTAATAGACATTGTTTCCCTTCCCCATCTACTGGAAGATGTTAGGGTAGGTGTTTTTGTTTATTCGTTTTTGTTTTTTAAGTATCCCTAACTAAATTTTTATTGATTCATTGATGAATAAGTCTACTTGCCTGTTTTGGCAGGAGCCAGGTGTTTTGAAATTGTGTTTTCCTGTCCTCTCATTAGGGCAGTTTTTAAAGATGCACCTAGGATGTGTGAAATGATGCTTGTTAAGCCTGTTTTGTTCCAGGCGTAGCAGTAGGATCTTTAGATTTGTCCTCAACTCCTCTGAGTTAGGTGCTAACACACCTGTTCAGGAATTCAGCTTAGAAAAATGTCAGAGCTGGGGGCTGAGGATGTGGCTCAGTGGTCAAGTGCCCCTGAGGTCAATCCCCAGTACCAAAAAAAAAAAGAATCAAAGAAAGAAAATGGAGGGCTGGGGTTGTGGCTCAGTGATAGAGTGCTTGCCTACCATGTGTGAGGCACTGGATTCGATCCTCAGCGCCACAAAAAAATAAATAAAAATAAAGATATTGTGTCTATCTACAACTAAAAAAAAATATTAAAAAAAAAAGAAAGAAGATGTCAGAGTTGTGCTCTCCTCTGGGTCTGCTTGGCTTCATGGCACATTCCTGTTTTCCTCTTGTGCTTTTACTGCCTTACTGAAGACTTGGCTGATTGGTTACCTGGTTAACTGCTGTCCCAGCCTTTGGCCCCTTTTCTAGGGTGCTGTACTTTAGACTTAAGAAGTGATCATTAGCTGGATATCGTGATGCACACCTGTAATCCCAGCTACTTGGGAGGCCACATCAGGAGGATCACAAGTTCAAGGCCAACCTAAGCAACTTAGTGAGACCCTCTCTCAAAATAAAATGAAAAGGACTGGGTGCAGTGGCACGTGCCTGTAATCCCAGCAGTTTGGGAGGCTGAGGCAGGAGGATTGCAAGTTCAAAGCCAGCCTCAGCAAAAGCAAGGTGCTAAGCAACTTAGTGAGACCCTGTCTCTAAAAAAAAAAAAAAATACAAAATAGGGCAGGGGATGTGGCTCAGTGGTTGAGTGCCCCTGAGTTCAATCCTTGGTATCACCCATTGCCCCTTCCCCAAAAAAAAGAAGAAAGGAAAAGGGCTGGAGGTATAGCTCAGTGGAATGTACCCTTAGGTTCAGTCCCCAGTACTGCCAAAGGGGGTGGGGTGCAGAGAAAGCAAAAGAGAAGGAGGGATCATTAGAGAGCTGCTTTCTTTTTGTAGGGAAGTCAGTTTTATATTGTGTAGTTCAATACTTTAGTCACACAGAACAATGAGACTGTCATGCAGGCAGATAAGGATTATAGACAAACAGGAGCATGGGGACTTTGGGGCGGGGCGAGCTGAGAAACAACTATTTTTATGGTTTCATTTCTTAGTTTGTCCAAAAGTTAAAAATAGAGTTAATCATGCCCTGTGGCCACCTGGATCTCATATTGGTCCAGAAAATTTACACAGTGTATCCAAAGCATAGTCTATGTTAAAACTTTCTCTCTATCAAAATATGCCGTTGGTCAAACCATATTTTCTTCTGAATATGGGTTTTTAAACAACAAAACATATGGTCTTGGAAATGAGGGTTTATTGTGACTGGCCAGCTTTCAAAGTAGTAGGCTAAGCTAATGAATCAAAATACTGCCTGAGATTCACCAGGCTCCCAGCATTTTATAACTTCATTGCATTTTACTTTTCTATTTTGTGTATTTTAAAAAGCACCCACGTGGGAGGCCTGTTCTGGGACCATCAGTGCCACTTGCTGAGCTGTTTGTTGTACAGTAGGCCAGGACTACCTGAGGACATCAAAGGACCCTTCTCAACTGGTTTGTTTTCAGTCCCTCTCCCAAGCCAGGGACACACAGAAGACCATTCCAGGTGTAGCAGCTGAGGAAGGCTGGGCTTCAGAAATGCCCACAGCTTCTGACAGATGTGAAATTCTGTTAAGGCCTCCAGTGATACAGGAGAAAGAAGTAGAGAGACTCTTGTTGATTTCATGTTTTTCAAAAATGTTAACATCTTTTAGAAAGTTTTATTATTTTAGAAAGTGTTTTGAAAGTGTAGATATGTGGTAACTTATATTCTCAAAAAGACCTGATATACCTGAAGTTTTCTAATCAAAAGATGGTGTAGGTAATGATTATCAAAACAACTGATATTTGGAATTTACAATATGATAAGCCACAAAATCTTGAGGTTGGGCTGGGGATTTGGCGCAGTGGTAAAGTTCTTGCCTAGTGTGCTTGAGGCTCTGGGTTCCATTCCCAGCATTGCCAAGAAAAAAAATTTGAGGTTCTTTTTGGATGTGGGTCTGTTTATTCAAATGTTCAGATTCAGTGTTGTGGCAACTACTGACTAGTAAAAGAACCAGAACCAGTTTATGGTAAATGTTAATGGCTTTAGAGATTTCTAGGGAGACTCAGAAGAACATATCTAATTGTTCTGAATAAATCCATACCATCCTTCAGGTTATTATATGCAGATAATTCAAACACTGTTCCTTGCTCTGTTTGCAATGTGGATCATTCTTCCTTGTCTGTGTTGAGACATCTTAACCAACATGCTTTTTTGAGTAAAACTCTGAATATAAAAATAAAACAAGGACAATAGCAACTGAAATTTCTTGCACACTTATACTTTAAGCACTGTTCTAATGCTTCACAAGTACCTTATGATGGCACAAAGCTGCATGTGCATTGGTACTGCTATTCCCATTTTATTTTATTTTTTTTAAGATTTTTTAAAACGTTTATTTTATTTATTTATGTATTTTGTATGTGGTGCTGAGGATTGAACCCAGTGCCTCACGCATGCAAGGCAGGCGTCCTACCACTGAGCCACAACCCCAGCCCTGCTATTCCCATTTTATAGATGAGGAAATTGAGGCCAGGGAGGCTGAGTAACGTGTGAGGCCATAGAGTTAGTAAGTGGATGAGTCAGCGTTAGGTCTGGCTCCAGTGCCCACATTCCTAAGCATCCCGTACTTGTTAGGTTGATGACATCATAAGAAATTTAGACATTTTGTAAACGTAACAATTCAAGCTATCATTTTCACACATTGTTTTTCACAAACATTGCCTTTCCACTTTGATCTGCACACCTGTCTGTGTTTCAGTAATTTTGTAGAGGTCAAATCTATCCTCTCAGAATGTAGCTCTGGGACGCATCTTTTTTTTTTTTTTTTTTTGGTACTGGAGATTGAACTCAGGGGCACTCGACCACTGAGCCACATCCCCAGCCCTATTTTGTGTTTTTTTTTTTTTTTTTTTGGTACCAGGGATTGAACTCAGGGGCACTCGACCACTGAGCCACATCCTCAGCCCTATTTTGTGTTTTATGTAGAGACAGGGTCTCACTGAGTTGCTTAGCACCTCGCCATTGCTGAGGCTGGCTTTGAACTCATGATTCTCCTGTCTCAGCCTCCCTAAGTGCTGGGATTACAGGCTTGCACCACCGCGCCTCGCTGGGGACGCATCTTAATGGAAGATAAGATAGGTTCTGCTGAGAGAGTGTTGGCCCCCCAAGAGCAAGCTTGTGCAGAGAAGGAGGGTTTAAGAGAGGAGCCAGAAAGTCTACCACAGAAGGATCCAGCAAAAGCCAGAGGAGTCCAGAAAAAACCAGTGCTGTGGACTGCTTTAGAGCAAGGAGAATGAAAACAAAGTGGATTTGGTGATCAGGTGTGCTGCAGACCTTTGAGAATGTGCTCTATTAGGTTGAGGGAAAGGCAATGGCTGCCCCAAGGGGTGCATAGAGAATGGCAGTGACTGCTGTCAGGGTACTGGGTGTAGAACACTGACTTCAAAAGACAGGAAGAATTGAACGAGGATGGTAGCTTGAGGAGCCATGGGGCCAGGAAGCCTTTTTCCTTTGTCAGGAGGTGTGTTTTGACCACATCTGAAAGCAATGCCAGAACCTGATGGGAAGGGAGGAACTGAAGAGTTGCCACACACAGTGCCTGCTGTATGCCAGGTATTGCCTGTTCTGTCCTAGTTATGCACAGCAACCCTGGGAACTGTCTTATAACTGGGGAAACAGAGTTCTTAGGCAACTTGCCTAAGCTCAGACTGCTGCTTGGTTGATGGTTTTAAGCTGGGTTCTGTCAAGCCACATCATGGATGTAATTGAGCAAGCAGACGAGGGAGGCAGAGCCTGAGAAGGGAGAGGCACCTTTCTTCCAGTGAGACCGGAGGAGAGGGTTCCTGGATTCAGATGGAGAGCAGAGTGTGGATCAACTCTTTGGCCCTTTGTTTAGTGCCTGTGTTGTGTCTAATATCAGGCTCTATACTGCTCCTTGCTGCTAGGGACCATCTCCCACCACTCAGCTGCTGCATACTCAAGAGAGCGGTCAGGTTGTTTAAAGGGTGTCTGCTTTTTTCTGATGGCCAAGTTCTCTCATGGAGGCAGGAGCTCCAGACATCTAGAAGAGGTTTTTTAAAAAGCCAGTTCTGTGGGTCATGAATATATTGGAATGTTGGCTTGGCCCCACAGCCTCCCAGGATCTATTTGTACTTGGCATAGAGTAGAAGGGGAGTGTGTGTGTGTTTCTTTTCCTCTGCATTTATGGGTGTAAATTGGAACCATCCAGCCAGGCCTATGAAGTCTGGTAGGAATTGGTCAGGCTCTGGTCTTTAGATACATTTTCCTTCAACTCTTCTTTCAACTATCTTTAGGTTTCTTGTTGTTAGGCATTTGTAAGTTCCAGGACCTGTGTGTTATAGCCTTCAGTACTCATTATAGCCCTCATAAAGTAGCTGAAGATTTGTACACAATCCTTTCTCCCAGAAGCTTCTACAGGATAAATGTAGCTGCCTTCCAAAAAGCTGCTACAAATGCATTTTCCTGTTTTTCTCAGAAAGGCTCTAAGGAGACATTCCTTGGGGTGATTTGTTTAAGTTTTATATTTCCCTGCAACACGGCTATTTCTGTGTGTGGTTTGGCAAACATTGGTACAGGGGCTTTTGGATTTCCAAATGAGTGGCTCTTGCCATGTCAAGAAACTCTGAAATGATAAAGGAGGTGGAGGAGGAGACAAAATGAGAGACAAAGGCAGAGGAATCTGATACTACATTTATTCATATCACCTGATTTTAGAAGCATCTTAATTGCCTTTAGGATCACTTTTATTTTTTCTACCCAATTTTACAGGTCTTTTTTTTTTTTTCAGTTTTTTTTTAGTTGTTGATGGATCTTTATTTTATTCATTTATTATTTATATGTGGGGTTGAGGATCGAACCCAGTGCCTCATGCATGCTAGGCAAGCGCTCCACCACTGAGCTACAGCCTCAGCCTCCCAATTTTACAGGTCTTTTTGACTTTTTTTTTTTACTTGTTGAAGCCTAAAGTTTTAAAATAGGCAACTCAACCATTACTATAATATTTATTTCTATTGGACTTTTAAGTGTTCTCATATTACTTCCTTAAGTTAATTTACAAGACTTCTAATTCTCAGTACCATACTGGGCTGTATTATAGTTTCACATTATCCTTTTGCTTTTCTCAGAAGCCTTGAATGTCTTAGCAGCCTCTTACTTAAAACCCATTTTTTAGGGGCTTCCACAAATGCTCTTTTAGTATATTTTCTTCCCAAGTTAGGGTCATCCCTTCCCCCAGTTTCTGCTGAGAGAATGTTTTCCTAAAGTCTTTTTTTTTTTTTTTTTCCTTTTGGTATCGGGGATTGAACTCAGGGGCACTCGACTACTGAGCCACATCCCCAGCCCTATTTTGTGTTTTATGTAGAGACAGGGTCTCACTGAGTCGCTTAGTGCCTCGCCATTGCTGAGGCTGGTTTTGAACTTGCGATTCTCCTATCTCAACCTCCCAAAGTGCTAGGTTTACAAGTGTGGGCCACCACGCCTGGCTTCCTAAAGTCTTATATGGCAAATAACATCAAGGTTGACTGGAGGGGGAGTCTGGCTAGGCCACGGCTGTGAGCACATAGTGAGCATGGCATTGGGCCTCAGGCCTTTGTACATTCTGTGTATGATAGAAGAGTAATCTTGTGGACTCAAGGATAGCTGTGTAGGAAACTTAGAACCTTTCTAGAATAATAGCTGAGAAAGCATGAGGAAGGCTTAGGTGATAACACATGGAGGAAGAAGTTGCTAAGAGTTGGAGAATCTAGTTTAGTTTAGAGTGACTTTGTGTCAGTAGAATCCTGAGGAGTGGAGTATAGGGTTTTTGAAAATGGGAGAAAAGTGGTTTCATCGTTATACTAGGTAGTGGGATGTGTAGTTGTTGGGATCGAGTTTAAAGATAGACTTTCTTCTTCTTTTTTTTTTTTTTTTGCGGTACTGGGGATTGAACCCCAGGCTGCATGCATGCGAGGCAAACGCTGTACAACGGAGTTACATCCACAGAAATGTTTTTTTTTTTTTTAAATTTTTTTTAGTTGTAGATGGACACAATACCTTTATTTTATTTATTTTTATGTGGTGCTGAGGATCAAACCCAGGGCTTCACATATGCGAGACAAGCACTCTACCACTGAGCCACAACCCCAGCCCCAGAAATGTTTTTTTTTTTAAATATTTTTTTAGTTGTCAGTGACCTTTATTTATTTATATGTGGTGCTGAGAATCGAACCCAGTGCCTCATGCATGCTAGGCAAATGCTCTACCACTGATGCCCGAAATGGGATTTCTTTAGAGCAGTTACTCATTTGGTTGATTTTGGCACCCATCCTCCATCCCAGGACATGGTTTGGAAACATGGTTAATTGTACCTCTTTGCTGGGCTGGGGGTTAGTGATGTGATCAGCAGCTAGTGGGTAGAGACAAGGGATGCTATAAAGTCCATACACTGCATAGAACAGTCCCAATAAGCAAGAATTGTTTGACTTAAAATGTCAGTGGTGCTGAGGTTTAGAAACCTTGCTTTACAGAAGGTCCTGGAGAGTTTCATCAGGAATGGAATTAGAATAGGAAATGTAACTAGAAGAGGCTGGAAAAGGCTCAAGTCTTATTATATATATTAGCCTGTCCTCAATTAATGTGAATAAAATATACCTGAGAGTAGATTTGTGTAGTTCTCCAGGCATGGTGATGATCACAAATTATAGTAAAGAAGCTTTCACATTCCAGGCCACTGGTGTGTTACCCAGCAGAGGACACAGGTGGAGGATGTTTACCTGTGAGAAAGGTGGGGCATTCTGGGGTCGTAGACTCTCAGAGGCCAGCTCCCATCCTCTGAGTGGCAACAGCTTGGGAAATTTACCTGTGGCAGCTGGGAAACCCTCCCTTGACCATCTGTGCCTGGGATTGGAAGTGTTTAAAGGAGAAAGAGAATCCTCAAGAAGCTTCTTTAGAGGACTCAGAAAGCATGGTGTTCCCATCCTCTCTTATTCATAGAGTTGCCAAATGGAGCCTTTGAATTGTTTTGTGGACCCCTTCCAATTTGTCATATAGCTAATTTAAACACCTTAAAACAAATACTTCTCATCATAGAATCCTAGGCACTTGGGCTGTGGACTTCGGAGGTGCAAAGTGTGCTCTGTGTGTGTACCAAGGTGGATTTCATGTTGGCACACTCGTGTCAGGAGTTATTCAGTGAGTGCCCCTGCTCATTCATGGACTGTTACTTTGGTGTCCCTCACTCCCAAACTCGCAGGAGGTGAAAAGCTGCTCTTTTTTAGCTGCTGCTAGGCTCCAGGATCAGTTCCTTAATGGGGGCCTGACCTTGCTTCCTGTCATCCTTTATGGAGTATTAGCAGCTTTGGGACTTGGCTGTGGGCGACAGAGCATGGATTCCTCTGTTGAGCAACTTACAATTATGGTGCAATATGAAGCAGGTTATAATTATTGTAAAATGGATACAAGTGTGGGCTCTGCACCAGGTTGTTCCCGCTTGTGTGTCCTTGGGTCATTTAGCTTATCTGTGCCTCAGTTTGTCTGTTTATAAAATGAGAATAATTCCATCAAGTTGTTGTAAGGGTCAAATAATTGGAGAACACTTGGAAGCATGCCTGGCACGTAGTAAGTACTCAGTAGTGTCATGACATTACACGGTGTGGTGTAGATTATAAATGCTGGGGAATGAGAGGCTGGAGGTGTGTTGAGGGAGGTGCGGTCAGGAGAGGCTTCCTTGGTGGGGTTTAGAATGGGTGAAGGTTTGAGTCAGACTGAGAACAGTTGGAGATGGTGTTGCAGGCCAGGGGAGCAGTGTGTGGAGCATGCAGGAGTAGAAGGGATCTGCTGTCAGCCAGAGAAATGAAAAGTTGTGCTCCATTTGTGTACAATGAATCAAAATGCATTCTGCTGTCTTGTATAAGTAATGAGAACGAATTTAAAAAAAGGGATCTGCTGTGTGTTAGAAGCTGTAAGGAAATTGGGATGATGGAAAATTAGACTGGGTTTGGGATTTGGGGGATAGGAGGTGGGACATATTCATAAATAGGCACTAAAGATGAGCTTTTATAGAGGGACCCCAAGGGACTATTGAGGCCACCAGGGTTTCTGAGCTGTGAAATGATAGAAGTTCAAGCAAATGAGTCAAGTATGGATTTATACAAAAGTGAGGAACTGATAGGAGCTGGAGACTGGCCAGGAGTTGTACTGATGGTTTACACATTTGGGTCTGGACTAGGTGATGACTGTGGGGATAAAGAGGAAGGGGCACACATGAAGGTGGTGTTTTGAAACAGTACTGTGAAGTATAGGATGGAGGCGCACAGGAGGCCAGTGCAAGGTGACTTGAATCTCCAGTCCTGTGTGAGTGACTGTGTGGAAAACTGGTCAGAGGGACAAGAGTGGGGAGGGGAGCAGATCAGAACAAGGTTTAGTGACAAGCAAGAGAACCTGTTCCTCACAACTAAGAGGAGCCCCCTAGAGGAGCCCCTCTCCAAATTGAGATGGCTTCTTTTGGGGTATAGTATCTGGGGGCAGCAGGCAAGACTGGCATGTCCTCATCTAGCTCCACCTAGTTTGCTTTATGCAGGCCCCATGGGGGGCACTTGCTTCCTAGTAGCTATTGCACAACTTTACTGCCCGTTCCCTCTGATCCTTCTGACCCAGAGGGTTTTCAGAGTGTCTGGCGGGGTTTGGGATGGAGACTGGGAATGTTGTCTTCCCAGCTCTGTATACATTAACCACAAGCCTCAGCTCATTTCAGATCTCTGCATAGCTCTTCTGGTTAGGCCATGGTTAGGTACTGACAGTGATTACTTTTGAGACAGCAAAGGACAAAGCATAGTGGAAGAAGGGTACAGCCTTTGAGAGTCCCCAGCCTCGCAGGATCATCTGAAAGGATTCAGATTTTCATGCTTGGAATCACTCTGTCAGGAGCACTTTGTCACAGGCAAGCTGAAATTTTATGATAAGAAAGAACCCTGGTTTCCCCTAGGCCAAGGCTGTAGCCCAAATTCCTGATAAAAGCATTATCATCGCCGGGCGAATGGGGTGAGGACTTTATCCACGCCCGCAGTCTCTCAGTCTCGTGAGTACTCTTTTTAGAGCAGTGTTTTCCCTCTTCTGCTCACTGCTTGTGCCACGCACAGCTATACTTTCTATATTCCGCTTTGGCTAATCGTCACAGCCGTCTCTATGAGGAGAGTGCAGTTGTCACTCTATTTTGCAGATGAGGACCCTGGGGCATGGCACAGTCACACAGCACGCCCAGAGTTGCACATCTTGAATTGCAGCTGGGATTTGACTCCCAGCAGGCTGGCTCCAAGGCTCCTGCTCCACTCATCCTGTGTCACAGCCTCCCTTCAGTTAGCTGGAGCCACCACTTTGAAGATGGTATTTTCTGTTCCCTCTTTTTAGTGCCAGGTGAGGTGGTGTGCACTTGTAATCCCGAGTTATTTGAGAGGCTGAGGCAAGTTTAGGGCCAGCCTTGGCAATTTGGCAATGTAGCTCAGTGGTAAAGCATCCTTGGTTCAGTTTCCAGTATGAAAAAAGGGGGAAAAATGAAGATATAATGCTTATCTCCATAAAGGTGTTACTCCAAAGCACTTAGAATAATAATGGAAATGTAGTATTACTCAGTGTTATCAGTACTAGCAGGCTTCAGTACTTTTTGTGGTGGTGGTGGTAGTGGTGGTTTCGTTTAGTCCCCATTTGGTTAGATGTCGTGTACTTCTGACTTTCATAAATGAAAGTACCTTGCGTGGTAGGGGCTTGATAAGATTAGAAAGGATGAATGAACAAATATATTCCACCCATGTTTGATTTCCCTGTTTAGTAGCTAACTGCCTGGAAAGGCTCCCATTTTTCTGAAACATATCTGCAGATATGCCAGCTGCGTTAGTTGGTTCCCCTTCTATTTACCTGAGCACAATTTGCATTCAGATAGGTAGTCTAGTGGGCAGTTTTCTTTTCTTTCTTGTTTTTATTTTTTTGGCCTTGCACATACTAGGCAAGCACTCGACCACTGAGCCATACTCCCACTCCATTTTTATTTTATTTTGAGACCTGGTCTCCCTAAGTTACCCAAGCTGGCCTTGAACTTGCTGTCCTCCAGCTTCAGCCTCCTGAGTAGCTTGGATCACCGGCATGTGCCACTCACCCAGCCAGTTTTGTTTTTCATTATTGTCATCTGGAATACTTTTAGCCATCTGTTTCTTTGTTTAATTTTTTTTAAAATTTATCCTTTTGAAACAGTCTACCTCTCTCTTTATTGTAAAGACCATACTGATTAACCATGACTTTTAAGTTATGAGACCTAATCCCCTAAAAAATGTTGTACCTTTTAGGCCTTTCTGACTTATTTATTTCCTCTATAGTTCTGGCTAATTCTTCATGTTCCTGCTAGTTGAGTTCTGAAATTCATGAGTGATAAAGTCTTATATGGCAAATGACATCAAGGCTGACAGTCAGCCCAGGCTGGCTTTAAACTCCTAGGATCAGTGATCTGCCATACCTCAGGATTTCGAGTACCCAGGACAAGTGTTCACCACCACACCTGGCTATATAATGTGATTTTTAATTTGTGTTTCCTTCATAAATAATGATATTGAACATCTTTTTGTGTGCTTATTGGATAGTTATAAATCTTCTTTGGAACAATGTCTTCAAATTCTTTGGCCATATTTAAATTGGTCTACATGTCTCCATGTTTATTTTTGAGTTTGAAGAGTAGTCCCTTTTTGGAAAGTTTTATTTGACAGCCTGGAATTTAAATTTATGTTACAAATCATTTTGTCATTACTTTTGTTGACTAAATGTTATTGGCTAAGCAGATTTTTAAAAAAATTTTTTTAGTTGTAGATGGACACAATATCTTTATTTTTTTATGTGGTGCTGAGGATCAAACCCAGCACTTCATGCATGTGAGGCAAGCACTTTACCACTGAGCCATAATCCCATCCTCTGTCAAGCAGATTTTTAAAAATCAGTTATTAGTAATGTGAAGCCGGGCGCAGTGGCGCACGCCTGTAATCCTTGCACTTTGGGAGGCTGAGACAGGAGAATCATGAGTTCAAAGCCAGCCTCAGCAATGGCGAGGCACTAAGCAACTCAGTGAGACCCTGTCTCTACATAAAACACAAAATAGGGCTGGGGATGTGGCTCAGTGGTCAAGTACCCCCCAAGTTCAATCCCCAGTACCAAAAAAAAAAAAAAAAATTATTAGTAATGTGAAACAAAACAATTTTAAATTCAGGATGGCCAAGGGGTCATGCACAGAGTGCTGAAAAGAAGCCTCTTATGGATTTATACATGAGAAAACTGTTACAGTGTTCTTGAAGCAAGAGCTCTTGCTTTAAACATTTGATTTCTTTGGATATCATATCGACATCTGGTTTCTTCCAGTTCTTTCATAGCTCTGATGTGTTCCAAAAGAGTTGTTAGGGCTACTGTTTTTTGGGGGAAAAATAACAAATTAGATGGAATTAGTGTAATTAAAAATTATTTTCATGGCTAGGGGTATGGTATAGCTCAGTGGTGGAGTGCTTGCCTAGTAAGTTTTGGGTTTTATCTCTAGCATTAATGAAAAAATATATAAGCATTTATATTTATATGTTATCATATGTAAAATATATATTTATATTATAAATATTATTGTTATACATATGAGAGTCTTGTGGATTTCTTTGAATAGGGCAGTTAGTAGCTGAAGTTTTAGGGCTGTCATTCCAGAAATTGTGACCTCAGGATGCCATGTTATCAGGAAGGTTGAGCAGAGAAAGGGAAAATAGAAGAACAAACCAAATTACTATATATATTAGAGTTGAAAGCTGTTTTTTTCTTTCATACTCCTTACAAATCAAAGCATTTTTCCAGAGAGCTGATAAGGAAGGAAACCCTCATTTTAGTTCCCTAGGTAAAATAGGTTTTTTATTCATTGAAGTCTTTAGATCTTGCGTAGAACTTGATTAGCTTTAGATAACTTTGGCACTGCTTGAGGACCCTACCTAGTTCTTGTCCATTTTCTCATTTGCAGTTGCATGGAGCTCAGGGGTCTGGACTACATTTCCTTCCCCAGTACCTCATGCAAGAGTAATATCCTTGCATCTTTGCCTTATAGTAAATGCTGGAAACTGGGCTTCCTGACAAGTTGGCTCGGAACCAAGCTTCCCTTGCTCTTACACATGTGAAACCTGTTTCTTTTGGCTAAGGCATTTGGGGTGGGAGAGCGAGGGACCAAAACTGTCAACATCTCAGCTCAAACAATCTTGTCTTATTCTCTTCTCTTTTCATCTCCCACCCCCAGGCCTTACTCTCATCTTTCCCCTTCCCGTTTTATTTTATAAGACTGCTGTGATTCACTTTTTAAAGTTACTTCAAACATTGGGCTGCTCAGGTTTCTACTTTCCCTCTTAAAATAGTGACCATATGAGGCCATTCACGTTCACTCTAATGTAAGAAAACTGAGTTTTGTCTGTTGGACATGCTTGGAGTTTGGATTTCATCTTTAAGCTTCTCTGGACAGGGATGGGCTGGTTTACATTTTTTAAAGCCCTGGCTTCCAAATCAAAAGCAGACCGCCCTGACATTAATTTGTATTAAAAACCGCTGAGATGAGATGGAGAGCTGGGACTTGGTGATATTGATAGACTTTTTCATTTGCACTTGAATATGAGAAAGGAAACTGCTTCAAATACTAGGCCTCCTCTTTCCTGTAGCATTAGTTGTTTTGCATCTTTAAACCTAGTCCTGAAGTCATAAATGTTTTTAATTAATATGTGTTGCAAAAAGACCCAGTGGGTAAAATATACACCAGCTTTAAAATATCAAAAATTTCATCGATACTTCCTGTGTCTGGCCACCATCTGTGTAAGGAGAACCTTGAAAGAAAAAAGGTGCAAGTTCTTATTAAAAATACTCTTCTGGAGAAGTGTGATGAGATTAGCATGTCCCCAGCAGCTGCGCTGGTAAGGGATTTCAGGAACTTGTTTTAGATTGCTTGGAACCTGAGACCACAGTGTGCATTGAAGAAGGCCTCATGCCAGCCCCCTCTGGCCTTCAGTGGGGGGATTCTGGCAGGGCTGGCCTCCGCTGCCCCGGAGGTGGAGACACTGGGGAGCCAAACCTACCTGTCCTCACGGTGGGAACAGATAGGAGCACAGTACAGCAGATGGGAACGCTATGGACTGTGATTGCCAAGGGCAGACTAGTGATATTTCGGTCCTCTTCACTGTTGATGACTCAGGAGATAGTATTGAGGTCATTATCAACTTTTCTGTGTTCTTTGAGGCTGAGGGAAGCTGTTTGTTTGCTTCTGTTGCCAGGGCTTTTTAAAGTCTGTCCCAGTGCCTCCAACCGCGTTTCCTTCCCTTCATGGTCAAAGTGGTGCCATGATTTCAACCAACCCTTGGCCCCTAATTCCTGTAAGTCCCTAAGGCATTGTAACAGGGGGGATGGCTCCTAAGCATGCCCAATCTCCTCACTTTTTATTCATACCATCCCCAACATGCTTCCTCATGACACCCAGATAAGGAAATTCCTTGATAAAGTTTCATAAGAAGCTACTCTTTGAAATACAAAGCTTAAAACTGACAAACAACTTAATTCATTCATCAGACATTTTATCTAAGATTGTGTGCAGGTCACTGTGCTGAACACCAGGTGGTTGCAAAGATGAATCTCACAGAATGGACCTTGTTCTCAAGAAGTTTGACGGCTAGAAGGACACACACACACTCATATCCTGTACATACATACAAATATGTATATGCAGGCAAACATATCATCGCTTTTTATTATTAAGCAGGTAAAATAAAATGGAAGTTCAGAGGAGAGAGGATACTCCACTTGAGTATATGGTGCTGAGAAGAGCAGTGATGGCCATGGTTAGGACTCTGGAACCAAATGCCTAGATTCTAGTCAGTAGTAAAGTCATATTCCACATAAGGATGGTTCTGTCAGTGAGGCACCACATATACAACAATGATCCCATAAGGTTATGATGGAGCTGAAAATTCTTGTTTCTTAGTGATGTTGTAGCCATCATAAGATAGCATAAGGCATTATTTATGTGTTTGCATCATGTTGGTATAAATAGATGTGCAGCTGCCAGTCATATAAAAATACAGCAAACCTATTATTATTATTATTATTTTGGCACCAGGGATTGAACTCAAGGACACTTGACCACTGAGCCACATCCCCAGCCCTATTTTGTGTTTTATGTAGAGACAGGGTCTCACTGAGTTGCTTAGTGCCTCGCCATTGCTGAGGCTGGCTTTGAACTCGCGATTCTCCTGTCTCAGCCTCCCTAAGTGCTGGGATTACAGGCATGCGCCACCACACCCAGCTGACAAAAGCAATTATGTGCAATACAATGTATACAGTACACTTAATATGTCAATACACTTGGTAAGGATAATGGATGTTACTGGCTTATGTATTTACTATACTTTTTTTTTTTAAATATTTTTTTATTTTCTTCGTTGTAGGTGAACAGAGTATTTTATTTTTATGTGGTGCTGAGGATCGAACCCAGTGCCTCACGCATGCTAGGCGAGCACGCTACCACTGGACCACAATCCCAGCCCCATATATTTACTATACTTTTGTTATTTTATCGCATACTCCTTTTGCTTATTAAAAAACAAAGCTTACTGTAAAACAGTATGCCATGTTATACTGGCAGCAGCCTCATACATCTTGTGTTTACCAAGTCTCCTGATTGCATCCAGAGGCCATATCAGCCAGGCATGGTGGCATGTACCAGTAGTACCAGCACTCAGGAGGCTGAGGCTGGAGAATCACTTGAGCCCAGGAGTTTGAGGTCAGCCTGGGCAATACAGTGAGACCTATCTCCAAAAACAAACAGATAAAACCATGTTATGTGATTGGCCCATGCTATCTAGGGGGTAAGTGTACTCATATTTGGACAACAACAAAATTAATGAACAATGCATGTCTCAGAACATTCCCAATGTTAAGTGACACATGACTGTACTCATTATTGTAGGCTCCTTGGGTGAATTATTTTATTTCTTTAAAACTCTGTTTCTTCATCTTGTAAATGGGGATAATAAGTACCTACTTCACAGGGCAGGGCAAAAATTAAACAATATATGATAGTCTCCTTTTATGCATGTTTTCCTTTTTTCAGTTTCAGTTACCTATTAGGGTCAACTGTAGCCCAAAAACATTACATGGAAAATTCTGGAAGCTACTGATAAAGTTTTAAATTCTCAAAATTTTATTACAGTTTATTCTGTTTCCTTATATTATTGTTGTTAATCTTTTATTGTGCCTAATTTAAATTTCTTCATAGTTAAGTATGTAAAAGAAAAAACAGCACCATCCATAGTTTGGGGCATCCACGGGAGGTCTTGAAACGGATTCCCCTGGATAAGGGGACTGCCGTAATGTGGGTGCAGACCTTGGCAGAGTGCCTCACACATATATGGTAGACCTTGTTTCTGATATGCAGGATCAGGGAAGTCTGTTGGGGCTATAACCCTTGAAGGAGGAGGAGACCTGAGGCATGGATGGTGGGAAGGAGGATAGAGGAGGAAGATAGAAGCAGCTGAGCATATTTGGAGAATAGCTTAATTTTACCATCAGTGGGGTATAGAGGAGTAACAATGATGATAACATCAGGAAAAATAAGTTGTGTTCTGGCTCACACAGGCCTCAGATTCCTCCTTGGGTCATTTTGACCTTATTCTGAAGGTTGAAGGGTGCTGCTGGAGGTTTTAGAGTGGGCCAGTAATGATCAGACTCTAGCATTAGGAAAATTAATCTGGCAACAGTTTTTATGTTGTCCATAAAGGGGAAATTCGTTAGGACAAGGCCTTGAGTATCTGAACTGTCAGTTACCTCATAGTTCTAACTTGGTTCCATTTATATCACAGACACATTTCCTTTGTCATTGAATTAACTAGACATTTTAAATGATGTTTTCTACATCTGTTTCACCCTCTGCACCCTACACCTCCCTCTGTAGTGACCTCTCTCCCACTTAGGGCACCTATTGACCTGTTTTCTTCTTCCTTCCATCTAAGCTGGGAAGGTTTTGATATGTCATTTATTCATAATTAAATAAAATGCAGTCAAAGCAAATGCATTATTACTCATTCATTTTAAAGCACATTTTAAGCCATTTATTTTTTTCTTTCTTAGCCATTTATTTCTATTACAGTTTAAAAGACTTTTCCTTAGGAAATTTCAAGCATCAAGTAAATTGGGTAAAATCCTTTTAGACTTATTCAAGTGGCCCTTAAAAAAATCAATTTTATTTAGTTGTTTTTTTTTAGGGTAAGAGGGCAGGAGGAGCCTCTATATCTTCTCCAAAGAGAGCTGTCCTCTCCCTTGAGTAATGGGGTGAAACAGCTCTGTGGAAAGGCCTGTGTCATTGACCCTGCCCTTGAGTGAACCATCCTGTTCCTCACATACATAGACATCTGCTCCTCAGTGGATAGATGTGTTGGTCTTGTGCTACTTATGGCCACTGCTCTGTGCTGTGCACACACCTGTCCTTCCATCCCGTTCCCTCAGAAGTTTTTCTTTTTCTGGTTGGGATCAAACCCAGAGCCTCAAGCATGCTAGGCATCACCACACCACTGAACAAGACCCCAGCCTTCTGACAAGTCTGTTTCTGTCACATGTGAAGTTTTACTTCTTCCTCAGTCTTGTTTTCTGCTTTCCAGGATATCCCAATAGGTCTACCTTGTTTGTTTTTCTTCTATGTTTGGAAGAGTCTTAAAAAACAAGTATGCCTTAGAAACTCATTTGTAGTTTCAGCATTAGAACATTAACTAGTTGTCCTGAGAATTATGAATTTTTGTTCTAAAAATATATGATTTTAGATTACATAAGAACTTAGAGCACTGATTTCACACTCTTTTGGAGATAGTTCTTATGGGGTGTAAGGGACCCAATTAAAGAAGACTTCTTTAGTTTCTAAAACAACTGAAGAGATTAAAACAGAGTCAAACAGATGGAGATAGAAGTGACACTTTTATTACCAATAAAGGTGATTGACAGTTATGACCTTGATCTGCTGCCAGATGAGCTTTCTGAAGCTTAGCATCAGGAGTAGACAGACTTACAGGCCAGTCACCAGCACAGCTGTCTCAGGAGCCCTTCCCCGGGCCAGGCCCTCTGCCTCATAGGATAGGGCCCAGAAGAATATGCATACCTCCTGCAGAGCAGGCTGTGGAGCCTCTCCAACAGCTTCACCTAGGTGATGACAAATTTTTAACAAATTTACTTGGTTTGATCTTTGTTTCATCAAATTAGGAATTTGCTTGCAGATCTTTTAATTCAGTGGGCATCTAAGTTGTAGTATACATTCAAGAAAAATACTTATTGTGAAGTTGTGCAATTCTTTTTAGCAATATTTTGATGTGTTGCCTTCTGCTTTTTCCTTTCAAGTAATCAGAAATAAAAAGTACATGGTTTCCCATTCTGCTTAGAAGAAAAGTCTGCAAAGTAGATGATGGTGCAAAAATCAGTCCTAGCAAACTTGAAGAGTCAGGAACATTTTCTATTTCTGTAGCTTTGTTATACATCTTACTCAGCTAAGAAATAGGATTGCTGCTCCCAGTGCTTGGGAGCAGTGGCTGAAGCCACTTGACCAGGCTCTGGAGGAAGCACTGTGGTGCAGTGTCACCTTGGTCCTGGTGAGATGGCCACTATTACTCTCATTTTCAGACTCAGCTTCTCAGAACTATTCACTTGTCTTTCAGGCTAAGAATAGTTGCCAGACAAGCAGCTGTGTGGACGTAGAGACAGACTGTGTGCACTGTCTAATGAGTACTTTGTGTCTTGAAAGTTGAGATTTCACATAGTGAGCTCTGGAAAACAACTGCCCCTAAATTCAAAAGATAATGAAAAGATTAATTATATATTCCTTATCTCACCAAGCACTCTGTGTTGACCAGTGTAGTTCACTGACCTGAAGATGGATCCAGGAAGTCGGGAATAGACTGTTTCAAGTTGTTCCTCTTGAAAAATGTATTTAATCAGTGTGCAGAATGCTCAGGGCAGTGTACTTGAAATGACCTTTATCCTTGAGGCACCTGTGGGAATCTACATGTGTCACACTTGACAAGGATGAAAATTTGGAGGAAAAATAGAAATGAGATTTGATCTAATTTTCATGAATCTGTATAACTGATAATTTTTTTCTCATAATTCTTAGTAAAATTGCATTTTCTGTATTTTTCATATAAAATTGGGTGAACCGAGATTAGGAGTGCTGTTGATTCTAACTTTTGCTAAAACAAAAATATCATTTAAAATTAAAATAATATATCCTCTTGAGTAAAAATCAAACAATGCAAAAATATATAGAGGGTCTTGGCCTCTCATCAGTCCCTCAAACAATTTTATATGTATTTTTTCAGATTTTTTCCATGCATAATCAAATAGAGTCCATTTTTATTTTGTGACGATACATAATTTGTACCTTGGCCTTTTTTACTTGATATATTATTGTTATTTTGGTACTGGGGATTGAACCCAGGGGCATTGTACCACTGTGCTTCATCTTTAACCTTTTTTGTTTGTTATTTTGAAACAGGGTCTTGCTAAGTAGCCAAGTCCTCATACTTGCTATCCTCCTCCCTCAGCCTGCCAAGTAGCTAGGATGGCAGGTGTGTGCCACTGCGCCCAGCTTCACTTACTGTATTATCTAAGCTGATTGAAGAGTTTCCTTCCTTTCCTTCCCTTTCCCTTTCCCTTCCTTCTTTCCTTCTTTTCTTTTTTAGTATGAATGAGTGTTGAATCAAGCATGTTTTAATCTTATGAAAGGAATATATGACTTTGCTTCTTTAATCTGTTAATGGATACATCAGATTCTCTGAAAGTTCTATAGTCCTAATGTTCCTGGGATAATTTCAGCGAGTTCTTAAAATTAACAACTCATTATTTTTTAAAGATAATTCAGGGATGTCACAGATGAGCAGAATATGTCATCTGGGCTAGGACACCCGAAAGGAACATAGCCTGACTTATGCCAAGAATGTGACTGACCATCTATAGTACAGAGCCAGAGGAAATAATGATCCAGCTCTTCCAGGACCTGTTCTCAGTATAGTCCTTGGGGTTTTTGGAGATGATGCTCTTAATTAGAAGTTAATAATATAAAAAGTTAATAATATTGTTAGCCACAAAGTTATTAGATTCTGAGTAGCATTGTTTGAGTTATAATCTCAAGGAATATTATGCATCCTGAGGTTCCATCTCCCACCCCCACTCCCTAGGGGAACTCTACTACTGAACTGTATCCCCAGCCCCCCCCCCTTCTTTTTAGTTGTAGATGGACACAATGTCTTTATTTTATTGCTTTGTATGTGGTGCTGAGGATCGAACCCAGGGCCTCACCCATGCGAGGCAAGCGCTGTACCACTGAGCTACAATCCCAGCCCCTCCCCAGCCCTTTTTATCATTTTTATTTTGGGGCATGATCGCATGAAGTTGTCCTAGCTATTCTCAAACTTGCTATCCTCCTGCCTTAGCCTCCTGAGTAGCTGATACTAAGGGATTTTGAAATGCTTTGAATGTCTTCAGTTTTGGAGTTTATTGTATTTAATTTCCTTTCATAGTCCTTGAAGGGTAGCTTAGTAGTCAGGTAGAGTTTCTTATATCATTGTCCAATTAAAATATTGGCATGTCTTGAGTGCTAGGCCAGAACTTGTTCAATTATTTCTTTGAGGAAGTGAAATTTTCTCTACCAGCTCTGTGTATAACAACTGGTGAATTTGGCTGTGCGTGGTGACACAGTGATTGGAGATTTGCTGTGAACAGTCATCACAAGTGGTGAGCATTTGAGTACTTACTTGGGTTTAAAGACTAGATTTGAGATTAGTAGCATAAAAGGTGTGATTTAGAAGCCAAGACAGGGTTTTAGACATTTAGGTTTCAAGCTTCCAACCTGAAGATCGTGTTGGAGGGTGATCTCTACAGTTGCTTCTATCTTTCTGAGATTTTGGTTTTGTAAATGCACCCACTGCTCTTAGACTGATCCCTCAGTTGAGAACTGAAGCCTGTGAACAGGAGGTGGAGAATTAGGATCTTGATTTGTATTGAAATCATGCCACCTTTGTTGGTTCGTGCCTCTTTTTATCGTGATGCCAATTTTCTTCTTCCTGTGTTTCGGATTATATATTGTATATTGTTAACTTCTGCCATTGGTTTTTGTTTTTAGGGAGTTTAAGAATTTTTTTTGGTGAGGGGTACCGGGGATCAAGCTCAGGGATGACTGAACTCAGAGGCAGTCAACCACTGAGCCACATCCCCAGCCCTATTTTGTGTTTTATGTAGAGACAGGGTCTCACTGAGTTGCTTAGCGCCTCGTTTTTGCTGAGGCTGGTTTTGAACTTGAGATCCTCCTGCTGCAGCTTCCTGAACCTCTGGGATTGCAGGCGTGCACCATCGTGCCCAGCAAGAATTATTTTTCATCAGATTTTTTAGAGCAGTTGTAGATTTATAAAAAAGTTGTTGAGAATATATAGAGTTCCTACATACCCCGCCCCTCGCTTTTCCCCTACAATTGACATTTTTGCATGTGTGGTATTAGTACCTTTTAAAAAAATTTTTGTTTTTTAGTTGTAGATGGACACAATACCTTTATTTATTTTTATGTGGTGCTGAGGATTGAACCCAGTGCCTCTCATGTGCTAAGCAAGCGCTCTAACACTGAGCCACAGCCCCAGCCCTGGAATTAATATCTTGAATGTGAGGTGCATTTTTTTGTAATTCATGAAGCAATATTGATATTATTAACTAAAGTTCATTAGGGTTCACTTTTTGTGGATTTCAACAAATACATAATGCCATGTATCTCCCATTATAGTAACATAAAATAGTTTCATTGCTCTAAAAATGTCCTGTGCTTTATCTGTTTATCCCTCCTCTTCAACCCCCACACCCCTGCAAACACTGATCTTTTTATTCCTCTGTAGTTTTGTCTTTACTGGGATGCCATATAATTGGATCATATCACATGTGGCTTATTCAGATTGGCTTCTTTCACTTATCCATCTGCACTTAAAAATTAATCTCCAAGGTCTTTTTGTGGTTTTGATACCTCATTTCTTTTTATCCCTGAATGATATTCCATTGTACAGATGAATGCTGATGCTTTTATTTGTTCACCTGTCAAAGGACATCTTGGTTGCTTCCAAGTTTTGGCAATTAAGAGTAAAAGCTAGGGGCTGGGATTGTAGCTCAGCAGTAGAGCGCTTGCCTCGCATGCATGAGGCCCTGGGTTCGATCCTCAGCACCACATACAAAGCAATAAAATAAAGATATTGTGTCCATCTACAACTAAAAAAAATATTTTTAAAAAAAAAAGAGTAAAAGCTACTGTAAACATTCATGTGTGGGTTCTTGTGTGGACATGTTTTCAGCTTATTTGGGTAAATACGTAGGAATATGATTACTGAATCCCACGGCAAGCCTATGTTTGTGAGAAACTGTCCTTGCTTTTTTCCTTCCTTCCTTCCCTCCTTCCCTCTCTCCCTTCCTCCCTTTTTTCCTTCTTTTTTTCTATGTTTGGCTTTGGAAGAATCAACCTTCCTACCTTCCTTCCTTCCATTCATCTTTTTCCTCTCTTTCCTTTCTGCCTTCTCCTACTCCAACCCCCTGCTCCCTGTCTCCCACCCCAGCACTGGGGATTGAACCCAGGCCCTAGCTGCAACACAGTCCCCCACGATCTTTCAAGGTAGATTTTTCATTTTGTATTCCCACCAGCAATGACTGAGAGTTCTGTGACCCCCCACCCTTGCCAGCATCTGTGCTTCAGCCATCCTAATAGGTTATGTAGTATATCCCGTTGTTTTAATTTGCGATTTCCTAATGACCTGTATGTTTAAGCATCTTTTCATATGCTTAGTTGCCACTTGTATATCTTCTTTGGTGAAGTGTCTTCAGATCTTTTATCTATTTTTAAATTGTTTTTTCTTCTTTTTAATTGTTGATCAAGTTTTAGAAGTTCTTTGTATGTTTTGGATACATATCCTTTATCGGGTGTGTTTCACAAAGATTTCCTCCAGTAATGTGTCTTGTCTTTTCATTCCCTTAACTGTTTTTCACAGAACAGACATTTTAATTTTAATGAAGTTCAGTTTATCGATTTTTTTCTTTCCTGGATCATACTTTTGGTGTCGTATCTAAAAAGTTACTGCCACTCCCAATATCACCTAGGTTTTCTCCTATCTGGTCTTCTAGAAGTCTTGTAGTTTTGTAATTTACATTCAGGTCTATGTTCCATCTTAAGTTAATTTTTATGAAAGTTTAAATTCTGTGTCTGAACTAATTTGTCTGCATGTGGATTTCCAGTTGTTCCAGTACTATTTGTTGAAAAGGCTATCTCTTCTCCATTGAATTACTTTTGCTCTTCTGTCAAAGATTAGTTGATTATATTTATAAGGGTCTCTTTCTGGGATCTGTTGTTTTCCTGATCTATTTACCTGTTTTTTCACCAGTACCATACTGTCTTAGTCACTGTAGCTTTATGATAAGTCTAGATGTCCAGTAGTGTCAGTCCACCAACTTTGTTCTTCTCCTTTAATATTGTGTGGGCTATTCTGGGTCATTTGCCTTTCCATATAAATTTTAGAATTAATTTGTTGATAGCCATAAAATAACTTGCTGGGATTTTGATTGAAATTGTGTTAAATCTGTACATCAAGTTGAGAAGAATTAATAGTCTAATAATGCTGAGTTATTTATTTAGATCTTTGATTTCTTTCTTCAGAATTTTATTGTTTTCCTCTTAAAGATCTTTTTTTTTTTTAGTACCAAGGATTGAACTCAGGGGCACTTAACCACTGAACCATATCCTCAGCCCATTTTTTGTATTTTATTTGGAGATAGGGTCTTGCTGAGTTGCTTAAGGCCTCACTGAGTTGCTGAGGCTGGCTTTGAACTCACAGTTCTCCCGTCTCAGCCTCCTGAGCCTCCGGGATTGCAGGCATGCACCAACGCGCCCAGCCTCATATAATTCTTTTTTTTTTTTTTTAAATATTTATTTTTTAGTTGTAGGTGGACAGAATATCTTTATTTTATTTTTATGTGGTGCTGAGGATCGAGCCCAGTGCCTCACGCATGCTAGGCGAGCGCGCTACCACTGCGCCATAACCCCAGCCCCAGCCTCATATAATTCTAATGCATATTTTTGTAAAGATTTTTACTCAAGTGTTTCATTTCTAGGTGCTAATATAAATTGTATTATTTTAATTTTCATATTTCAGTTGTTCATTGCTGGTATACAGGAAAGCAATAGACTTTAGCTTGTTAACCTTGTATCCTGTAGCCTGGCTGTAATTGTTTAATAGTTCCACAGGTGGTTTTGCCAGTTCTTTTGGGGGTTTTGTTTGTTTTCCTTCAGTCATGTCATTTCCAACAAAGACAGTTTTATTTCTTCCTTCCAAATCTGTGTACCTTTTATTTCCTTTTCTTCTCATATTGCATTAGCTAGGACTTCCAATATGAATTTGAATAGAAGTGGTGAGAGCGTACATCCTTGCTTATTCTTTCTTGGAGGAACACATCTAGTTTCTTGACATGAAGTATGTTATTAGTTTCTAGTTTGATTCATAGACTATCAAGTTAAGGAAGTTCTCTATTCACAGTTTTCTGAGAATTTTTTATCATGAATGAATTTTGGATTTTGTCAAATGCTTTTTCTGCATATCTTAATATGATTTTTCTTCTTTAGCCTGTTGACATTAATTGATTTTTCAAATGTTGAACCAGTCTTGCAAACCTGGATTGCATCCTACTTGGTTTTGGTATGATTCTTTTGGTAGTCTGTTGTATTTGACTTGCTAGTCTTTTGTTGAGGAATTTTGTATCTGTTATGAGAAATATGGCCTATAGTTTTTCTTCCTTCTAATGTCCTTTTCTGGTTTTGGTATTAGTATAGTGCTGGTCCCAAAGAATCAGTTAGGAAAGTGTTCCCCCGCCACTTTTTTTTGCAGGAAGAGATTATAAACAACTGGTATTTCTTAATACCAGCACTATCCTAATAAATGTTTGGTAGAATTTACCAGTAAAACCATCTGGTCCTGGTGCTTTCTGCTTTGTAAGGAAATTAATTATTAATTCAATTTTTAAAAATAAATATAGGCATATTCAAATGCCCTATTCCTTCTTGAATGAATTTTAGTAGGTTGTAGCTTTCAGGGAATTTGTTCATTTTGTGGAAGTTATCAAATTTGTAAGCATTGAGATGTTTACAATACTCCTTTTTTCTTTTTATGTCCATGGGATTAGTAGTGATGACCCCTCTTTCTTGGCATTAATAATGTGTGTCTTCTCTTTTCTTCTTGGTTAGCCTGGCAAAATATTTGTCAACCTTTTTTTTTTTTTTTTAAGAGAACTAATTTAAGATTTTAGCTCATATTATAGGTTAGAAGTATGATGTTTTGGCTTTGAGTCAGTCTCTAAATTTTACCAGTAGCTGTTATATGTAGGTGTGCACAAAGGTGTAAGAATTAGTAGTTAAAACAGACATATCATTAGAATTTTTTGGAGTTCGTAGACAACAGAATAATTCTGTGAACACACAGTTAAATCTGTCAGACCACTGATTGGGGTAGGTAGTGAATAAGAAAAAATAGTATAAACTTAGGAGACAGGCGGAGAGTTTGTGTGCTGGTGTGCCATGATAACTGTGTATCCTTGGGTGAGTAACTTCATCTGAATGTATTAAAATTTATAAAATGCAAATTCTTATTTTACCATTTGATATAAAAAGCAGAACTAATATGTATAAGGTGTGTATGATGATGACCTAGTAAATCCTCTATTGCAGCTTTTATGCTTCTAATACAATATCTATTAGAGTCATTAATGAGTTTCTGAATTTCTTCATATTCTAAATCATTGGCAGATGACAGGATTGTCCTCTTATTCTTTGACATATGCAGCTGTATTTCTACCCATATAGAGTTTTGTTTTGTTTTTTTGTGGTGCTGAGGATTAGAACCCAGGGTCCTGTGCATACAAGACAAGCACTCTACCAACTGACCTATATCCCTAGCCTCCATATAGAGTTCTGATTGTTATAAATGGCTGCCTCTTGACTTGTGAATTTGAAATCTAAGAAGCAAAAAGCTATTTGCAGGAAAACCATCTAGTCCGGAAGACAGTTCCCTTTATAGCCCACCTGATCAAGTGTCTCAGCTGGGAGATGTTACACAGAGCCTGGTGAGGCCTTTTAGCCAGGTGTTTGCCAGGGTTCCTAGTCATCCAAAGTAAGTGCTTATTTTTGGAAAGAATCCAAGGACAAGGTATTGGGTGCCTTTTGAGAAAGCTAGAAAAAGAATTTGACAAATAGGGCAGATTTGGAACGTTGATTAAATACAGATCTCAGTAGAGTCCTGAGATAGACTCTGGCTCTAAATTTAAACATACAAATAGAGACAAGGAAAGTGAGAAAAACCTGGATTTAGTTTAAGCCAAAAGTTTTTTCTTTCTTTCTTTCTTTCTTTTTTGGTACCAGGGATTGAACTCAGGGGCACTCAACCACTGAGCCACATCCCCAGCCCTATTTTGTGTTTTATGTAGAGACAGGGTCTCACTGAGTTGCTTAGCGCCTCGCCATTGCTGAGGCTGGCTTTGAACTTGCAATTCTCCTGCCTCAGCCTCCCAAAGTGCTGGGATTACAGGCATGCACCACCACGCACAGCTGTTTTGTTTTTTAATAATGTTCCAAAATAATTTGTCTTGTTCAGCTATTTTTGCTAATGGAGATTAGAACTAAGTGGCTATAGTGCTTACTAAATTATGGAGAAATAACTTCCTTAAAAACTAGTTTAAACGAAAAACTTACAGTAGCAAATTTTGATCTGTTAAACCTGTAAATATATGTTTTCAGAAATAATTACCATGTTTCCTTCCTGAACCGAATGTAACTTTTAGGAAGGAAATGATCTGTTTGGAAATGTCATCTTGGCTTCATAGAACTAAACAGAGGAGGCTACTAGTAAAAGGATTCTGAGAAAGGAGAAGTTCCTTATATCCTGTCTTGATTCAGAGTAAATGATGGCTTTTAAGAAGTCTTTGCCTGCTGAGCATGGGGGTGCACACCTGTAATCACAGGGACTTGGGAGGCTGAGGCAGGAGAATTGCAAGTTCCAGGCCAGACTCAGCAATTTAGTGAGACCGTGACTCAAAATAAAGAAAAAGGGATGGGTGAGTAGCTCAGTGGTAAAGTGCCCTGAGTACAATCCCCAGTACCAAAAAAACAAAAAGTCATTTTTGCCCTGGGGTAGGAGCCCAGCAGGCCAGGGGCTAGCCCCAATTGGGGGTTGCTTGCTACACATCAGTCCTCTGAGTGCTCAACTTCCTTTGCAAACCCAGTAGAAGACCTGGACCTCACTCCCGTGCCCTCCTCTGATCTCACAGTACCAAACTGTTCTTCACCCCCAGATTTACATACTTACCCGATAGAAGAGTGATTCTGAGTCTTACCAGTTAGACTATGTGTTTCTTGGATGGAATTTTCAAGGCTCATAGTTGGTCATTTTATGAAGGAAAGTAAAGGGTTGGGGAGTCAGGGAAGATGATCAGGGGAGGGCTGAGGAAAGTGCCTTCTGAGGACAAAAGAGAACTTAACCCAGTGTGTGAAATAGTGGGAACACTTCATTAAGAGATGGTAGCTGTGGTTTCAGTCTGGCTTAGCCATTTGCTAGCTGTCCCCTTTTCCTCACTGTGCCTCAGTTTCTCTACCTATAAAGACTTGGGAAAAGATGGTTTTAGGCATAGGGGATACAGAGGAATAAGACAAGACTCCTACCCTTGAGGAGGGCATTGTCTGAAGAGGGAAACAGGCTGATTGAAAGCAAATAAAGAGAATGTAGTGTTACAAATATTTTAAGTAGGGGTCTATAAAGAAGAGCCCTGGCCATAGTTAACTCAACCTGGAAAGTCAACATTTCAGTGGGGCTTTGAAGCCTTCATGGGGTTTCACAAAGATGAAGATGGGGTGAAGCAGGGAAAGCAGGTACAAAGGCACAGATGGCCCATTGCTGCTCTTGGGGGTGCATCAGAATGTGGAGGGTGATGGAACCAGAAAGGTGGCTGGGACAGGTGGGTGGTCATTATTGCGCAGCAAACTAAGAAGTTTTTCCTATAGGTAAGAGACCACACTGAATACTATTAAGGCAGGCATGCACTTGTAATCCCAGCAGCACAGGAAACTGAGGCAGCAGGATCGCAGTTTGAAAGTCAGCCTCAGGCATTTAGTGAGGCCCCACGTAACTTGATACCCCATCTCAAAAAAAAAAAAAAGAAAAGAAAAAGATGGGGATGTGACTCAGTGAGTGGTTAAGCATCCTGGGGTTCAATCTCTGGTACCAAACAAGAAAAGAAAGCTAAGTAGGACCCTACTGGGCCAGCATTTGAAAAATTAATAATGTAAACATCTAAGCACCGGTGCAGTGGTGCATGCCTATAATCCCAGCACTTGGGAGGCTGAAACAGGAGAATTACAAGTTCAAAGCCAGCCTCAGCAACAGCAAGACTTTAAGCAACTGAGTAAGACCCTATCTCTACGTAAAACAAAAAACAGGGCCCCAGTACAAATAATAATAATAATAATGTAAACATCTAGAGAATATATTTTTGTTGATGGAGGTAGAGACTTGAGGCTGTCAAGATCATTTTGGAAGTTATTTCAAGAATAAAGCAGTGACTTTGGAAATAAAGATGTGGAGTTTAGTAACCCCCAGTTGATTCATTCACCTTCCCTAACCTCAGCCGTCACTTAAACTAGTGGCACATTACCATTATGTACAATTCCTTCAGGGTCTTATAAAATACACTAGCCTTTGAAATCACTGACCCATTTGGTCACCTCCCCTGGGGATGGGTACTGAAGTCAGAAGGGCAAGCTACTTCATAGCGTTTGTAATTGAAATGCTCCATTCAGAAGCAAGGGGGAGTAATTGATGTTCATCCTCTGGAGGCTGGAAAAATAAAAGACCACAGGAGGCTATTTAAAAAGGAGGCCAAATCTAGAAATAAATGATCCCCAGAACTTTTCCTTTAAGAATTCTTAAAAATCTCGTAACTGTGAGCCCGTTTCTATCTGGAATAGATCTGACTTTTTTTTTTTTAAATGTTGATGGACCTTTATTTTATTCATTTATTTATATACGGTGCTGAGATTGAACCCAGTGCCTCACACATGCTAGGCAAGCGCTCTACCACTCAGCCACAACCCCAGCCCTAGATCTGGCTTTAAAAAAAAAAAAAAGTTTTGTATGTGTTTTGAAGAAAAAAACACTTCTTGAAAAGATAAGGAAGACTTATTCAAAACCATCTCAGTAGAGATATTGCAATAGGGAGAGAGGGAGATCAGGCTTAACTCCCAATACAACATGGGCCAGTGGGAATTTATAGCCAAGGAGTAGGGTAAAAGAATCCTAGGTGGAAAATCACTGGGTGGAAAAGGAGACATCTAGGGTAGGGGGATTCTTGCTAAAGTGACTTAACAGGATTCTTGCTAAAGGTAGTCCAAGGACTGAGGTATCACGGGGTGGGGGGTGGGGTGGGGGAGGGTGAGGAACTTGATTGGATATCCAGGGTGAGGGGACTTTTAAACTTACTTAACTGGATTCTTGTTAAACAGGGCCGGGCAGGTCTGTGGGGCCAAGGTCAAGGCCTAGTGGAAAAATAGGGTTCAAGGAGCCTGGCTTAAGTTTAGTCAAATGTGTCTGTCAGTGTGTGTTTTATTACAAAGTGATACATGCCTCACCTCCAGAACTAGTCTTAACAGTTTGGTATGTAACACTTTGGTTTGTTAGTATAAGCTTAGAAAAATACTCTGTTCTTAGAGAAATGAGATCATGCTCTCCATACTGTTCTGCAGGTGCGTTTCCCACTCCATATATCTTAGATGTTTTTTCATGTCAGCACACATACAGTAGTCTCATTCTTTACTCTGCCTGCCTCACTTTAAACATTGTTTACACAAAATTGTAAACTGGAAGTGATTTAAAATATAAATACTTATACCTCCAGGTTACAACTTTTTCCACATGTTATCTCATTTATTCCATAAAACAACACTCTGAAGGTTAGGATAGGTCAGGGAATATCTCCATCTTTCTGACCATTTCCTAGAGATTTTGTAGCTAGTATGTGTTAAGTCCGGGTTTGATACATGGGTCAGTTGTATGTGTGAAAAATAAATTTAGATCTTTAATGTTCATCTCACATGTTAGCCACATTTGGAGTACCATTTCTATCTGTGGCACTTTAGGATATTTAGGACATACATGGATGTGTTGTCTTGTAGGACCTAGAATCTGATAGTAAATTTCATTTGAATGTTGATCCTTTCCCTCCTTCCCTGCTCTCCCCCACTTCCTTCCTTCCGATTGAACCCAGGAATACTACTACTGAGCTAGATTCTGTCCTTTTTATTTTGAGATAGAATTTTACTAAGTTACTGAGGCTGGCCTTGTGATCATTTGCTTTAGTTTCTGGAGTCACTGGGAATACAGGTGTGCACTACAAGCCTGGCCCTGTATTATTAATTTCTGTACTGAAAATTTTCATGTTAGCCAGCCGTTGTGGTGCACACCTGTAATCCCAGAGGCCTGAGAGGCTGAGGCAAAATGATCACAAATTCAAGGCCAATCTCAACAACTTAGTGAGGCCCTAAGTAACACAGCGAGACCCTGTCTCTAAATTAATATAAAATGTTAAAAAAAAGGGGAATGAGGGTATGGCTCAGTGGTTAGGTGCCCCTGGGTTCAATCCCTGGTACCAATAAAAGGAAAAAGAAGCCAGGCACAGTGGTACAGGCCTGTAATCCCAGCAACTCGGGAGTCTGAGGCAGGAGGATCCTGAGTTCAAAGTCAGCCTCAGCAAAAATGAGATGCTAAGCAACTCAGTGAGACCCTGTCTCTAAATAAAATACAAGAAAGAGTTGGGGATATGGCTGCATGGTTAAGCACTCCTGGGTTCAATCCCTTGTACAGAGAGAGAGAGAGAGAGAGAGAGAGAGAGAAGAAAGAAAATCCTTGTTTTCATTTCTTCAAAACAAGATAACCATTTTAAATACCTTAAGATTAAATGAATTCAGTTTGTCTCTGATTTTAATGTTGACGCTTGTAATAGTTACCTTAAGTAACTATTTGTCAGCTAATTGGATTTCTGGAAATGCTAATGGAGGCTTGTTAACGCTCATTTCCCTCCGGGACCCATTTCCTTCCTGGAACATCCTGCCTCTCTTCCTGGGTGCCTTTTATTGGTTTCCTATGGCCCTGGAGAGGAACAAGGCAGGAGGCATGAGGAGTGGGTAACGTGAGGCAAGGAGGAAACGAAGGAATGTGAGCCACAGGGAATACGAGAACAGGGGCGGGGAAGCCACATTTCAGGCAGCTTTATTTCACAGTGGTAAGATGTCAGAGTTCAGCCCACTGCCACAGAGCCACCAGCTCTCCACCCTGGGTAAGTGATTCTCCTACATACGTGTCAGTTCCACAGGTTCCCTTACCGTCTTCTTGTGAGAAGTAAATAGTGGGTCATTACATGAATAATGACTAACAGAAACGCTGGACATGGTGGCACATGCCCATTGTCCCAGCTACTTAGGAGGCTGAAGCTGGAGGATTGTTTGAACCCAGGGATTCGAGACCACCCTGGGCAAAAAGCAAGACCCCTGTCTCAAAACAAACAAAAACCATAACAGGAGGTTATTTAATTCACTTTAGGTATATAGTCGGATTGTAGCAAACATTTAATAAATGTTATTTCTGGGCTCTTAAGGTGCCACATTCTAAGAAAGGGGTCTCAAGTCTGAAGGGAGCGAAGTGAACATGCAGTCCAGGCGGGCGCTGCTCTCCATGCTGCGGCAACAGACAAGCCAGGACTGAGTCATCTTTTACTCCTACCTCGGCCTGTTTAAGCCTCTGGGCTTTGACAAATCAGGGAGTGTGATTTCATTCTTAAAAATCCTTTGACAAAGGGTGGAGTTGTGGCTCAGTGGTAGAGCGCTTGCCTCGAATGCGTGAGGCACTGGGTTTGATCCCCAGCACCACATAAAAATAAATAAATAAAATAAAGATATTGTGTCCATCTACAACTTAAAAAAAAATCCTTTGACAGGGGCTGGGGTGGTGGCTCAGTGGTAGAGCACTTGCCTAGCATGCATGAGGCGCTGGGTTTGATCCCCAGCACCACATCAAAAAACAAAACAAAACACCTAAATAAACAAAATAAAGGTATTGTGTCCATCTGCAACTAAAAATATTTTTGAAAAAATCCTTTGACAGACATTTAGTCACTCACAGAAGGCACTTTGCTTTTTCTTCTAGATCACATGTCCTAGAGTGTCATGAGTGTGCACAAATACTTAGTAAAATATGTACAGTTTTTTTAAAATACAAAAACAACTTAGAAGAGGATATTTAAGTTTTTATAAATAGTTTTTGTCATCTAAAAAAATAATTTTGCCATCTTTTTCTTTAAATAGCTGGACCCCCTGTGTCTTTCGGTGTGGATATTTCTTACCTCTCAGAAGGTGCCAGGTGCAGTGCTAAGTTGGCAGTGAGGATACAGTGATAAACAAAGCTTTTGCGTGGCCCCTAAGTTGCTTGTGGTTTGGTGAGAAAGATGTGAGACAAAGACAAATGCAGGGTCCTGAGCTGAGAGTGCTGTAGTGCAGGCAAGGTGGGGCTGGGGGCTGGAGCTCAGGAGAGGCCCTGCCTGGCCTAAAGGTGGGGAAAGAGCCCCCTGAGGAGGAGCCCTTTGCCAGCTCCATAGGGAGTAGGGGCTGGGGAGGGAGAATGGGGTGAGGCTGGGGCAGAGGGAGCAGAGAGACTCCTCTGGGTGAGGAGTGCAGGAACTTCTTCGAGGGTCGAGGGTCACGCTTGCTCGCTGTTTGCATGCCCTTGCCCCCCTTTGGCTTGCTGATGAAATCCATTCATCCGAGCCCTGTCTGTGTTCCTTAGCATTGTAGGCATCATGCTGCAGTACAATTTTTTGTTTCTGTCTCTGGTGTCCGCTGGAGGAAGGACTTGTCTTTTTCATTGTGAGATACCAGGAGCTAGCGGCACAGTGGCCTTTCCCTTCTTCCATCCCACCTCCTGCCAGGTACTGTGTGCACAGGACAGGCCCAGTCCCTGCTGTCATGGAGCATGCAGTGTGACAGCTGTTGTGCTCAGTATGTGAAGATGTGATCCACGTGTAGGATTGTGAGCTCTGGAGCACATTCTTTTGTAGTTCCATTTCTTTGTAGCTGGGGATCAGAAATACTGAATGCTCAAGTGTTACAAAGCCATTGCTTAGATATATAGAATCAAATCAGAGGTAAGGGGCCCCAAATAAGTGTAAACTAGTGAGGAAATATGACTTGTAAAAATGTGACTTACGTGTTACCTCTTGTGCATACAACTCAAGAGACCCCAGTGGGGTTCACTTCCCCACAGTGTGCTTCTCAGACTGTCCTGTCTACTCCAGGATTGGAAGCAGAGTTTCTCTGTACTCCGTCACGCACTGTTCGCGTTCTGCCTTCCTGTGATAGGCATTGCCTGGGGTAGCAGTGGCTGCAGATAGCAATCCTTAGAGCAAGTGCGCCTGCCCGCCTCAGACAGCGCCTGCTGTCCAGGAACGTGGCGATTTGCGTGTGTAGAATTGCATGCGCCCACAGGTTGCTGACTGGAAGCAGAAGGGCTCTGAACAGGGCGGTGAGAAGACAAGGTGGGATATAACCAGGATGTCTGTCCTGCAGGAAACTGTCCTTGGCAGGACCAAGGGAGGAGCACCTTGCTGGCTGCCTGGAGCTGCCACCCTTGCAAGTGTGTATCCTAATTATGTTATGTGTTCAGTTAAAATGGGGCACTGCCTCTCTTGCTTGTCTCTCTCTCCCTCCTGTGGGAGAAACCCTTCAAAATCACATGCTTGAAACACAAAAATACATAGCCACAAAAACTCCAGGGTGCCAGAGTTGACAAGGGTTCCTCCAGTCTGTCAGGTAGCGCCAGAATCCTTCCTGCGCTGTCCTACCAGAGGCCGCTGATGCTGCCTGAGTTCCTGTCTAGAGAAGCAACCATTTCCAGGTCCTGGATCTTTCTTCACTTTCTTCTGGTGTTTCCTCCACATTTCTGGTTTTTTGGCTTCTACAGCTATTTCATTTTTGAGGTGTAGCATTGTCGTGATCTCTGTTGCAGAAGAGAAAGGCTTTAGTTTCTTATGCTCTCTGTCTACTCCTTTCCTTCCATCTTTCAAATATATCATGATTTTTGGTCAATCTGTATTTAATGCTTATGCTTAAGTAACATTCACTTGCTGCTGAGCCAATTGAGATACTGTGGGGTTTTTGTTTTGGGGGTTTTGGGGGGGTTTTTTTGGTATAATTCATTAATTACCTTTCATTGGTTTTCTGAGTTTTCTTTGTCTAGTTCACTCTGAACTTCCCAAACCACAGCCATAAATTTTAAATCCCTAAGCATTCTTTTCCACATCCTAGACAAATGTATCTGTTGATCCTGTCCATTCCATTGTCTCCCGCAGAGGACTCTTGGGTCCCCGTGTTCTCCATCCGTGGTTGGGCTGGTCACTCTCCAGCCCTGCTGTGTGGCTGAGTCACGGCACCCTTCCTGGCTGCCCTCTTCCTTCCTCAGCCTGCTCATTGTTTCATAGAGCATGTCCTCCACTTGCTGCCTGGTGCAAGGATATTAAAATTAAAGAGTTAAAATTTGAGATCCTGCTTGTCTAAAAATGTCTTTATTCTCTTTTTAAAATTTGACTGATGATCTGTCTGCTGTGCGGTTCTGAGTAGGAAGTCCTATCACCTCAGAATTTTGAAAGCATTGCTCCTCTGTCTGGTAGCATCTATTGAAAGTCGACACTATGAAATAGCGTGTGCTAGCTTGTGGATGCTCTTGAAAATGCTGGTGCCCCTCAGTCCTTTGCATGTGAGCTATTTTTTACTCTCTGGAGCTATGTTATCTTTATCCCATGTATTCTAAATTCCACAGGGAGCCTTGGTGAGGGCTTTGTTTCTTTCTTTTTCTTTTTTAATTCATTGTACTGAGTACAGGATGAACTTTTTCAATTAGAAGTTCAAGGCAGATTTCTTAAGCTATGTGGTAATTTTCTCAAGTCCTCTAATTTTCTTATCTTTCCTATTAATTCTATCTTTGGCTTTTTTTTTTTTTTTTTTTTTGGTACTGGGGATTGAGCCCAGAGGTGCTTTACCACTGAGTTACATCCCCAGCGCTTTTTACTTTTATTTTTATTTTTATTTTGGTACTGAGGATTGAACTCAGGAGTACTCGACCACTGAGCCACATCCTCAGCCCTATTTTGTGTTTTATGTAAAGACAGGGTCTCACTGAGTTGCTTAGCACCTTGCCCTTGCTGAGACTGGCTTTGAACTCGTGATTCTTCTGTCTCAGCCTCCCAAAGCACTAGGATTACAGGTATGCACCACTGCACCCAGCTTCTTTTTACTTTTTGAGACAGGGTCTTTTTAAGTTGCTGAGGCTGGCCTTGAATTTGTGATCCTTCTGCCTCAGCCTCCAGAGTAGCTGGGATTACAGGTGGGCACCACCATCCCCAGCTTTGGATCTACTTTCTGAGAGATTTATTCAAATTTATCTTTTGGTTCTTTATATTTTTAATTTCTACTATAATTTTTGATTTCCAGGAACTTTTCACTGATTTTTCCTCTTTATTCTAGTCCTACTCTTGTGATAACTGTTGACAGTGTTGGGCTCCTCATTGCTGTTTCAAGTTACTGTTGTCTGTATTGTGCTCTGCCTTTCCCTGTTGAGGGCTTCCCTCAAGTGTCCGGTGATTCCCATGCGTCATTTCTTTGTGTGAGCATGAGACACGGAAAAGCAGATTGGACGTTCTGTACAGAGCTGGGAAGAGCCTGTCAAGGATCTGCTTTACATGAGATGGGGGGTTGGGTAGGCCCACCTGATTTGTTGAGGAATTCCCCAGAGTCAGCATCTTTTGGTCTTGTTCAGGGACTCATTTGGGTGTTCCAGGAAAGAGTCTTCCAACTTCCTGTTTGGAGGTGGAGTAGGTGGGGCTGCCAGCATTCTGGAAGCCAAGTGTGCCATGGGGCTAGGATTTCATCTTTCCAGATGGAGACTTTTGTCCAGGGGCTTTGCTTTTAGTACAGCCCCTCTCCCTGCCATCTGCTCTTCCCAGTGCCTCCAAGTCTAGAGCCTGTCTGTTTTTTTATTTTGTTTTGTTTGATTGAACCCATTGGTATTTTACCACTGAGCCACATCCCCAGGCCTTTTTATTTTTTTCCTTCGAGACTGGGTCTTGCCAAATTGTTCAGGCTGCCCTCAAGCTTGCAATCCTCCTGCCTCAGCCTCCCAGTAGCTGGGATTATAGGTGTGTGCCACTGCTCTCAGCTCTGTCTGGTTTTCACAGATTAATGCACCTTCTCCTGCCTGGATACAGGAGTAATGCAGTAGTCTCCTGGATGCTCTGGATATGACAGCAGAGCCACTGGTCTAAGACCTCCTCATACAGAATTTATGTGAAACCCTGGCTTTCAGCCCTTCCTTATCCCTGGCCTCCTCAGCCACCTGGTACCTCTGATCCCTGAGCCTTCTTAGAGGTGCTGCGTGACTTGGCATCCACTTCATTGGCTTCAGGGATTCACTTTCTAAGCTCTGCAAATTCATCTACTTTATGCCTTTCAAAAAAAAAAAAAAAAATTGACAGCCAGGTGTTAAGAGGCAGAAGGATGACAAGTTCAAGGCCAACCCGGGCAACTTAGTGACACTCTGTCTCAAAATAAAAGTGGCTTGTGATATAGCTCAGTGGTAAAGCACCCCTCAGTACCTGGCATGGGGGGGTGGGTATTTACATCTTAGGTTCATTGTTTTCTTCTGTTCCTTTTGACCTATTTTGCTTGTTTTTACTTTAATTTTAGTGGAGTTTAGGAAGGAGTAGAAATAAAAGCTCATGTTCGGTTTTCCCAGTTAACTGGTGGCTTTGTGATTGATTGTTTCATATCTGAGTTTTGTCTTTCTCCAAAGATTTTAACCTTCTTTGGGAGTGGGAATGATTTTACAGGCTCCTTGCATTTTTCCTTTTACCCTCAGCCATTAAATATGTAGAAAGTATTGTAGTAATTATGTGTCAGATTCATTTAAAGCAAAATGGAGTCTTTTTTGAATTAGACTGACTTTGGACAGTGTTTCATTTTATTGGAAAACTGCCAGTCCTTTCTGAGTTCAGAGATCAATCTGACTTTGCAAGGATAACCAAGAGGAGAAAACAGTAAGGTCTTTGGCAGAAAGAGGCTGATGAGACAAACTCCTCTTGAGACCTTATGATTTAATGAAGGATGATGAAGAGCTGCCCAGGACCTCTCTTCTCCACAAACTCATTGCCATTGCTGCCTCTTTCCAGGGTCTGTGATCCAGAAGGCCGTTTTCCTGACCTAATGCTCTGAGAGTCTTTGACCCCCCTGTGAACTAGTACAGGAAGAGACCCATAGAATTGCAAGTTGTTTTCTCTCGATATTCAGGGTCAAGGGTCTGGAGAAATTAGAAGGAACATGCACTAGAGGTTAAATATGTGGTTTTATTTCTTTTATCCTTTAATTAGCTATATGAAGACTAGCAAGTCATTTGAATCTCAGTTCCATGCTGTAATATGGTAATAACAGCTTGTTTTCTTGCTCTAATGTTGTTATAAGGGTCAGATACAGGTAACAGGTATGCAAACATTCAAACATTATCATTTAAAATTATTTAATCACTGTGATGTTCTAGACCCTCATATCCACCAACTGCCCTGATATCTACATGTGTCAAAATTCATTTCCTCAGCAAATCTAAAACAAAATTCCCTTTCTTTCCCTCCCCTCTCCCTCATACTTCCACAATTGCAAAGTAACTCTGGTTTTCCTCCTGAAGTTGCTGTATGCACGGACTTGCCCAGTTCACACAGCCCCAGTACCCACCCCTCTCCTGCCTTTAATCACCATGTTCTATCCTTCCTGTTGAATCTGTCCTTGTTTTGAATCTTTTTAAATCTGTTCCTTACCACTGCCTTAATTCATGTCCTCACCTCAGGCCTGCACAGCTGCCCACCCCACCACCAAGTCACACACTTCTAGTTCATTATGCGTACAACCATTCAACACAAGGCTTTTTAAAAAAATTCTGAAATCAGCGAGCTTGGTGGCACACACCTGTAATCCCAGCCACTTGGGAGGCTGAGGCAGGAGAATCGCGAGTTCAAAGCCAGCCTCAGCAACGGCGAGGCGCTAAGCAACTCAGTGAGACCCTGTCTCTACATAAAACACAAAATAGGGCTGTGGATGTAACTCAGTGTTCGAGTGCCCCTGAGTTCGATCCCTGGTACCCTTGCCCCCACAATCTGAAATCTGAAATCTGTCAGGTCATCACAACAGTATGGTAACAGATTGACCCTGTGAGTGCCCACCTCCCTCTTGTCACAGGAGTTTTCTGTATGTACAGCAAAGTTTCCCTGCTGGAAACTTTGAAGCATACAGGACCTGCTTGCCGCTTCCACCTTCATTCACATTCTTCCATGGTTACTGACATTTGCCCCACTTTGCTGTCTACCCAGAGGACCTTGAGTTTGAATTCCTTTTTGTTGCTTCTACCAGCCTTATTCCTCCTCAGTTCAAGGGCCTCTGCTTTTGTAAAGCCTCCCTGTTCCCATTTCCTTCTCACTTTGTGTTCTTCCTTCTCAGGGTGTTACACATGGCACACTGCCATTTATTTACTTGACTAAGTTACCCACTCAGCTTGAGGTTGGGGACTCAAGCACCTGGCATAAACATTATCGAATTGGACTAGATTGGACACCCCCTGGCTCACTGAGATGCCTTTACTTGTCTCTGCGGAGTAAGTAGTACAGTAACTGAGCAAGCACGGGAAGCATGTTCACTCCTAGCCAAGAGTCACTTTAAGACATTATTTGATCACAGATGAAAGTGGGCTGAGCGCTTTGGTTATAGTTCATGGTTCTGCTGTGTTTTATGCATAGAAATCTCAAACGGGGCCTGGGATTGTAGCTCAGCGGTAGAGCACTTGCCTTGCATGCGTGAGGCCCTGAGTTCGATCCTCAGCACCACATACAAAGCAATAAAATAAAGACATTGTGTCCATCAACAACTAAAAAAAATATTTAAAAAAAAACCAACACATTAAGTCCCACATTTAAAAAAAAAAAAGAAATCTCAAACGGAGTGTTCTTCTATGCCACATCAAGAGATTGTACCCCTTTTTTAATGGGTACAGATGTCAAAAATTTGTTATTTTACATAGAAATCATACCCCACTGGGTTAGTATTGGTGCAGGGTTGGCAAAAAATTGACTTGGAAAGAGGGAATTAATTATCAGGTTGGTGGAAACTGAATGTTAGAAGTTGCATACTGTTGGCCCTGGGGCTGCTCCTTACACAGTCTGCACTCCTGGAAACGTCAGGGATTCTCCTAAAGGGACTGCACTGTGTGGTATGAATGAGCAGCATAAAGACTTCACTGTGGTTCAAGGTCACACATGATAAATGTTGAGGATGTAGATGATCTTGACCATACGAGGAGGATGATAGTAGGAAAGAGTGTGGATCAGGAGACATTTGAGCAGAGCTACTTTCTCTGCTGGACAGACCAAGTGTCTCAAGTGTATTTTTTACCATTTGACTTCACAATTGAAGCAGTTTTGCCCCAGTCTTTTGTCTGAGTTTTGCTAGGACTAAAGAATGATAAATGTAGTTATGAATATTGCTGGATCTTTGGAATCAGGTAGAGGAGCCCTCGCTCTCTTTAGAGACTTGGTGTCTGGTCCTCAGGGATCAGCACCCACAGGACCCTTAGTGTTACTTTATTCAGATCTCTTCTCAAAGATCACCTTTTTGGAGAGGTCTTTCCTTGTGACCTGATCTAAAACATCGCTCCTGTTGTACTTCATCCTTTCTTTGTTCCTTTCTGGCAACTTACTACGACCTGGTATCACACCACATGTTTGTTTGTTCACTCTTTCTTCCTCCTCTTAAGATTCAGGCTCTGTGAAGGCAGAGACCTTGTCTCCTCCTGTTTGTGAATCCAGCCCCTGGAGCAGTGCCTGGCACATGGAGGGCACACTTCACATACCCGTTGAACACATGCGTGAGTGGCCCCTCAAACAGGACCTCTTTCAGACCTGACTCACCAAATGGAGCGAGTAGTGTCAAATGGACCTCCCAGCACCTCCTCAGCACCTCCCAGTCCAGCACTAGGCCATGTATAAATGTGCAGACAGTTTTAAAAGGGATGGAGGAAGCCTCTGAGGTGGGATTCGGAAGCCATGAGTCCTCAATCAGCCTATTCTTCCTTGCCTTCTGCAGTGTCTTTAGATGCTGGATCAAAACACAGGTCCTTCTGAAGCCCAGAGGGCAAGACTCATGGTGTTGTGGGTGTTGTGCGTCAGGTTGAAGCGGTTGAGCTGTTATTGATACACCTCAAGTCCCTCAACCCTAAATGCTGTTAAACTCAAGCTTCTAGAAGTTTCCATGAATGATTTATATCCTGGGAGTCTATCATAGAATTTATAGATGCAGAGAAAGTGGTTTGGAGAATTAAGTGAATTGCTTAAGGTCACACACTGACAGATGGCAGAGGCAAATAATGAAGTCAGGTCTGCTAACTACGGACCCATGACTCTCAACCTGGGCTCTCTAGTTCATCAACACAGGATTGCTGTGACTGTACAAAGACCCGTCAAGATTAGTCTTAGGATTTGTTCTGCAAGCCAAGGACACCAATTGCATTTCTGCAGAATCTAGACAGATTAAACTTTGTTTAGGGATCTTTTGGACTGTGTTTCAATTTTTAATTTTTTTTTTTTGGCCTGGTTCTCTTGGTGCATTGTTTTCTACTTTTGTTTGTTGGTGAACAGCCCTTTGGTGCTTACTGTTATAGACAAACCTAATAAGACAGCTGTGATAAGGAGGAAGCCCTCAGTTGTAAATAGCCCTTTTCTTGAGCTGCCAAAAAGGAAGAAACTTGGGTGGAGGGAGATGTTACTACCATCCTGTCTGAAGCTAAAATTCCAAACAGGGAGATTATAGTTCTCCATTTTCTTTTCTTTT
>CM053406.1:103110407-103132764 GCA_028644305.1 Xerus rutilus | reverse complement strand
GAACAGCCCTTTGGTGCTTACTGTTATAGACAAACCTAATAAGACAGCTGTGATAAGGAGGAAGCCCTCAGTTGTAAATAGCCCTTTTCTTGAGCTGCCAAAAAGGAAGAAACTTGGGTGGAGGGAGATGTTACTACCATCCTGTCTGAAGCTAAAATTCCAAACAGGGAGATTATAGTTCTCCATTTTCTTTTCTTTTTTAAAAAATAATTTTTTAGTTGTCAATGGACTTTTATTTAGTTTATTTATTTATATGTGGTGCTGAGACTTGAATCTCGTACCTCACACATGCTAGGCAAGCGCTCTACCACTGAGCTACAACCCCAGCCCTCCATTTTCTTTCTTTCTTTTTCTTCTTTTTCGGTACTGGGGATTGACCTCAGGGGCACTGGACCACTAAGCCACATCCCTAGCCCTTTTTTTGTATTTTATTTGGAGACAGGGTCTCACTGAGTTGCTTAGTACCTCACTAAGTTGTTGAGGCTGGCTTTGAACTCTCAATCCTCCTGTCTCAGCCTCCTGAGCCACTGGGATTACAGGTGTGTGCCACCATGGCCAGCTCCATTTTCACTTAGGGTTTGTTTAATATATTTCTCCAATCCCTAGGATTTTTGGATGGTTGTTTTGAGAAGACACTAATTAAAGAAGAGGGATGGGGGAAAGTTGGGAATGTAGCTGTCTTCAGGATAGTTCCTGTCTTTCTTTTGGCTATGAGAGTTTCAACATTGGTATAGGATATCCAGACTTAATTACTTCTAAACCAGAGTCATGGAGGTAAAATAAAATGTTGGTGGGCTTGCTCAGTCCTGCCTTTTCGTTAAGATAAAGGGCAGCTGAACACCAGGTTTCAAGGTTCCTTTGAGAGCTAGGCTGCATGGCCTGAAGAGGTAGCTGACTCCCAGTGGATACTGGATAGGCCTGTGCCCTCAGCTGCTTCACTCAGTGTAGGTATTTCCTCTGTCTCAGCTCCTGTTGATTTGTTCCAGGCTTCTTGCTGTTGAATTATTTAAAGCCTTGCATTAGTGCGTATTCACTTCACATTGTCCTTCCAGTAGATCTTAGTCTTCATTTGGCCAAATGCCAAGAGCTCTTAAACATGGAAGCTTTGGATCTGTCACTGATTTGCTTTATGGTTCCCCCCACCCATACTAGGAATTGAACCCAGGGACACATCATCACTGAGTTACACCTCTAACCCTTTTTATTTTGAGACAGGATCTCGCTAAGTCACTGAGACTGGCCTTGCACTTGCCATCTTCTTGCCTCAGCTTCCCAAGTCGTTGGGATTGCAGGTGTATACCACCACATCCGGATGGTTTGTGATTTAAGCAGATAATTGGTTTTTGGGTTTTTGTGTCACCTGTTTTGGACCAATGATGATTTTTTTTTTTTGTCTTGTGTAACAACTAGAAAGCAAGTATGAGAAATATACCTCCTAGATTTTCCAGACCCAGTTTATTTTCTATCATTGTGATTTATTGTCAGACACAGTTGTATAATTTTGGCTTTGAAAATTAGGTCATGGTAGCCACTGTAATCCCAGCGGCTCAGGAGGCTGAGGCAGGAAGATCGTGAACTCAAAGCCAGCCTCAGTCAGCAAAAGCAAGGCGTAAGCAACTCAGTGAGACCTTGTCTCTAAATAAAATTCAAAATAAGGCTGGCTTAGTGGTTAAGGCCCCTGAGTTCAGTCCGCATTACACACACACACACACACACACACACAAATAGAAGGAAAAAAAAAAGAAAATGAGGACAAAGAGAAATAATTGCTTATAACTCCTTATTTGGAATGTGTTATGTAAGTACAGGCATGATGGTGGGTGCTCAGGCTCTTCACCTTGTTTTCACCATCCTTAGTTGACAGTGAACAGATGATCTAGACATTGAACTTCTTTTTATTTTTACTTGAGAAATAAAATTTAGCCAGATGTAGTGGCATATGCCAGTAATCCCAGTGGCTCGGAAGGCTGAGAAAGGAGGATCACGAGTTCAAAGCCAGCCTCAGCAACTTAGCAAGGTTCTAAGCAACTCAGTGAGAACCTATCTGTATGTGTGTATATATATATATGGACTGGGAATGTGGCTCAATGGCTTACACTCCTGGGTTCAATCCCTAGTACAAAAAACAAAAACAAAAAACAAAATACAACTTATGTGTATGTATCATGTACTCCATAATGTTTTGAAATATGTACTCATTGTGGAATAACTAAATCAAGCCAATTAACATACATCACTACACATATCTTTCATGGTGAAAACACTTAAAACCTTTCCTAGTGATTTTCAATAATACAGTGTATAATTATGTTTTTAAGTATGGTCACTTTATTGTACGATAGATCTCTTGAATCTTGTTGCTCCTAATTAAAATTTTGTATCCTTCAACCAAATATCTGCCTCCTCCCAGTCTTTGGTAACCACTGTTCTACACTACATTTTTGAGTTCCACATTTTTAGATTCTACATATAAGTGAGATTATGTGGTGTTTGTCTGTATTAGTGCCTGGCTTATTTTACTTAATATAAATCCTCTAGGTTCATCCACGTTGTAGATGACTGAATTCCTTCTTTTTTAAAAATTATTAAAAAAATGTTAGTTGTAGATGGACACAATACCTTTACTTGATTTATTTATTTTTATGTGGTGCTGAGGATCGAACCCAGTGCCTCACATGTGCTAGGCAAGTGCTCTGCCGCTGAGCTACAACCCCAGCCCCAGATTCCTTCTTTTCAAAGGCTGGGTAGTATTCCAGTGTATGAATCTCCACCACATTTTTTGTATCCAGTCATTCATTGTTTCCATATCTTGGCTATTGTGAAGAGTACTGTAATAAGCATGGGGATGCAGGCATCTTTTCAATGCACTGATATCATTTCTTTGGTTGTGTACCTGTTAGTGGAATTGCTGGATCAAATGGTAGTTCTGTTTATAATTTTGGGGGGAACCTCCATACCGTTTTCTATAATGGCTGTACTAATTTTTTTTCATTGTTGATTGACCTTTATTTATTCATTTATTTATATGCAGTGCTGAGGATCGAACCCAGTGCCTCCCACATGCGGGGCATTTGTTCTACCACTGAGCCACCATCCCAGCCCGGCTATACTAATTTATATGCCCACCAACAGTGTGCAGATATTCTCTTTATATCCTTGTCAACACTTATCTTTTTTTTGATAATGGCCATTCTGACAGGTAGGAAATGAATTCACATTGTGGTATTTATTTGCATTTTCCTGATAATTACTGATGTTGAACATTTTTCATATACCTGTTGGCCACTTGGTCTTCTTATAAATATCCTTTCAGGTTCTTTGCCCATTTTTAAATCAGGTTATTTGTTTTCTTGCTGTCCAGTTCCATATATATTTTAGATGTTAACCTCTTATCAGATACATGGCTTGCAAATATTTTCTCCCATCCATAGGTTGATTGTTTCTTTGCTGTGCAGAATTCCATCTGCTTTTCTTACTTAAAATTTGCCTTAAAATGTTGAATCTAATATATCATCATGCTTTTTTATCTTTGTTCAGTGCTGAGTATCAAACCCAGGGCCTTGGACACTCTAGGCAAGCACTCTACATCCCTAGCCCTCTACATGCTTATGGAAGTGACCTGTTACCTATATTCAGCTATTTATTATCAATATCTTGATGTGTTTTTGTCTTCTTTTCCCTTTTAAAATCATTGTTATTTTCCCTCCCCTTTCTGCCACTCTGCCCTGTCTAATCTAGTGAACCTCCCCACCCCCCTGCCTATTGTGAGTCAGCATTCGCATATCAGAGAGAACATTCAGCCTTTGTTTTTTTTGGGACTGGCTTATTTTGTTTATCATGATAGTCTTCATTTCCATCCCTTTACTGGCAAATGGCATAGTTTCATTCTTCTTTATGGCTGAGTAATATTCCATTATGTATATGTACCACATTTTCTTTATCCATTCATCTGTTGAAGGCATCTGCGGTGGTTCCATAGCTTAGCTATTGTGAATTGAGCTGCTGTAAACATTGATATGGCTGTGTCACTATAGTATGCTGATTTTAAGTCCTCTGGGTATATATCAAGGAGTAGGATAACTGAGTCAAATAGTGATTCCATTCCAAGTTTTCTGAGGAATTTCTATACTGCTTTTCAGAGTGTTTGCACCAATTTGCAGTCCTATCAACAATGTATGAATGTGCCTTTCCCCTACATCCTCGCCAACATTTATTGTTACTTGTATTCTTCATAATTGCCATTTTGACTGGAGTGAGATGAAATCTCAGAATCTCAGTGTAGTTTTAATTTGCATTAAATTAATTGCTAGAGATGTTGAACATTTTTTTATGTATTTGTTGACTGATCATATTTCTTCTGCCATGTGCCTATCAGTTCCTTTGCCCATTTATTGATTTGGTTGTTTTTTTGGTGTTTTTTGAGTTCTTTATGTATCCTGGAGAGTAATGCTCTGTCTGAGGTGTAGGTGGCAAAGATTTTCTCCCATTCTGTAGGCTGTCTGTTCGCTTGTCTCCTTTGCTGTGAGAAGCATTTTAGTTTGATACCATCTCATTTATTGATTCTTGACTTGACTTCTTGCACTTTACAAGTCTTGTTGAGGAAGTTGGTTCCTTAGCCAACATGGTGGAAATTTGGGCCTTCTTTTTCTTTTAGTAGGCACAGGGTCTCTGGTCTAATGCCTACATCCTTCATCCACTTTGAGTTGATATTTGTGCGATGTGAGAGATTAGGGGTCTAATTTCATTTTGCTGCATATGGATTTCCAGTTTTTCCTGCACCATTTGTTAAACAGGCTATCTTTTCTCCAGTGTATGTTTATGGCGCCTTTGTCTGGTATGAGATAACTGTACTTATGTTTATGTCTTCTATTCTGTCCTTTGGTCTTCATGTTTATTTTGGTGCCAGTAGCATGCTGCTTTTGGTACCATAGCTCCACTGTAATTTAAGGTCTGGTATTGAGATGCCTTCTGCTTGAGTTTTCTTGCTGAGGATTGCTTTGGCTATTCTGGGCCTCTTATTTTTTATTTATTTATTTTTTTTAATATATTTATTTTTTAGTTGTAGGTGGACAGAATATCTTTATTTTATTTTTTATGTGGTACTGAGGATCGAACCCAGTGTCTCACGCGTGCTAGGCGAGCACGCTACCACTGCGCCATAACCCCAGCCCCTGGGCCTCTTATTTTTCCAGATGAATTTCATGACTGCTTTTTCTATTTCTATGAAGATTATCATTGGAACCTTAATAGGAGTTTGCATAAAATCTGTATAGCGCTTTGGTGGTATAGCCATTTTGACAATATTAATTCTGCCTATCTAAGAACATGGGGGAGCTTTCTATCTTCTAAGGTCGTCTTCAATTTTTTTCTTTAGAGTTCTGTAGTTTTCATTGTAGAGGTCTTTCACCTCTTTTGTTAGGTTGATTCCCAAATGCTTTATTTACTTATTTATTTATTTATTTATTTTTGAGGCTACTGTGAATGGGACAGTTTTCCTAATTTCTCTTTCAGTTGATTTATCACTGATATATAGGAACACAATTGATTTATGAATGTTAATTTTATATCCTGCTGCTTTGCTGAATTCATTTATGAGTTCTAGAAGTTTTCTAGTGGAGTTGTTTTTTTTTGTTTTTTTGTTTTTTGGTCTTCTAAATATAGGATCATGTCATCAGCAAATAGGGATAGTTTGAGTTCTTTTCCTTCTTGTATCTCTTATAATTTCTTTCTTTTAATTGCTCTGGCTAGAGTTTCCAGGACCATATTGAATAGAAGTGGTAAAAGAGGACAGCCCTCTCTTGTTCCAGTTTTTTGAGAGAATGCTTTCAATTTTTCTCCATTTAGAATGATGTTGGCCTTGAGCTTAGCATAGATAGCTTTTACAATATTGAGGTATGTTCCTACAATCCCTAGTTTTTCTAGTGTTTTGACCATGAATTGATGCTGTATTTTGTCAAATGCTTTTTCTGCATCTCTTGAGATACTCATGTGATTCTTGTCTTTGTGAGTTACATTTATTGATTTCCATGTGTCAAACCAACCTTGCATCCTACTTGATCATGGTGCACTGTCTTTTTAATATGTTTTTTATGCAGTTTTCCAGGATTTTATTAAGAATTTTTGTGTCCATTTTCATCAGGTCTGAATTTTGTTCTGAAATTTTTGGTCTGAAATTTTCTTTCCTTGATGTGTCTTTGTTTGGTTTTGCTCTCAGGGTGATACTAGCTTCATAGAATGAGTTTGGAAGGGTTTCCTCCTTTTCTATTTCATGGAATGATTTGAGGAAGATTGGTGTTAGTTCTTTGAAAGTCTGGTAGAATTTAGCTGAGAATCCGTCTAGTCCTGGGCTTTTTTTTCTTGGTAGTATTTTGAGGATGTCTTCAATTTCAGTGCTTGAAATTGATCTGTTTAAATTTTCTATGTTCTCCTTATTCAATTTTGATAGGTCATCTGTCTCTAGAAATTTGTTGATATCTTCAAGATTTTCTATTTTATCAGAGTATAAATTTTCAAAGTAGTTTTTGATTATTGTCTGTATTTCAGTAGTGTCTGTTGTGATATTTCCTTTTTCATTGCAAATTTTAGTAATTTGAGTTTTCTCTCTCTCTTCGTTGGCTTGGCTAAGGGTTTATCAATTTTATTTATTGTTTTAAAGAATCAATTTTTTGTTTTGTTGATTTTTTGGATTGTTTCTTTTGTTTCAGTTTCATGGATTTCAGCTCTGATTTTAATTATTTTCTGTCTTCTGTTTTTGGTATTGATTTGTTCTTTTTCTAGGGCTTTGAGTTGTAATGTTAGGTTATCTATTTGTTGATTTTCTGTTCTTTTAACAAATGAACTCAATGCAATGAACCTTCCTCTTAGCACTACCTTCATAGTGTCCCAGAGATTTTGATATGTTCTATTGGTGTTCTCATTTTCCTCTATTTTTTATTTCATCCCTGATTTTTTCTGCTGTCCATTGGTCATTTAGTAGCATATTATTTAGAGTAGCTTCTATTTTTTATTTTATTGTTGATTTCCAATTTCATTCCATTATGATCTGAGAGAATGCAAAGTATTATCTCTATTATTTTTGTATTTGCTAAGAGTTGCTTTGTAGCCTAAGATATGGTCTGTTTTAGAGAAGGATCCGATTCGTGTGCTGCTGAGAAGAAAGTATATTCAGTCATTGATGGATGCGATATTCTATATATGTCTGTTAAGTCTAAATTATTAATTGTATTTTTTAGTTCTATAGTTTTTTTATTTAGTTTTTGTTTGGAGGATCTATTGTGTAGTGAGAGAGGTGTGTTAAAGTCACCCAGTATTATTGTGTTGTGGTCTATTTGATTCTTGAAGTTAAGAAGGGTTTGTTTGATGTACATAGATACCTCATTGTTTGGGGCATAAATATTTATGGTTGTTATGTCTTGTTGATGTACAGTTCCCTTAAGCAGTATGAAATGTCCTTCTTTGTCCCTTCTGAATAACTTTGGTTTAAAGTCTACTTTATCTGATATGAGGATAGAAACCTCTGCTTGTTTACAAGATCCATGTGAATGATATGTTTTTTTCCATCATTTTACTGTCAGTCTTTGCCTATGAGATGAATCTCTTGAAGACAGCATTAAAATTATTATTAGCTAGGCCTGTAATCCCAGTGGCTTGGGAGACTGAAGCAGGAGGACCACGAGTTCAAAGCCAGCCTCAGCAAAAATGAGGCGCTAAGCAACTCAGTGAGACCCTGTCTCTAAATAAAATACAAAATAGGGCTGGGGAATGTGGCTCAGTGGTTGAGTTGCCCCTGAGTTCAATCCCTAGCACCTCTCGCCCAGTATTATTATTATTGAAGTGCTACATGAATACAGTCTCATTGTGAGTGTTCTAAACAGTGGTAGAATACAGCCCTACATCAAGGTCAGCTGGCACAGAGGCGCATGCCTGTAATCTCACAAATTTGGGAGCCTAAGGCAGGAGGATCGCAAGTTTAAGACCAGCCTGAACAACTTAGTGAGACCCTGTTTCAAAAAAATAAAAAATGAAAATGGTTGGGGATGTTAGCTCAGTGGTAAAGTGCTCCTAGTTTCAATCCACAGCACCAAAAACAAACAAAACACATCAAGCGCTCTCTCCACTGTTCTGCCGTATCCCCCAACACAGATTGCCTTTCCCAGAGGTAACCAGGGGCAGCTCTTGGTGAGTACTCTCCAGGTGCCACCCATTTACAAGGGTGTGTGTGTGTACATGCATTTTTATAAAAAGAAGCTCGATTATTTGTTTTACTAGTAACTTCTGCTCTTCACTTACCTGTAACATAGTATTTCTTGGGAGATCTTTCCCTGTCAGGACATGTAGATCCAGTGCTTTTCCTTCTTTTGTTGTTGTGAGTGGTTATGTAGTATTTCACTTTGTGGGCATACCTGATATTTAACTGCTTATCTATGGATAGATGTTAAGGCTTTAGTTTTTTACTCTTATAATGCAGCCATCTTATGCAAGCATGTCTTTGTGCACATGTACAAATGTTTCTGTTGGACGATTGCCTGGAAGTGGAATCACTGGCTCAAAAGTGAATGCTATTTTTGGTTTTGATGGATGCTGCCAAATTGTCTTCCCAAAGGAATTCACCAATTTAAACTCATACTAATGGTGTTTAAGAGTGCTTGTTTCCAAACACTTGATGATGCCATTATTTTTAATTTTTTTCGTCAATCCGATAGGTTAAAAGGGCTGTGTGGTTATTAGCATTTGCATTCTTCTAGATTGTGTCTTTGTAGATCTGCGCTTGTTCCCTTTCTGCCCTTTAAGAACTCCTCAACATTGCTAGTTACTTGATGATGTCTTTTCTTATTTTCTTGGGCCCAGTCAACCTGTGTATGTCCTGTCAGTGCAGGAGGGAGATCTTTTTTGTCACTTCATAAGTGTTTAGGCAGGAGATGGAATGAACTTGTGTACTCAGTCTACTGTCCTGATAAATTTCTTTCATAGATTTTCAGTTGTAACTATCTAATACTTATAATTTTGAATTTTTCCTCCTTAACATGTTTTTTTTTTTTTTTTTTTTTTTAAAGTTGTGGATGGACACAATGTCTTTATTTTATTGCTTTGTACGTGGTGCTGAGGATCGAACCCAGGGCCTCAAGCATGCGAGGCAAGCGCTCTACCGCTGAGCCACAATCCCAGCCCCCTTAACATGTTTTTTTTTTCTGTCTTATTACATAGCAGTTTAACTGGTATGTGATATTTTTACTCTGTGTCTATACCGTGGGTATAATAATTTCTGTACTGATTTCCAAAATGTTATTGTTGAAGTAATGTTTCTTCCACTACTTGAGCTTAAATGTTCTGGCCCAGATGGTTTTACTAGTGACTCTTTGTAATTTTATTGCTCTTTGTCAATGATTTCTGAATGTAGAAATGAATAGACTGCTGCCTAGCTCATCTGGGACCCAAACCAAACCTAACACAGATACTATCCAATGATAATAGCAAAAAAATAAAAATAAAAAGCAAAAACTTTAGACCAGCCTCACTTTTGAATATAGATATGAAAATTCAAAATAATATATTCTCAAGTAGATACTATCAAGTTCATTTCCCCAACAAGGCTAATGACTAATAGCCAAATAAGACTTATTCCAAGAATGAAAGAATGACTCAATGTTAAGAAACTTGTTAACAAAAACATATTTTGGTCATTAAATTAAAAATTACGATTACCTCCACAGATGTAGAAAATACATTTAAATTGAACAACTATCTCTAATTACTTTTTTTTAAGGGGTGGGATTGGGGTGTAGCTTAATGGTAGAGTGCTTGCCTCTTGCATGCATGAGATCCTGGGTTTGATTTTCAGCACCACAAGAAATACGTAAATAAAATTTAAAACAAAAAAGGATAGGGAGAATGTTTTGATTATATGTTACAGAGTATGTACTTCAAGCCATTAGAAGCATTCTTACTAGAGGCGGGAACAAACAAAGCCGTCCTCTGCTGCTTAATATTTTACAAGTTCTGGCCAGTACAGTGAGGTGTGAAACAGAAATAAGAATTAAGGCTCTGAGGATTAAATAAGGTGACATTTCTGCTTTCTTGTTACAGTATTTCTGATTCAAATAAGACTCTAAAATTATAGATTCTGCTAATTTATAGACAGACCGAATACACATATACACACACAGGCAAATAAGATGTGGTCATTCTTTAGTATCCATGAGAGATTGGTTCCAGGATCCCCTGAGGATACCAAATTTGTAGATGTTCAAGTTCTTTATATAAAACGGCATGGCATTTGCATATAGCCTATGCACATCCTCCCATGTGCTTTACATCATCTATATAAGATTATAAGTAATTACGTACAATACCTAATACAATGTAAATGCTATGTAAATAGTTGTTATGCTACATTGTTTCCAGAATAATAACAAGAAAAAAAGGTTTGTACATGTACAGAACATTTTGTTTTCTGAATATACTTGATCTGCAGTTAGTTGAATCTAAATGCAGAACCCATTTTTACAGAGGGCTGACTCTATTTATAAAGGAAAGCGCAGTTGTTACATGCATCTTAGCTGGTATGTCCTGGTGTTTCTTTCTTTCTTTTTTTTTTTTTTGGTACTGGGGATTGAACTCAGGGGCACTCGACCACTGAGCCACACCCCCAGCCCTATTTTGTGTTTTATGTAGAGACAGAGTCTCACTGAGTTGCTTAGCGCCTCGCCATTGCTGAGGCTGGCTTTGAACTCACGATTCTCCTGTCTCAGCCTCCCTAAGTGCTGGGATTACAGGCTTGAGCCACCGCACCGGCTCTTGGTGCTTTTTGATAGGGCCTTTGCTGGCTGAATCATCTTGACTGCGTGGTCTGTGTTAAGGGCTCTCTGAAGCCTTCAGTTGCCAGCACAGGGTGGTGCTCTGTGCCTGCACCTGGCTGAAGGGTTGGTTTCATGGCGTTTTTGATGACCTTTCAGTGAATAAGAAGTACTCAGAGGAATGAGTGTCGACTGGATGGTGAAGTTACAGAGGAGCAGACGGTGCAGAAACCATCTTTCGGTGGACACACTGTGGCCTTGACTCTTGATTCCTTGCTTGGCAGAGCTCTGTGTGCCCTCCCTGCCGGGCACTTCTGTAGTGCACACCGCTGTCCTTCATCAGGAGTCATTTGGAAGTCTCTAGTTTGGTTAAACACCACACACAACTCTATTCCAAGTGGCCAGCTGTCTCTAACTTTGGTTTATGACTCCAGTGTTTGAACCACTCTCTCTTCCTTCCCCTGACAGCATGTGGAGAGGGCCCAATGTGAACTGTGTTGACAGCACTGGCTACACACCGCTGCACCACGCTGCTCTGAACGGCCACAGGTAAGGATGCACGCGCTGCGTTCCTGCGCTGCGTTCCTGCCCTGCCCGCAGAACCGGGCCTTCCAGTGAAGCTTGGCTAAGCAGTGGCGCTGAGAACAGGGAGAAACAAACTGAATCCAGCTCATGCGGAATCCCTGAGTTTTTCTTTAGCGTGTAATTTAAACATCCTTTCCCACCCCCAACCCCTGAAAGCTTTAGCCAAAGATTCAATTTACTTTTTCCTCTGCTTGTCTTTTTCCCCTCTAGAATGTTCTGGTGTCACACAATGATATAAATATTAAGGTCAAATTTGGAGCAGCCAGATCATAAAGGGGCTGGAATCTCTTGGGTAACTAACCTCTTGATAAACTGAAAATAGATTGGGTGGTCATGAGAAACTTGTCTTCTGTTGCAAGTAGTTATTTATTTACCCTGTCTTCTTGTTTGCTGCCGTTCTTTCCTCATAAGTCAACCTCAGACAACAAGAGCCACCTCTTTTTTTTTTTTTGCGCTACTAGGAATTGAAACTAGGATCTCACACATGCTAGGCAAGTACTCAATCCTTGAGTTATACTACCAACCCAAGAACCATTTTTTTTAAAATATTTTTTTTAGTTGTAGATGGACACAATATCTTTATTTATTTTTATGTGGTGCTGAGGATCGAACCCAGTGTTTCACACGTGCAAGGCAAGCGCTCTACCACTGAGCCACAATCCCAGCCCCCAAGAACCATTTTTAAAAATATTGTTAGTTGTAGATAGATACAATATGTTTATTCATTCATTCATTTATTTACTTAATTATTTTTATGGGTTGCTGAGAATCGAACCCAGTGCCTCACACATGCTAGGCAAGTGCTCTGAGCCACAACCCCAACCCCCCAAAACCATTTTTTTTCATCATCTCAAAACATTTATTGTTTTAAAAATTTTATTTATTTATTTATTCTACTTAGGTATACATGACAAAAGAATGCATTTTGATTCATTGTACACAGATGGAGCACAACTTTTCATTTCTCTGGTTGTATGTGATGTAGAATCACAATATACATGTAGTCATACATAAAGCTAGGGCTATGATGTCCATCTTACTCCACCATCTTTACCAAGAACCATTTTTAAGGGCAAAAAAATACATAAATAATATGGCCTTTTAGATCCCCTTAACTACAGAAGAGGTTGTTAGGAATTGGATGGCATTTGTATGAAAAGACTTCTAGAGAAGGCATCTTCGGGGGAAATTTGAGAGAGAGGCAGAGGCTTAAAGGGTCAGGTTCTGCGTTTCAGATGCAGAAGGTGTGGTGCCCCAGCAAAGCCTGGTTGTGGTGCACAGTAAGTGGGTTTGGCCGGATGCCATGGAATAGAAATAAGAATTGAGGGTATGAACAGGAGAGAGGGTATTAAAGAAGTTTGAAGACGAGCAGTAGTTTAGTTTTTATGAGGATAATGGGTTGAAACCACTGTAAATTTTTCTTTTCTCCTTTTTCATTGTTTCTTTACTCCTGGGTATTGAACCCAGGGCCTCATAGATGGGATACTTTACTACTAAACCACAACTCCCACCCCGTATTTTAGATTTCTCTGAGCAAGGAGCAGGCCCTCATCATATAACAGTATTCCATGTCACTTGTCCAATAGTTGACCCAGCCTGATTGACTCCACTTTGCCAAAAAGAGATCATGGTCATTTCCTTCAGCTTTAAACTCGTCTAAAGTATATCAAATGTGATCATTGTCTTTTATGTAATCCCTTAAAGCTAAAAAAAAAAAAATGTGTAGAGACGTCTCTCCTATAAGTTGTGGGATAACCTGAATGAAAGTGAATCTTAAATTCCAAGGACTGTAGCCTATTAGCCAAGTTCATCTCCAGAAGTTGTTTTTATTTACAGAGAGGATTTTCTTTGACCTCATGTGCATGGGGATAACTATACACTTGGATCTGCTTAATTAGTGGTGTCACCAAGAAGAAAGCCAAGTCCCTCTTTCTGGAGCTGTCAAATGATACCATATGTGTCTGGCTTATGTCTGCAACAATTTTAATTCTGCTTTGCCTGCCCATTTTCAGCTCCCACATCACTAAATAATCTGAGTAATAAAATGAATAATGGTATTTGTCTTACTTGAGTACTTTTCTATAAATTCTATCCCTAAATGCTATTTAAACATCACAAACCAGTAAATATTGCAAGGTTTAGAAAAGGAATCCAGACATTTTCAAAGTAGTGGAAAATAGATGGATTATCGAGAGCCCTAATGGAGAGGCCATGAGTCAGTGCAGCACAGCTTCAGATGGGTCAGCCACTTACAGCTATACAAGGGGCTCATGGAATAAGAGGAAAAGCCTGGAAAGAGAGGAGCCAAGACCTGTGAAAGGGCTTTGTGCTGTACAGATGTAAGGATCTGGTAGCAGGAAAGACTGCTGGGTTCTGCAACTCATAATTGATTTTTGCCTTCTAGGGATGTGGTGGAGGTTCTTCTGAGGAATGATGCGCTGACCAATGTGGCTGACTCTAAAGGCTGTTACCCTCTGCACTTGGCAGCCTGGAAAGGAGATGCCCAGATAGTGCGGTTGCTGATCCATCAAGGGCCCTCGCACACCCGAGTCAATGAACAGGTTGGAAGGAGGAGGCTTTCCTTCCTCCATTCAGCTACGACCAGAACGTGGCCACCCTACCTCAGCTCCAGAGTGCAGATCTCAGGGAGCCAGCTCTTCCATACCCTAAACACGACTCCCCTCTTCTCACTCCCCCATGTCCTGGTGGGTCAGGGAAATGCTGTACTGTGAGGATGCATTTTATATGCATCTGGCTCATACAGATTTGGAATAGTGCACACACAGAGGAAATAATGGAATCCTCCAAAATTGCACGGAGTCAGTTTCAAACCAGATAGGCCTGATAAATTGTAAATTGTGCTTATGCTGTTGACATGGCAGTGTGGCTTTCCCAGTGTTCCTCAGTATTGTGTGACCCTTGTTGTCATTTTACCTGCATCAGAATATGCAGAAGTGGAAGTATTTGTGTTAGTGCTGAAACACGAACTCACAATGAACAGAAGTCAGAGGTGATTCAGCAGAATGAAGACCATTTCTGTGACGTCCTCTGATGTTAATTTAAGAGTGAGCATACTTCAAAAAGCAGAGATAGTTCTTAGAAAATAAGAAAGGCCTTACAACAGCCCTGAATTTAAATATTCTTAGAATACACTTCTTTTTAAATATTTTTTCCTTTGGGAAAATTATACTTGAATTATACAGGTTCGAGACAAGCCTCTTATGAGTCGAGCTCCTGGAGTTTGGCACAGAGGGGTGTCCCCTTTTGAGAAGAGATGGCCATTTTCCTGTGTTCCGCTCTGCTCTGAACTGTAGCAGGTGCTTTTCTTGTTGCTTGAATGAGGGAGATGCTGCTCTTTCTCAGTAAGTTTAGGACTGTTTTTCTAATGACTTTGTTGAAAGAAGATTGTTAAATTACACGTAGGATTACAACAAGGTTTTTCCTCAAAAAACAGGAAATCACTGTGGCAAATGCATCTGTTAACAGGACCCATGCAGGTTCTCAGTGAACTGTTAAGAGCATGACTTTGATTCAGAGAAGGGCAGCTTCTCTCTGAGGCCTGAGAAAATCAGAGTTCCCAAATATATCAGTTTGGAGATTGTGTGTATATAGCTGTGCATCAGCTTTTCTTTCCCCCGGGGGATGTATTTTCTGGATAGGTGAGCAGCAGACACTTAAGATCATCAATGAGGATGTTTATCCATAACATTTGGAATGAAAAGCTTCTCTTTAGAATTGCTTCTTTAGAATCTAAATGTGATTTTACTTCTCCTGACTGAAAGGATAATTTCTGTTCACGGGAGGAAATGTGTAAAGAAGCTTGCTTATAACTAATATTCTTCAATGTTGAAAAAACTGGCCACCCATTAAAGTCCTTCTCATTTAAGCAATTTTCATCAGCCATTTCTAATCCTGTCTTTGCCCACTTTCGCCTTGAAGCACAGCTGCTTGGAGTTTGAGCCACTTGAGTCTGCTAGCTTGCCCTGCTCACGGCCGCCTCCTGCCTAGAGTACCCCTTGGTGGGTGGGACACCAGCCCAGTGCTTTGAGTATCTGGCAGGCAGGTGGGTGGGGCAGGGACTGGGCAAGATGTCTTCAAGTAACTTAAAGAACTTAATGGATCTAGGTAGTTACAAGAACTACATTGATTTATTTAAAAACCATTAATGTGGTTCCATTTGGATGCTTGGATAAAAGGGGGGTAATGAATGAGGGGCCCTGGAGATTGTCTTCCCCATTAACTTCCTTGTGACACATCCAGAGGGCAGATCTGAGTTCTAATATTGGGCCCCCGTGGGACTCTGTGTTGCTTTGATATATTTCATCCATTTTATCATTATACTTTCTTTTTCCTCTCCTTTTTGTAGAATGCTCTTGAGATCAAAGAACTCAAAAAGTACGGCCCCTTTGACCCTTATATCAATGCCAAGGTGTGTACTTTGCTGCCAGGATTTCTCTGCATCATTTCTCCACTCTGCACTTCCTCCATGGCCCTCGCTCGCTTCCACTCTTGTCCACGCAGGCTCCTCCTTGTCACCCTGTCATCTGCTTCAGCCCATCTGCTTTTGGCTTGTCTGAGAATGGGAAAATGCAGCTGCAGTAGATTTTGATTTTATTTTTAAAATTCATGCTAATTCTGGAAAGGTTGAGAACATCTGAAGAGGTGGGAATGGAGAGAGAGAAGAGACCACATTATATGCTTATTTTACTATTGTGATTTCTAAAATCATTTAAATTCAAAAAAGAAAATGCAGTCAAACAAATTAACTTTTAAATAAAGACAGAAAATGATTAAATTGTATTTCTTAGGATTAAGATTCTTATGTTAGTCTGCTTTCTATATTTTTTTGGAAGTGAAATCTGATTTTCTTTCAGATTTCAGTAGCTATAATGGAGGTGTAGGGGGAAAGGACACAGATGACTTCAGTTTATTCTTTTAAAAGCTGTTGCTTGCTGCTTTCCTCTCATTTCCTGGAGTTTGATTTTTCTGCAGTGTTCTAAAAACCCAGGCCAGTCTTTCTAGCCATTAACTTCACTTTCTGCTTGTCACTCTTGACCCATGAAGGGCTCTGAAATAAGAAACTGTGTTGCAGGACCAGGCAGGGTGCTTGCCTGGTGGCAGGCACAGGTAGTGGCCTGATGGGCCTGGTTTTGATTGGCCCAGCCCTCAGTTCCCCGGGCCTTCCCCTGCTGTGTTTCCAGATTGTTTACTTTTTGACTACAGTCTGGAGTTTGGTTAAGGTACTGGGTTATCTGCGTTAGCTACTTTTTACTTGCTCTGAAGACAGCTGCCCTGAGGAAGAGAAACAAGGTGCTTCTGATGTTTACAGACACAAAGCAGAGATTTCATGCTTTTCTTTGACAAATACTAATTCATCAGCTCCCTACAGGCTGATCTTGGAGGGCCTTGGAGGAGATTTTCATTAGCTGTTGGGCCTTCATGGTGGGACTTGAGGTGGTAGAACACATCAGCCTTGTTTTGGCTCATTCATTAAATTCTTTTTTTTCTATTTTTAAAAATTTGTTCTTTTTAGTAAATTCTTGTTATCAAATAGGAAGATACTGTATTTTAGTTGCTTTGTGGATGGTATAGAGCAATAGAGTGGAGAACTCATGGGTCCCAGGCTTTGCTGTCAAACCTGAATAGTTCTGGGCTGCCACTTTTTGGTTTGTTAACTTGAGCAAGTTGCTAGTTTCTCCAAGCCTCAGTTTCCTCTTCTGTAAAATGGGTTATTGCCACCTACCTTGCTGGATTGTTTCAGAATTTTAATAAGGTAAAATACATTAAAGTAAAAATATCAGCAACTAATAATATTTGAGATCCTCAGTTTTCAAAATCTGTGTGATGTCGTAGTATTTCTGAAAGGGCATTTGGAATCTTTGTTGCTAGCAGATGATGTTTAGTGAAACATTGCTCCATTGCTCCATTAGTCAGGGTTCTGTTTTGTAGGACAGGACCTTGAGGTTATTCTTTCCCTCAGTGGTTTAGTAAGTTTATGAAGCTTTGATTAAATGGTATGACTTTGGTTCTCAAAGGTACGTTTTCCTGTCCTTTCGTATTGCACACCTCAAAGGAAACTAGTCTAAATGTAATAAGAGCATACCTCTCCTTTTGGAAATCCTTCCATCCACTCTGAAAGGCCATATGATGTGCCTGGCAGTGAAGGGTACAGGTGTTGGGTTGCTCTAAGGATGCAGCCCTGAAGAGCCCTCTCCAGCCCCGCTAGGTTTTGTCCTCAGTGGGCTTTTGTTGGCCTGGCTTGTGTCTAGGAATTGATTTGCTAAATTATATTTGAATGCTAAATCCTATCTAGCATTGGTAAAAATTTAGAAGTCTTAGGTGCCTTTCTGGGAACAGATGTGGTTTTCAAGAGCTTTGATGTTCCTTTGTAACATTTGGGGCCTTTCCTTTTTCAGCAAGTCAGTATGAACCAGTCCTTATATATGTAAATCATGCATAGCCGAGGTGCAACTATGAAAACTGCTCATTTCCACTGAGCACAGTGGCACTCACCTGTCATCCCAGTGACTCCCGAGGCTGAGGCAGGAGGATTGGAAATTCAATGCCAGTCTCAGCAACTTAGACCCTGTCTCAAAATAACGTTACTGGAGTAACTCAATGGTATAGCACCCCTGGTTCAATCCCCGTTACAACAACAGCAGCAGCAACAAAAAAGTGCTCACTTAACCCCGCCTGAAGCCTAAAGTGAGCAACAGTCCTGTTAGTTTCAGGGCACATCTATTGTACTGTTCACTTAAAGATAATTCATAGTGTCAGAGCTAGAAAGGACTTGGGGTTTTATTTAGACTAATTGTCTCCAAATGCTCCTGAGCTTGTCTGAGTACATCAGAATCACCTGAAAAGCTTTTTAAAAACTTATTTTTATGTATTTTTTATTGGCAAAACAACTTTTTTTTTGAAAAAAAAATTTCCAACTTAAAAAAAGTTCTAAGCAGAATAATACAGTGAACTGTGTATACTCTTCTTATCACTTGAATTGTTAACATTTTGTCCCATTTTCTTTTCCTCTACACATGTACACACACACACACACACACACACACACACACACACACACACTACAGCTAATGATGAACTAGCTAAGATTAAGTCATGGACATTATGGCTGTTTAATCCTAAATACTTACATTAGTTCTTCAACCTAAGTCTCTAAAAAGCAAGGACATTTATTTATAAAACCATGATAGAATTATCATATTCAGAAAATCCAGAATTGATATAATGTTATTATCTAGGATCCACATTCACTTTTGCTAGTAGTCTCAGTAATGTAATGTCTCCCCCAGCCCCCAGTGGTACTGGGGATAGTACCCAGGGGTTTTTTTCCGCTGAGCTACATCCCCAGTCCTTTCTGTTTTTCATTTTGAGATGAAGTCTTGCTAAGTTGCTGAGGCTGGCCTTTAACTTGCAATCCTCCTGGCTCAGCCTTCTGAATCTCTTAGGTTATAGGTGTGTGTCACTGTGTCTGGCATGCAATGATATGCTTCAGAGGATTTTCTTTGTCTAGTTCAGGATCCAGTTCGTGATCATACATGATATGGGACAGTTCCTCAGCCTTTTCTTTCATGACATTGACATTTTGTAAGAGCATAGGCCAGTTATTTTGTAAACTGTTCTTCAGTTTAGGTTTGTCTGATATTTCTTCATGATTACATGCCCTACGTTTTTGGCAGAAATGCCCCAAAAGTGATATTATATCCTTCTTCGGGCTTCCTATCACAAGGCAAATGATCTCTGTTTGTCTCATTCTTTTTTTTTAAATATTTTTTTTTTAGTTGTGGATGGACACAATGTCTTTATTTTATTGCTTTGTACATGGTGCTGAGGATCGAACCCAGGGCCTCACGCATGCGAGGCAAGCGCTCTACCACTGAGCTACAATCCCAGCCCCTGTTTGTCTCATTCTTGATGATGATGACTGACTGCTTAGGCTGATGCCTGCCAGATTGGTAAGCTTTTTTAATAAAGGTTTCCTGGGCCTTCCCCTCTGAGGTGCTTTCTTAGCAGGTCTGGTATTGGACAAGCTAGTAGTTGTTTTTAAGCTCCAATGTAATCCAGAATGAAGCTGGTTTGAGAACTTCTGATCTAGGCCAACTTTCCACCCTGAGCAAGAATCATCTTCCTTCTATCGCCTGAAAGGTCAGCCATCTGTCCTTTATTTTATTTACTCATGTATTTGTTTTTCTTAGTAATAAACAGAAATCATTGCTGCTTGACAGCCTCTTCTTGGATTCCACTAATTTTTTTGTTTCTTATGTTTGGCATCTGTTTTCCTAAACCTTCCATCTTTTGGTCAGAATTCTGCTTTCCAGAGTTTACAGAGTGATTAAGAAAAAGAGGATTAAGTATTAAGAATAAGCCTAACTTTCATGTTTCTTTGAATGATAGACTCAGTTCTCCTGTTTCCTCTGTGTCTTCTCAATCTCAGCAGACCCAGTTTTTCCTTTCCAATTGTGGTATTTTTAGAACCTATATTGTCCTTGCCACTGTGAGCTGTAGCCCAGGTGTCCCTAACTTAGGTTTCTGTCAACAATGGTAAGTGTGTCCTTGGGCTGTAATCAAAACACTGGGAGATGATGGTCCTCACATAGTTCCAGGAGGAGAAAGGCATGGGAGTTCTTCTGTATGACTTTCTGCTGCTTGTTGTGTGAATATATATAATAGAATTGCAAGGGAATGGTGTCTTAAGATGTAAGGAATATGTATAGAGTCCCCTTTTTTCTTTATTCTTTCTTTTGGTGCTGGAGATTGAACTCAGGGGCACTCCACCACTGAGCCACATCCCCAGCCCTATTTTGTGTTTTGTTTAGAGATAAGAGTCTTAACTGAGTTGCTTAGCACCTCCTTTTGCTGAGGCTGACTTTGAACTTGTGTCTCAGCCTCCCAAAGTGCTGGGATTACAGGCGTGTGCCACCGTGCTCTTTTTTCTTAGGGTCACTGACTATTGCAAGGAAAAATGAAAACGAGTCTCAAGGTGGGAAGGAATGGAGAGTTTGTGCAAAAGGCTTCAGGGAACTTTGGGGTATCTCACCCTGCTCCCCTCCACTAGTCCAAACTTATAGCAGAATGATTCTGGGAACTCTCTCAAGGTATTGTGAGAACCCATAGTGTCATTTGGAAGGTGTGAAAGGGAAGGAGTCCAGATGGTTAGCAGTCTGTGTCTCTCCTTGGAATCCCTCCCTTTCTTGTGGGTCCATGAGTCAACGCTTTCTGACTTCTTAACCAATAGTGGTCAGGCTCAAAGTGGAAACCAAAGTAAGAGCCTGTCGTGATGGCGAGTGTTCAGTGGTAGAGAGATGTGGTCATGCAGATGTAAATCCAAGAGAATTATAATTACCAGGCCAGGTCTGGCAAGGCTGAGACATGCTCAGGTGCTTCCTACACTGTGAATATGAGCATAACTTTCCGCAGAGATGTGGTTAGACCTCTTAACATGAGGCAGGAAATTTGCCAGTAGTTATCAAGAGTTTTTTTTTAAAGACCTTTTTTTTTTTTTTTTTCTGTTTTTTTTCCTCCCTTTTTTTCTTTTGAGACAGGGTCTCCCTAAATTGCCCAGGCTGGCCTCGAATTCATAATCCTCTTGCTTCAAGCCTCCCTAGTAGCTGGGATTACAGGTGTGCACCATCACAACAGGCATTGATCAAGATTTTGCTGGTAGCCGAGCAGCTTTGTGATAGTTGCCATTATTCTGGCAAGAAAAAAAGGAACAAGAAGAAAAAAAATACAGTTGACTTTTCATATTTTTCTTCCTTTGTATTCGTGAGGGGCAGTGGTGGGCATTGAACCCAAACCCTCGTGCATGCTAAGCATGGGCTCTGCGAGCTACGCTCCCAGCCCTCATAGTTCTTGTTGTATAGTCTAGATTTTATATTTCTTCAGACCCTAATGCCATCCATTTTACAAAATCAAGGACAAACTATTCTAGATATTGGGAGATAACTTGGATATAAAAGAGAGAGTACCATTAACTTCGGAATAAACAGAAGTTTTTCTAAATTGGAGTTTCAATAAGAGTAAGCTGACTTCTTGGCCCTCATTGTCATGCTAATCTTAAGATTTAAACCCAGAGAAGCCTCTTAAACTTCTTTGGGTCGCCAACTGTGCCCCAGAATCACTTGACAGAAAGCTCCTGTGACTGGTGATGTAGCTGCGTTTTCATTGGAAGAAAGTAAAGCCACAGCCCTGAGCCTGCTCAGGGAACTCATGCTGTAGCCTAATGGGAAGCAGGCCTTCCAAACAGGTGTTCCCATTGATTTGTTGGGCACAGGGAGCCCTAAGCATTTTGCTTTCTGCCCACTGTTTCCCTTTCCTTCGGACACCTAAATTGTGGAATTTGCTTCTGGGGCCCATTGTGTCATAGGAGCCATTGCTGATGGGCTGTGTGTGCTCTGCGGCGAGGGAAGCTCTGTTTTCATAGTGTCTGCTCTCCTTGAGCTGTGTTTGAGCTCAGTGCTGCTTCCTCTGCACCCTCTGTTTATTTGTGTGCATTTATCTTTGCATGTGTCCCTGCTGCTACCATTTCTGCCCTTATTTCATTTTTATAATTTTCTTTGCTGTCATTCTGGCCTTCTGGGGCCTTGCTCCCAGCAGCTCTGGATCTTTCTGGTATACTTTGTGTAGATGTGAAAAATGATGCAGTTAAATGCCAGACCAAAAGCAGATGGAATTGCATGCATGTTCGGGGTAACTCCTAATCTGTCATTTTTAATTTCATTATTAGAATTAAAGTAATTGTAGATATATTTAATTGTTACTGTTTGAACCACTGAAAGGTGCACAATATTGGTTTATGGCCAAGCCGTCTCTCCAGCTTTGTTTTCCAAAAGTGGCCTCCTGGATAAATTTGGGAATCTGAAAATATTGTGGGAGAATCATTTTTATTAATGCCTCTCAAAAAAGAGATCATGGAAATTATTTCCACTGTAATTGCACATTATTAATATTAGCAAAAGAAAGAA
>CM053406.1:103086057-103109907 GCA_028644305.1 Xerus rutilus | reverse complement strand
CTCTACGGGCGGCTGGAGGTGGTGAAGATGCTCCTCAACGCGCACCCCAACCTCTTGAGCTGCAACACTAAGAAGCACACCCCTCTACACCTTGCAGCAAGGAACGGCCACAAGGCTGTGGTCCAGGTCCTCCTTGATGCTGGCATGGATAGCAACTACCAGGTAGCAGGGCCATGCTCCGTCCAGGCACAAGGGACTTAGACATTTTGGAAAAGGCACAAGTACCATGCTGCTGGGCTGGGTTCTTATTTAGCACGTTTTACATCACATTTTTGGATGCTAGTGTTTGTTGACTTGTTTCATTGTGAAACTTTAGAGACAAATGAGTTCTTGGAGTAAGAGGGTTATTTTTTGTTTCTTTTCAGGGGATGACAGACCCTGAAAAGATATGCTAATGAGCATGCCCTCAAAATCAGAGAAGTTTCATTATCTTCCTACACGTGTTCCCACTGCCACCTTTTCGTCCCTTGAAGTCTCATCGGGGAGCACTGCCGGGGCAGCCGGCATCTTCTTTGTTGTCAGCCTCCCCCATTCGGGCACAGTTGTCTTGGCTTGGCGTTGACCAATCCATGTTGGAAGTGAAAGCATTTTACTTCCTTTGTACTTTTCTTCTCATTGTTCCTTCTATCCGAGAAGGTGGAGCTTTGGGTTGTTTTATGGTGGCTCTAGGAGTGATGATTCCTCACACATGGCCTCTGGTGGGCACAAGCGGCCTTGGTGTATAGACTGAGCTTGTGGTTTTGGAATCCATACCAAAAAAATTGGAAAGATAATGACGGAGGGCTATGTGTAGTTTATTTTGTTTTTCCTGTCCCTTCTTATCCGTGTCGCGTTTGTCATGCGAAGGCACGCCAAACTGTTCTGATGACATCCTGCTGTGCGCTCTCGTTTGCTTTCCAGACGGAGATGGGCAGTGCTTTGCATGAGGCTGCTTTGTTTGGCAAGACCGATGTGGTGCAAATCCTGCTGGCTGCAGGTGAGAGGTCGGCAGTGCTCTTGTCTACACAGCATGCCAGGGATGGGATTGTTTGTCCCTAGCCTCCTCAGAGGGCGGTTTTTGCTGGCTGCATTTGAATCCAGTGTTTGTGTCTCTGCTGATTGGTTAGAAGTATGTGGACTAGTCCTCAATTATTAAATAGGTTTGGGTGAAAAATACTGGTTGTGCTGCTTGGGAGCCGTAGGAGTCCTAGAATTTTACCTTCTTTGAGGCTGGCTTAAAATAAATGCTCACTTGCCTGGTCCACTGGCTCTGCTTTTCTAGGAATTGATGTCAACATAAAAGATAACCATGGACTGACTGCCCTAGACACTGTCCGGGAGCTGCCTTCTCAGAAGAGCCAGCAGATAGCAGCACTTATTGAAGGTATCGTCCATCTCACTGTCAGGGTGACTGGGGAAATACTAACCAAACTGAGGCATTTGTATTTGGTGCAGCTTCTTCTTTTTAAAAATCTTTTCATATAGATCACATGACTGGAAAAAGAAGTACAAAAGATGTAGATAAAATCTCCACGCCCCAGTCAACTCTCCTTTCTACCACGGACTCCGTAGCACCAAAGTCTCAGGGTGAGGAGACACTTCCCTGCCAGGAAAGGGGCACTCGGCTTCAAGAGTTGGACATTCTTGGGCAGAATGGAAAATCTCAATTCAAAAAATAATTTCAGGGGGTTGTGAGTACTTGATAAGTTTATGTTCAGTTCATTTTTTCCAACTACTATGTGAAGGTTATTTGGACTGCAGCATAGGCCTTTGGCTATGGGCTGCTTCTTTCCTACTCTATTTTTTTCTCTGCTTTTGCAGTCGGCTCTGGGTTGTGTAGTTGGCAGGATCATCTCAAGATGAATTCAGATCTCAGTGGAACCTTCTTTTTCTAACATATACATTTGTGCCTTGTGCATAGTTGACCCACAGTACATGTTTAATAAGCATATACTAGTTAGTAGATGTGTACTTGGCAGATTTTGGTAATATGTCATTTGGTCATTAGAATGTGATTTGCAGTCCAGCCTATTCTTCATTAGCTAGCATCCCTTTTCAGATTTACTGAGCAGCCTTTTGGGACCTTGGTGTGATAAATGACAAAAATAAAATAAATGGTGGAATATGATGAACACGATAGCCCTACCTTTATATAAGACTGCATGTATGTTGTGATTCTACATCACATACAACCAGAAAAATGAAAAGTTGTGCTCCATCTGTGTACAATGAATCAAAATGCATGCTGCTATCATGTATACCTAAGTAGAATAAATCAATAAATAAAATTTAAAAAAAAAATAACAGACTGGGGCTGAGGTTGTGGCTCAGTGATAGAGGACTTGCATAGCATGTGTGAGGCACTGGATTCAATCCTCAGCACCACATAAAAATAAACAAACAGGGGCTGGGATTGTAGCTCAGCGGTGGAGTGCTTGCCTCGCATGCGTGAGGCCCTGGGTTCGATCCTCAGCACCACATACAAAGCAATAAAATAAAGACATTGTGTCCATCTACAACTAAAAAAAATTTTAAAAAACAAAACAAATAAATAAAGGTATTGTGTTCATCTATAACTAAAAAAATAAAAATAAAAAACTGACACCTTTCCACCAATACAAGTGATAATAAAGAAGGCTAGAGAAATGGAACAAAACTCAAAATGAAAAAGGGAAAAGGTCCTTCCAGAGGAGAACAAAATAGATCATTTTCCTGCTTCAGGCCAGAGGGTCAGCGGTGTCCAGCCCGACTCCACTGTGCATTTCTCATCTCCTTGCACTTTTTTCCTTGACCTCCTAATCTGCTAGTAATGAGATTAATCACTCACAAAGCTCTTAGCTTTCAGGGACTTACATTTATAGTTTTGACTATTTACAAGCCACCCAAAGACAGTTTCCAGCAGTCAACAGTTTTGCAGTCACGGATTCTGCCAGTGTTCTGAGGTTGGTGGTTGGTATTCATATAGCCAGTGAGTCTCCCAGCTGCATAGCTCCTCCTTTTCAGAAAGACTCTGCTGTCCTCTGGTTTGCTTGAGCACATGGAGATTATTCTTAAAGAATTTAAAGGATTTGCTTAAGTTTTTCAGTTACACTTTGCTACATTTTTGGGGTTAAGTTTATGCCCTTGTGGTATTGAGATATTTTGGGGATTTCCTAAAGGTCTTGGGAAGGATACCTTATGGATCTTGCCTTTTTTCTTTCTCTTTTTCCTTTTCTTTTCTTTTCTTTCTTTCATTTTATTTTATTTTATTTTATTTGTGATCTGGGTATGGAATCCAGGTCTGTGTGCATGCTAGGTATGCAGTCCCTTCCACTGAGCTACACCTCCAGCCCTTCCATACTGAATTAGAGAAAAGTCTGTTCAGATCTCAAGGTATAAAGAGCAGCTAAAGTTCTGTATTTATTCCTGTCTCTGGAACAAAGTGATGATTTTCCTTCTCTGAGCTAGTGTTTGTCAAGTTCAGATGGCTACAGAGGATTTGGGTCACTGCAATAGTTGGAGCCCTTGATTGTGTCCCCTCTTATTGACTCTCTTGTCCTCACCTTCCTCTCCAGGTGATGTGGAGAAAGCGGTAACCGAACTGATCATTGATTTTGACACAAGTGCTGAAGAGGAGGGTCCCTACGAGGCACTGTACAACGCTGTCTCCTGCCATTCATTAGACAGCATGGCCAGTGGGCGATCATCTGACCGGGACTCTGTGAACAAGGAGACTGAGGCAGCAGGAGCAAGAACCGCTGGAGTGAGGCCTGTATGTGGTCCCAGGCCTGAGCTTCCTGAGGGCTGTGCATGCTGCTGTGGGGCCCCAGGAAGAGGCAGTGTGAGGCCTGTTGCCCGCTTGCATTTCAGAGGCCTAGATCCTGCTTGTTCTGCTCCTCTTCTCAGGCTCTGCTGTGTCTCTTTTGCTCAGTGTGGTGAAACTGTACAGATCACAGTGAGGTCGAATTTGGGTTTTCCAATTTCAGTATAACCAGGTTGAGTCTTTCCATTATTTCTCTGACCTCTAGAGCAAATTAAAGCCACTTATTCCTATTTAGCCTGTGGTGCTTGCTCTGTGTTGTTTGTTTATTCTCTGGAGAGCAGAATTATACAGTGAAATGAGTCCCTGTCTGCTACGAGTACATACTCACCTTCCATTTGCCCTCAAGGAATTATCCATTTGGATTTGGACAGATTTTGTATTCTGCGGGGTTATAGCAAGGTTTGATCAGGCATAGTATTTATTAGTTTGAGGCATATCTATTTTATCCAATTATTACCTCTCTAGCCACTGAAGTACTTAGGATGAGAACAACTGCATTTTTCTTTTTCAAGTTCTGCCTTCCAGTCTCAGTGCTGCTTTTTCTAGTACTTACTTTTACTTCTAGTCTTGTGCATGGTTCTCAAGACTCCCGGCTCCCTCTCTTCCCTCCAGGATTATGCTGGACCTGAGCCACTGTCCCACCGACTCTCCTTCTTGCATTGGCAGGCATAATAATTTAGGTTTTGAGCACTGCCTATTGGCGAAGCTGGCCATTGCTTTAATGCCATTGCTAACCCACCTTCAGAAGTATTTTCAGACATGTGTTATTTCTTCTTTTATAGAGGCTGGACTTCCCTTTTGGTCTGAATCTGGCATATAACCATTTTGATTCTCCTTTGGCTGTCAGACAGTCCTTGGTCTCTCCAGATGTGTTCTGAGAATGACCTATGTTTCTTAGAGTGTTCTTTTTGTTGGACTCCTTACCCTATCCTGTCCTTCCCTGAAACAGTTGAAGCATTTCAGTCTGGATCTTGGAGAACCGGCCAGACTGTTGTAGCCCACCTGAGTGGGTGTTATCAAGGACTGTGGTGAAAGCAAGTGCATCCTCTGAGCACCACCGCTAAGAGCTTCTTGGACGCTAGTTGTTCTGTTTGTTTGTTTTGTGTTTTTTCACTACTTTCACTCTTAGGCACAAATAAATGAATTTAGCAAATCCAACTGTGGAAGACCTTGCTTTAAGTGGTGCTTACAGGTGATGCCCATTAGGGGGAGCTGGAGCTTTTGCAAGAAGCAGCCCAGGGTTAGAGCCAGTTCTGGGATTGATTTGCTCCAGCCTCTTTGTTCCATCCTGCTGTAGCAACCCAGCCTCCCCTGGTCTTGCTAAGTAGAAACTATTGCTTCTTGGGGTGCCTGCTTTGTTATTTTTGCTTGTGTATGAAGAGTGTTGCTCTTCTATCTTCCTGGCCCTTGCTAATTAACTGTGGCCAAGGTATCATCTTGGTAAACATGATAGATGATATATATAAATCAGCTGTGTATTTCCAGGCTTCTGGTCCAAAGTTTTCACCTTAGAAAAAGGCAAAAAGGCTTATGGGTACTTCTGTTTCCCTCTAGTGTCCCTAATAATCACATCTTCCTCAGAGGGCTTTTGTATGACAGGTTTATTTTAGCCTTGGATCCTTTAGGATGTATCCTTCCTGCTGATGTGTTTGGTTTTCCTTAGCTGCTTGTGTCCCAAGTTCAGTTTACTGATGCGAGATGGGGGCTATGTATATGGGGGGCATGTGAACAGCACCCTGCTGCTGTTCCCTTTCTTACATGCTGGCACTGGACCAGGCCTGTTCCTGTACTTTCAGGGCAAAGAAGGGTGGAGAAAGTGGGACTTAATGGGAAATTTTGATCTAAATAGCTTCGCTGGGCTTGAAAACACAAACCTGTTCTGAAGTTGTTGCCATTAGAGATCATCTGGTTCCAGGGACTGTGGATTTGTTGAGGCATAATACTGAGCAGAGAAGCATTTGTGTTATCAGAGGGATCATGGATGGCAAAGTGGGAACACCGGTAGCTCCTGGAATGTGAGAAGTGATTTTCTTTGCAGCTTTTCTGGGGATCTCACGTCATTTGACATTCACCTCTGCCCTGGCTTTATTGAAGTACTGTTTGAGCAGGATGGCCAACTAATCTCCAAGCCAGGGAATGAGCCTGCGTGCCGACTCCTGTTTCAGGCTCCCATTCCCTTCAGTAGGAACACTGGTTGTCAAGCATGGCTAGGGCTTTGGAATGTAGACAAGGCTAAAGGTACTACAAGGGCAGTCACAGATGTCTTTTCAGCTTTTAGCTTCTGGGCCTCCTTCTCCAAGATCATCCTGTGTATTCTTAAAATTGTCTGCTCACACGCTGTGTCCTCTCTTCAGTGAGTTTCTTGCTGTAGGGTAGCAGTTGGCAAACTGCAGCCCACCATCTATCCATTTTTGTAAACACAGTTTTATTGGAACACAGCTACACTCATTTATTTACATATTGCTTTTCCTTCTGTACTACAGATGCAGAGCTGACTGCAGTCTTAAATATCTATGATATGACCCTGTAAGAAAAAGCTTGCCGTGGGGCATAGTGGCACATGCCTGTACCTCCCAGTGGCTTGGGAGGTTGATGCAGGAGAATTTTGAGTTCAAAGCCAGCCTCAGCAACTTAGTGAAGCCCTAGACAACTCAGTGAGACCCTGTCTAAATATAAAATATAAAATAGGGCTGGGAATGTGGCTTATTGGTAGAGCACCCCTGGGTTCAATCCCTAGTACCAAAAAAAAAGAAAAGAAAAAAAAAGCTTGTCAATCTCTGCTTTAGGGCTGACAACTGACAAACAGTCCTTTTTAAAATGAGCTTAGTTTACATAGTCTTTATGCACTAATGATATGTATTATTCATTAATGAAGGAGGTGACTAAAGATAAGAGATTTTGTTTGTTTTGTCTCAACATGGGATCTCGCTGTGTTGCCCAGGCTGGTATCAAACTCCTAGGCTCAAGTGATCCTCCTGCCTCAGTCTCACAGGAAGTTGGAGCTACAGGCATGTGTCACTGTACCCAGATAAAAGATCCGTTTAGAATTTTTTTTAGTGAGTGACGATAGACTAATATCATCACATTAAAGTTTGAACAGGAGTTAATGTTTTGTCCTTGATTATTTTTCTCACTACTTCCTCATAACCTTGGTTTTAGAACCATTTCACAAGTTGATTCTTTTGATCTAGAGTTTCCTCTTTTTAGAGTAGATTGAAAACTGAGCCACAGATTTCCCTTTACTGAAGTTTTATGTATCAGTATTATGAAGGGCATTTCCCATCAAACCAGTTATGAGTTTCCAGTGCTGGCACTTGTCACTGTGGTCTAAGGTACGAAAGAGGTGTTTATGATCTTTGCTACAAACATGAAAAACCACAGAGCATACTAATTGAATTGTGTATGTGTGCACGGGGTTCTCCATCTGTTCAGAAACCAAACCTCAACTTTAGTTCTTGACATTAGAACTCAGGGGAGTTCTTGACATTATTCTTTTTCAGTTCCAAGGGCTAAAATAATGGTAAATCAGAAAGTTGGATACTTGAAAAAAGCAATAGAGGAATTATCTGTTTTCTCTTCTGTAGAGAGAACGTCCACCGCCTCCAGCAAAGCCACCACCCGATGAAGAGGAGGAAGACCGCATAGATAAGAAGTATTTTCCCTTGACAGCTTCTGAGGTAGAGGGTTGAGGGTTTATTTCCATCACTGAAATATGAGTTTGTAGCAACGTGGATCAATGTATGCTTAAAGAAGGCTGTGCTCTCTTGTCCCCCACACCGCCATCCCCTGCGTAGTCCTGGGGATGAACCCAGGGCCTCGTGCATGCTAGGCAGGGGTTCCAACACTGAGCTACATACACCCCCAGCCCACTTTCTCATTTTCTTATTACTTCTTTGGTTGGTAAATTTGTACTGTGTCTATCATTAGTCTAGAACATGACCTTTCAAACTCACCTAAAAGTACTAAAGAGTTTAATGTAGCTCTCTAGCAGACAGGCCAAGTACTGGTGAACCACACCACGTAGAAAGTAAAGCATGCACACTTTCCGTGACTCCACAAACTGGACAGTTCCATTCTGCTCCTATACTCATGTTGCCTTTTTTTTGGAGGATTGAACCCAGGAGTGCTCTACTTCTGAGCTGTATCCTCAGCCCTTTTTTGGGGGGCTGGGGAGTGGGCAGGGTGGACTGGTGATTGAACCCAGGAATGCTTAACAACTGAGCCACATGCCAGGCCCCCCACTTTTTTTTTTTTTTTTTTTGAAATAATGTCTCACTGACTTGTCTCTAACTGAGTTGCTTAGGGCCATGCTAAGTTGCTGAGGCTGGTCTTGAAACTTGCAATCCTCCAACCTCAGCCTCCCAAGTCGATAGGATTATAGGCATGTGCCACAACACGCAGCAGCATCCTCAGCCCTTTTTGAAAATTTTATTTTAAGAAGGGTCTTGCTAAGTTTCTCAGGCTGGCCTCCAACTTGTGATCCTTCTGCCTCCGTGTAACCCTAAGAGCCAACCCTAAGAGCTGAGGTTAAAGGCCTGCACCACCATGGCCAGCTGCCATGTTGTCTTTTGATACGAAATGTTGAGTGTCCCCTAATCACTACTGTCAAGACTGTGCCACGTTAGCAAACTTTAGTGGTTCTGCCTCACTTTATTTCTGTTTTTGCATTTTCCTTGTTTACGTCACAAGAAGACTACATAGTACAAACATGAATTGAGTCGTGAACTCTCAATTAGGAAAGAAGAGTTGTGGAAAGGGCAGACAGGAAAGTCAAAGAAGGTTGTTAGAAAAGAAGTCTACCTTTTTACAAAAGAAATGTAACTGTGACAAATAAGAGTTTTCTCACTGGTGTGTGAGAAGAAAATGTGTTTTCTTTGATCTTTCTTCTTTACAGTATTCCTTTAACACTTCCTGTCATTCAGAGAATACATATATGGAGTATGCATTCAAAATGTTATGTAATTTTAACAAGTATTTTGTAGCTTATTCAGTACCCTATTATTCTTTTTAAAAATCAACTAATGTAAATCAGCTAAGTCTTGTCATTTTATCCCTAGAAGTTGGAATTATCATTTTGCACAGTATTGCCATGTACCATCAGTATGACAGGTTCTTTTATTCAATGTAAACACATGGAACCAAAAAGATGACTTAAGTTTCATAAAATGGATAAATTCAGTGACCGGGTGTGGTGATGCATACCTGTAATCCCAGTGATTTGGGAGGCTGGCGCAGGAAGGTCACAAGTTTAAGACCAGCCTGGGCAACTCAGCCAGACCCTGTCTCAAAAATAAAAAGGCTGAGGATGTAGTTCAGTGGTTGGGCACTCTGGGTTCAATCCCCAGTAAAACACACATACACTATAAATTTAAGAAAGCTCTTTTAAAAATGTAAAAATCTGTGTTGGAGATCTGCACTAGGTACAAATTTTCTCATTTAAAAAAAATTTTTTTTAGTTGTAGATGGACACAATACCTTTATTTTATTTATTTATTTTTATGTGGTGGTGATGATTGAACCCAGTGCCTCACACATGCTAGGTGAGTGCTCTATCACTGAGCCATAACCCCAGCCCCTCCTTATTTCTTTTTGTCTCTTATTTATAAAATGTTTATTATGTCCCAACCAGGGATCCCTAGAATTGTACCTTCTTATTACCTCTAGGTAATAATGCATTGCTAGTTGGTACAAGTACATACAGTAAGTCCTTGCACATTTTTCTGCAAATAGAGGCTTGCTTCATTACTCCCTTTTTTTTTTTAACAAGGAGAAACCTAGTAGTGTGGAGCATATTCAATTGGGACTGGGTCTCTATAAATGCCTTGTGCTGCCTCTTTAACCAGGAATCTGATTAGAAATTCCCAATGCCTAAGGACAGGGACAAGACTCTTAAAGAAATACTAGGTAATCAGGACTTCTGTTTTCCCAAGACTCTATAAAGCCCACAGTTTCATAGTAACATGTAACAAGAGGTGGCAGGGCATGGGGGAGAAATCTCCATATTATTTTCCTGGATGGGAAAGTCTGTATGAGATTCATCTTCTAGAATGTACTTTTGAATAGCCTAGAATTCTGCTTGAATTATTGAAATACTGACCAGCACAGTTATTATTTAGAAGACCATAAGAACTCTGAAATTTCTTATTTGCTATTAATTATAAGTACACAAATATATAACTGATGCAGCCTGACTCATTATCCTTTTAATGATCTGAGCAAATTTTGTACATAGGCCATGGTCCAAATGAATAGGTCTTCTCCAAAAGTGAACTAATTTCTTTCTTTTTTAAACTCTGTGATCTTTTTCACAAGATATATCTTTGTCTTATACTCTCAAAGCTTTAAAACCCTAAACCTCATATCTCAAGAGACACTGGCTTCCTCCAACTTTTGGGTTTTGTCTTTGGCAGGCAATCTGCCCCCAACATTTGTGCCCTTGTCTCTGAGGCTTATCATCATGAGATGACCATAGAAGCCTGTAAGGGAAGCTGGAGAACACCCGGCTCTAGGAGTGCTTAGCACAGCAACGCCTGATCGCAAACCAGCTTCGAAAACTTCAGAGCACATACATGTGCACACCCTGATGGGGTGCTTCTGCTCCACAGAAGGGGCGGCCAGCTGTTCAGGACTGACTGTGGCCTAGTCTGTGCTCAGATGTGTTAAGCTTTCATGGGGGCTGCAGCTGCTGTGGTATCTCTTCCCAGAAAGCCACCCACACCCCAGATGGACATTCCACCGGTTACAGTTAGGTGGTGGCTGCTCGTGACTTCTCTCTGCAGCAGCAGTGTTACTTTCCACATAGAAGAAAATATATTTCTTTCAACTTTGATTTATTGCCAACCCTGGAGGAAAAGGGGGAAAAAGATTAAGAAGTAATTTAGTAAAGAGCAGAATCCTTTCTGTTGAAAATCAGTTATTGCCATATTCCACTATGACACCGGGCTTTTTGGTGGGAGGTAGGATGGCTCGAAGAAAGCAATTTATTGCTTTACTGTGAGGTTTTAATCCCCTAGCTGGTAGAGGCCATCACCGAGAGGAAAAGAACACCCTCCTTTATTATCTGGGTATGAGCAGGGGACTCTGATTAGACAGCTGAAGGAAGGAAAGCATTCCAAATTGGATGGAGAAAAAGTGAAAGCCAGAAAAAAAGAGGCCAGTCTGATGCAGAATTAGGGGAAGTGCATTTTATGGCCAAGGCTCTGTGTAACCTTGGGCAGGTCCTGGGGCCTCTCTGGGACCAGGTTTGTCATCTACAAATAAAAGGGCTGGACAGGTGCTCTGGCTGTGATTGTGACAGTTAGCTCCCTTCCAGCTCAGACGTTTGGTGGTCCTTGCTTTCAGTTGTCCTGCACAAGAGCCAGGTACAGAATGAAAGCAGGTCCAATGGCCTTCATTTTCTGGGAGAAATTGGTCAAGTCCTATTTGAGAGGAAAAGATAGTACAGGCCAGACATCCAGGCTGTCGGGTTTCCTCTCTGGGAAGCCTGCCTGAGGCTATATGAGACTCTCCTACCTGTGGAACCTGCAGGGAATCAGGTTTCCAGGACTCTATTGTGGGTGTGTAAACCTGCAGAACTCACCTTCCTGCCTGGAAAGCCTGAGGTATTAAGTTGACACAGTGTGAACTGCTTAATGGTCCCTCTTTGTTCCCTTAATTGTGTTCCTATGAACAAGCAAGGAATAAGTAATACAGCCAAATGGCTCATTGTGATAAAATAGCTTTGAGCTTCCAGGTGGCTTGTTGGAGGTTCCTGCTGAGCTTAGCAGAATTTTGGAGCGAGGCTATCATTCTGCCTTTAGAGTGGCAGCCTTTTAGTCTGAGGGTACTAGTCATTTCCTTAGGCCATCACAGAGTGAGCAGTGTGCCTCAAAGCAGCAAAACCCTGGTGAGTCACAAGCTTAGTGTACTTTCAGTGAGGTGTGGCTACATCAGGGTCAGAGGTTTCTGGGTGCTAAGGAATCACATTTGTAGTATATCATTATTTGAGGTTCAATTGGAAATCCCCCCATCTCTACCTTGTTCATAATGCATTCTTTACCTAGCCCTGCGTGGGAAGAGATTTGTGCTTTGGTTTGCTATTCTAATAGCTAGTATGTGATTATTCTTAATTTGTCTGTGAAACACATTGGTACCTTGGGACAGATGAGTAGACTTATCCTCTAAAGCAAGGATCTCTGTTTCCTCTCCCAGTGCCACTCTAGCACCAGTTATGGTTTTCCTGGCTTCACTCAAGGGAAGCTTGACCCCTCTGGTATCATGACTAGCTGTGGCCACCAGGCCCCTCACTGACTGAAGCCTCGCGCAGGCAGGTGTAGAAGTGAAGCCAGCCCTGCTCCGGTTACTGGATCAGGACTTTCTCAGTACACAGAGCTGTTTTTTTGGTTTGTTTGTTTTGGTTGTGTGTGTGCGTGTGTATTTTAAGGATCATTTTATTATTCTAGCCACAAAACATGAAAATCCAGAAAACTACAATTTTGTAGAACAAAGACGTAGACAAATCAAAAGACCCTGACAACAGGCTGATGCCCAGCTGGTGACCTATGGTCAATGTCTCTTTGGAATTCCTTTTTTTTTTCTCCTTATCTTATGTATTTGTTCTAATTTTTTTATACATGACAGCAGAATGCATTTTGATTCATAGTACACAAATGGAGCACAATTTTTCATTTCTCTGGTTGTACACAAAGTAGAGTCATACCATTTGTGCCTTCATACATGTACCTAGGGCAGTGATGTCCATTTCATTCCACCATCTTTCTTACCCCCATGCCCCCTCCCTCAGAGCTGCTTTTACCTCATGGAAATTCATACTTTCTAGCCACTTGATTCTTCAGAGCAGGGATTGGTGAGAGTTATCTAAAAGAGTTGTATCAGAAATGTGGTAAGAAGGGAAATCCTTTTCTACAGCCCCCAGGACCTGTGAAGAAAGACTCACAAAAACAGAATTACTGACCACTTTATTTCTAGAAAATGTCAGGCATTGGGGATCCATGGGAAGTCACTTCGGTTTCCTCTTGAGAAAGTGGGAAGGATTCCAGTCTTTGGTTAGCGTAGTACATAATAGGAAAGAAAGTCTTCATGAAGCAGCACAGTTAAAAGCTACTTGGGAAATATTATCTACAGTAAAGAGATTATGCAGAACACTGTAGAGATGGAGAGGCAAGGGAAGGAAGGGTGTTGACTTTTGTCATTTTCTTGAAGGATAAAATGAGATAAGGAAAGGGAAGTGTTCAATCAAAGACCATTGAGATTTGAGGTAAGGTGTTTACCTAGTCTGTTTTGTAATGCTGTAACAAAACACATGAGGCTAGGTACTTTATAAAGAAAAGAGGTTTAAGGGCTGGGGTTGTGGCTCAGTGACAGAGTGCTTGCCTCACACATGTGAGGCACTGGGTTTGATCCTTAGCACCATGTAAAAATAAATAAAAAAAATAAAGATACTGCATCTATAACTAAAAAGATTTTAAAAAGAAAAAAAGAGAAGAAGTTTATTCAGTTCATGGTTTTGGAGGCAAAAAGTCCAAGATCAGGCAGCTCCACCTGTTCAGCCTCTGGTGAGGGCCTCCTGGCCGTATGACAACATGGCAGATGCATCACATAGTGGGAAAACCTGCAAGAGCAGAGAGCAGTGCCTTCAGAAGCAAGAGCTGGGGGAGGTGCCATGCTCACATGGTCACAACCCACTCTTGTACTACTGATTTAGACCCAGAAGAGCTGGACACCTCGAGAGTAGCATTAATTCATTCACTCATCGGGAACGGTGCCCCCAAAGCCTGCTTACTTCCCATTCTGCCCTGCCTCTTAAAGGTTCCCGTGCTTCCCATCACACTGGAGACCAAGCTTCTAGCACAATAATCTTTGGGGGACAAATCCTAATAGGCATATAACCAGAAAAGCCATCATGATTTCATGTGACACTTGAATTCTCAGCTTCTCTTCCTCTTCTCCATGATCCTTCAGTGCAAAGGCAGCCGTAATCTAAACTCTGTTCTGTGCCACCTGTCTTGGTATTAGCCACATGCACAAGAAGTACTGGCCGTTTCTCTCTCTCAGGTCCTGGCCATGAGACCCAGGATTCAGGGGAGTGCAGCCCAGGAAGAGGACGAGCACCCTTATGAGCTGCTGTTAACAGCAGAGACAAAGAAGCTGGTGTCAGTGGACGGAAAAGCAAAAGGTACACCCCACCTCACCCTGAGCCCCTCCATGGCAGCACCAATTCCCAAAGAGTTTCACAAGTGTTTGGTCTTGGGTGGAAGGGGAAGATCATGTAGCTCTGTCATCGCTTGGGTTGGGGCAGTTGGGTTTCATAGCAGCCTGGGGTGGTGGGCACATCAGTTTTTCATTTTCCATACCTGAACTCCACATCCCGGTTAGATTTGTCACCTTCTGCACATTTAGCAAGGGGAGATGAGGTCAGCCCAAGTGGTATCGGCAGGAGAAGGGCCCACCAGCATCATGGCAGAGGTGGATCTGGAGCCTCAGTCCTAAACCCTCATGGCCATGCTGTGGAAAACAAGCCCAACAAGTCGGTCCCTTTGGGTTCAGGCTGACAGCACAGACTCTGCCTTTGAGTCCTGACCTCAGAATGAGACACTCCTAGGGAGGGGCCCGTGATTGGCTGCCACCCGGTAACTGGAGTGCTCTGTCGCCTTGGCCTACTTTCTTTGCCTCTGCAAAATTCAGTTTCCTCTGTGAGGGAGCGAATGCTGCAGGACTACATCCAGCCTGTCCATGTAAGTGCAGGCCCCACGGAGGTGAGTGCATGGCTGGAGTAGCTTGTCAAACCTGGTCCTCCCAAGGACAAACCAGAAGGGGCACTGCAGTTCCCACTGCACTTTGAAGGAAGTTCTGTGGCCTCTCCCAGCTCCCGGTAGATTACAGGTACTAAGTCCTTTTTGGGATATTCCTAATGATTCCTTTCAGTTCTGAGACCCTCCAGAGTTCCGATCAGAATGGGGGGAGGTGAGGTAGTTCCCTTTGAAATCCCCTTTGCTAGACCTTTCAAAGGGCATGGGATGGTAAAGAGAAGGTGTGCATATGCGTGTGACATTGCAGACCTTATTTTTAATGGTCCTCTTTAAAAATTTTTCTCTTCTGGCATGTAGAAACTTTTTCATGGCCATTTTCATAGTAGTCTGTTTTGTGTCTTATGGTTTCTATTTGGAGCTTTAAGAGAAAGTCATAATTTAGATACATAAAATTCATTCATTTTGTTTACAGTTCTGTTAGTTTTGAAAAATAGAGCTGTATAACTGTCACCACAATCAAAATACAGAACAGTTTGATCACACCAAAAAATTTCCCAGTATCTCTCTCCCTTAGCCTTGGCAACCTGTGCTCTGATGTCTGTCCTAATGACTTTGCCTTTTCCAGAATGTTACATAAATGGATTCAGTCACCATGTACCTTTTTGCTTAGCATAATACATTTGAGATGCATCTGTGTTGTCACATATATCAGAAATTTGTTCTTTTTCATTGTTGAGTTCTATTTTATTATATAGGTATACCAGTTTGTCCATTCCCAAGCTGAGGGACATTTGGGTCATTTACAGCTTTTGACAGTTATGAATAAAACTGCTATAAACATTTGCATACAGATTTGTATATAAACCTAAGTTTTCATTTCACTTGGATAAACACATTAGAAGTAGAATTGCTGGATCCTAGTAAATATGTAAATATAGATATTTATATGTATGTCATTAACTTTGTAAAGAAACCACCAAACCGTCTTCCAGAGTGGTTGTACCATTCTGCATTCTCATTGGCAGTGTGTGAGAATTCCAGTTGACATGTGTCCTCCCTAGCAATTAATATTATTAGATTTTTAAATTTTTGATCATTCTGAAATTTAGAAGATGAGTTTAATTTGCATTTCTTTAATTGAGAATCTGTTAATGGGATTATTTACCAACTAAAGAAATGGCTGTTTAGATCTTTTGTTTATTTTTTAAAATCAGGTTGTTTCTTTTCTAATTATTGAGTTGTGAGTGCTTTGTATATTTTGGACACAAGTTTTATTTGTTTGTTGTAGATTGACACAATACTTTTTATTTTAGTTATTTATTTGGTGCTGAGGATTGAACCCTCGGTCCCATGCATGCAAGGCAAGTGCTCTACCACTGAGCCACAACCCTAGCCCCCCTGGACACAAGTTCTTTAATGTGTTTTTAATGTAACTTCATCTTGACATTGCATTTTGAAGAGCAGAGATTCTTAATTTGAAGAAGTTCGTTTATTTTTTCTTTCTTTTTTTTTTTGCAGTATGTGGGATCGAACCTAAGACCTCAAACATGCTAGATAAACACTCTACCACTGAGCTACACCTCTGACCTATTTTATTTTATTTTGAGATACGGTTCCACTAAGTTCCAGGCTGGCCTTAAACTTGTGATCCTGCCTCAGCCTCCTAAGTAGCTGGGATTTGCCACCATACCCTGCAATTTATCTTTTTAAAAAAATGGATAAGGTCCAGTATTTTTCCTATGTTTTCTTATACAGATTTTCTAACTTGAGGTTCTACATTTAAGTCTATAGTTCATTTTGAGATAATTTTTGCATAATATCCAGTTATTTCACCATTCCATTCAATTGCCTTTGAAATTTTCGTTATTCTTTTTAGAATTGTTTTAGATATTCTGGATATTTTGTCTCTCCATACAAATTTAGAATAAACTTGTTGTTTTCTACAAAAAGTCCTACTGGGATTTTGACTAGGATTGCGTGGAATCTGTGTAGCAGCTTGGGATGAGCTGCCATCTTAACTTTATGAAGTCATTCAATTAAGTTGGCAAGTTTTTAACTAAAACACTTAAAAGAGGGTGGAGTAGTGTACTGATGGCTTCTTTAGATGCCTAAAAACAAATCATACTGAAATTAACCCTCACAGAACAGACATTTAATTTAATTTGAAAATGATTCCTCATATGAGGGAAGATTCTTCGGCATCGTTGGGGAAGGAGATTTCAAATCCATCTTTCAAAGGCTTCACCAGGACCCCTGACAAATGGCTAGCTCAATATTTGGAAGGAAAAAAAAGGGGAAGGTTAGACAGCTTCACAAGTGGGTCTACCTGGCTGCCATATGGCTTCTATGGGGATTTTACAACCCTAGTTCAGGAATCCTGCAGGTGAGGGAGGGAGCCGGAAGAGGAGGAAGACTTGCTGCCTCCCAGTGTTCCTCCTTTGCTGCAGCTGCCTCCAGCTCTGCGCAGGGGGAAGCAGATAGAATTGAACCATAGGATGAGGCGCACCTACCTCAAGGCTAGCTGCGTGGGTCACTCAAGGGGCTTTCAGAAGAAGGGGTTGAAGCCCAGCACAGTGGTGCACGCCTGTAATCCCAGCACTTTGGGAGGCTGAGACAGGAGAATCGCGAGTTCAAAGCCAGCCTCAGCAATGGTGAGGCACTAAGCAACTCAGGGAGACCCTGACTCTACATAAAACACAAAATAGGGCTGGGGATGTGGCTCAGTGGTGGAGTACCCCTGAGTTCAATCCCCAGTACCAAAAAAACAGGGAGGAGGAGGTGAGACATTTAACATAAAAATGGGCTTGTCAGTTTCTCAGCTGCTGGCTCTGTCAACTTGGCAGGAACAGCTCACCTGGAAGGAGCACCTGCCAGGGCTGATAAAAGTGAGGTAGTCAGCAGACCAAGTCGAGGCTTAGTTCATGCTGAATCTTTTTTGTTTTTCCATTAAGGTCATTTTCTTTTTTTTTTTTTTTTTTTTTTTTGGTACCGGGGATTGAACTCAGGGGCACTTGACCCCTGAGCCACATCCCCAGCCCTATTTTGTGTTTGATGTAGAGACAGGGTCTCACTGAGTTGCTTAGTGCTTCGCCATTGCTGAGGCTGGCTTTGAACTCACGATTCTCCTGTCTCAGCCTCCCTAAATGCTGGGATTACAAGCGTGAGCCACCGCGCCCGGCTCATTAAGGTCATTTTCTTACGCAGCTTTTGTGAACTAATTGATGAGCTTTCCAAAGGCTGTGTTATGGAGACCACCAGCGCTTTCAGCCCCTCAGTATATTCAAAAAACTATAAGTGAGGGTAGGGCAGGAGAATTTTTTTTAAATTACATTTTTAAATCACATTAGTATGCACTCACTAAGAGGAAAAGAATATTTTGAATAATACGGAAGTGAATAAAAATAAGATGGCAAAGGCTTTCTCACTTCTGTGCTCACAGTTGCTAGTGGTGGCCACAGTCTAAAAGTGTTGTGTGCTTTGGGCCCTGTGCTGTCTTTATACAGAAGCCACTGTGAGAGGTTATTTTGCTTGTATTTAATCGAAAATGGGATCATGTTTCACAAGTTATTTTGTGGATTTGTTTTTTGTATTTTCTTTGTCCATGGGTACAATTTTGTCTTGGTTCTTAAAATCTGTCTTATTCATAATAGCCTCTAAATATCCCAAAACTCATTTTTTCTTATTCTTCAATTAAGGTTTATTTAAGCTGTCTCCAGTATTTCCCTTTTGTAAACTATGTTGCTGTGGACATTCTGTATATATATTCTTTATATTTATACACACACACACACACACACATTTTTTTAGTTGTGGATATGTGCTGAGGATCGAACCCAGTGCCTCACACATGCTAGGCAAGCACTCTACCACTGAGCTACAACCCCAGCCCCATATATTCTTTTTTTTTTTTTTTTTTGGTACTGGGGACTGAACGCAGGGGCACTCGACCACTGAGCCACATCCCCAGCCCTATTTTGTGTTTTATGTAGAGACAGAGTCTCACTGAGTTGCTGAGTGCCTCACCATTGCTGAGGCTGGCTTTGAACTCGTGATTCTCCTGTCTCAGCCTCCCAAAGTGCTGGGATTACAGGCTTGAGCCACCACGCCCGGCCCCATATATTCTTATAAGAGTATTTCTTCAAAAGAATTTGAGAGAGAATAGAACTAGCTGGGCAGTGCATGTCTCGGTGTAGTTGGTGGAGTCAGCTCAGCCTCCCTGAACAGAGCCCGTTCTGCCGCAAACCTGCTGACTCGGCCTAGTATCACTCTTCAATGTTTTACACATAGGAATTTTTGTTTAGGTGTTATCTAAAATTTGCATCTGCCTAACTTGTGAAGCTGTGCATTTTGTTGATTAGCATTAAATATTTATTTAGTATGTGAGATGCCTTTTTTCTTTTTTAGATAGAAATTAATTATAGTAGAAACATTTCATGTAAATATCTATAATATTTGGCCAAAGTAGTATCCAGAATAAATTTGTATATTCTTGAATTTATATGTGAAAATATATAATAAATAAAGCATAACCAAAAGAAATTAGCAGAGGAGAATAAAGATAAAACTGGACAGTATACTTCACATACTTGGATACAAGTTCCACTCTGGTTAAAGAAAAAAGAAGAGCAGGACTAATGGTGTAAAGAAGCCAAGAAGTGATAGACTTAATCATTCAAATGAAAACTTGTTTATTTCTTTAAAGTTCTCTGATAATTCTGATGAAGGGGAGGGAAACGCAACATGTAGGAATGGTGTAGAGAATATTTGGCCACAAATTAAGAGATTGTAAACGTTAATAATAAGAATTTATAGGAACGCCGTTAGTGTGGTAAGTGAGGGTTGCTACCATCCCCTCAGGGAGCATTCAGAATTTTCTAGGAAGTTTTGGGAGTTGCTGCTGGCATGTAGTGCCTAGTGGGAAGTAGGAATGCCCAGCATCCTGCGCTGTGCAGCAGAGTCCTGCACAGTGGAAGGTCTTTCCGCCTATAAATGCCATTTTGGCCTGTAGAAGGGACAAAAACTGGTAGCAGTAGAAGAGTTTGGATGGATCCATGAAGTTGAAAACCCATCTCCCCTAAAATGGCACTACACGTAGTGGTTTTATCATAGTTTTATCCATGTGGGTCTTCCTTCTTTGTGATTTAAATTGTTTCAAAGTCTTCCGAGCTCACTAGTCAGGGCTAGCATAACCAAGAACGATGTTTTCTGTTTTGTGCAGTGTAGTCATTTGTTTCTTTTAGTATTTGACTCTGGTCACTGGACATTCTGAACATATCACCACTCAGGAACAGTGGACAACTTTCCATGTTTGATAGCAGATGGGAAAGTAGCCAAGAGGCCTGAAGTCCTTCTGTTCTCCATGGTGTTTTTTTCCGCGTCCGCTGTGTGAAGTGATTGCTTGGCTGAGGGCTGAAAAGAGCGAGGCCCGGCGTCTCTGGCACAGCACATTCACACCTCCGAGGTTGCTGCAGCGCAGGGAAGTCGGTTCCTGAGAGCTGTGCGTTTCTTTCCCTCTGCACTTTGTGCATGAGTGTAAAGACTTTAACCCTTTCGAAGGGGAGTAAACAGTTATTTTGGCTTTTCCTTCTCTACTCCCACATCTGTCCACTTCTCTGCCACTTCCTGAGTCTTCAGGGAATCCTCTATTGGAAATTTGGCTTTTTCATCAGCACAGGATTGTGATCTCAGGAAGAGGAAAAATAGATATCTAAGTTTAAGTCTAGGCTAGCTTTTTATGCTGATGCTAAGTTTGGATGCTTTTCCCAAAGGCCAAAAAGGTAAACAAACAAACAAACAAACAAAAAACCAGTTTAATAATTAAGCCTGTGATCAGCACCTTCTTTCCTAACCTTCTTGCATTAGGGGTACTCTTACCAAAAGCCGTGCTGTGTGTGTAATTGTCTTCCTCTTACCAACTTATATTTCTGAGTCGGAATAGTTCACTTTTCTTTCCATTATAGAACAAGCCCAATCCTTGTGAACTATGTGTCTACATTTTCTTCCATCACAAGTTTATGAACTGTTTATGAACATGTGTATATGAGAAAGAGCTGGGTGTGGTGACACACACCTGTAATCCCAGTGACTCAGGATGGTCAGGCCAGAGGATCACAAGTTCAAAGCCAGCCTCAGCAACTTAGTGAGGCCCTGTTGCAAAATACAGAAGGGCTGGGGATGTACCTCAGTGGTAAAGCACCTCTAGGTTCAATCTTCAGTACCTAAAAAATGTCATTTTGCTGTTCAAAAGAGGAATAAATTATGTCAATTTAAGAGATTAGAAATGACTTCACTGAGAAAGTGGCATTTAGCTACACCCTAAAATAGAGAATCAATCCTGATAGGCAGAAGAAAGGAAGAAGGAGGGAGCTCTCCAGGCAGAGGGAGTGGTGCACACAGCAGGGAGGTGGTGGGAGAAGATGGAGAGCTTGTGTGAGGAGGGCTGCTGGTCCAGTTTGACTGGAACCAGCGGAACTTGTCACAGACATCTCAACAGTCAGTCTTTATTCCAGAGACAGTGCAGTCCTGTTGAAGTGTTTTGAAGGGGTGACCAGAGAGGAGGCAGACCTTAGGAAGGTGTAATTGTGAAATCTTAGATTAGGGGAGACCGGAGGCAGGAATACCCTAAAGAGACCTAAAGGAAAACAGAGCCCAGATTAGAGAGACATTGAGAAGTTGTAGAAGGAGGGTAGGGAAGGGAGAAGCATTGAGAACAGAATCAAAGGGATCACACAACCAGATGTGGAAGAATTGTGGGGGAGGCTGTTGAGGATGTGCTGAAGTTTTGAATCTACAACTGAGAAAATATTGTAGTCACCGGCAGTAGGGAAGAGAGCAAGGGTTGTGTTTGAGGGAAGATATCAAGTGGGTTTTAAAGTTTGAGGTGTTTTAGGTACCAGGAGGACATTTGAGTAAAAATACTCCATAAACTCTTGAAAATGAGGGTCTGATGGTCAAGAGAGATAAGATTAGAAATCACAGATTCAGTTTAGAGACGCAAAAGGAAAGAAACACAGGAGGATAGCTAGGACAGCCCTCAGAGGCCAAGGCTGAGTGTGACCAGCCTGCGGTAAACCACCACGATAACTGCAGTTGAGATAAGGCAGAAGTGCAGGGGCAAGGAATCCAGACCAGGCTCCTGTCTTGCGGTCCCAGAGCACCATTTAGGTTTAAGCCAACGGCACAGGAAGGAAAAGACACTTCAAAGACAGTCCCCCAGAGTTGCCTGTACCACTGTCACTTACCCATTGGCGAGACTTGGTCATATGGCTCTACCTAGAAGATGGAAAATGTAATCTTTGTTCTAGGTGGCTGGGAGGCTCTCAAAAATCCCTTAATTGCCAGGCATGGTGGGGCACCTGCATAATTTCAGCAATTCTGGAGGCTGGGGGGTAGGAGGATTGAGAGGTTGAGGCCAACCTCAGCAGTTTACAAGACCCTAAGCAATTTAGCAAGAACCTGTCTCAATATTAAAAAAATTAAAAAGGGCTGGGGATGTGGCTCAGTGGTAAAATGCCCCTGGGTTCAATCCCTAGTACCAAAATCAATTAACTAATTAATTTAAATTACTGACTAATTTAAATCCCATCATCAAGGAAGAAGGAGGGTGGGTAGAAACACAGTATACATTGATGTGGAAAGAACTAGAAGGATGATGACTAGAAAAGGCACTTGGCTCTTAGAGGGCCTTGGCAAATCCTACATGGGGCAATAGTTCTCTGAGGCCAATGGGAGGAGATGAAATTACCACCAAATGCTGACATGATATTGAGAATAGTTAAGGAAGTTGTCTTGTCTGAGTCTTCTTGGGAAATGGATGTGATTATCTTCCAAGAGTACAGGTGCCATGGATAAAGATGATGGTTTGAAAGAGCAGAAGAGATGAGGAATCAATTTGATGGTGATCTCACAGTTTTTAAGAAATGAATCAAAGGATGACTGGGCCCAGTAGTCAGACTTGCACTTGAACTCTTTTGCTCCCTCATATTATCAAGTGACCTTGAGGGAGTCATTTGACCTCTTTACGCCTCAGTAGCTATGTGTAAAGAAGGAATATTAAGTCTTCATGGTTGTTACAAATATTAAAATAGTCTGGCACAGAAGGATAAGTGGTAGGTGTTGGAAGCCAGCTGAGTTCAGTGCGTTGATAGAGGACTCCGTCAGTTGCTTCTTGAGTATTTAGCAGGGCTCAACATTCCAGCAGCTGCAGAAGAGAAAGCAAATGGCTCTGAACACCCAGTGTTGGAAGTGATTGGAGATCAAGGGGAACAAAGGCAGCAAATGTGCTGTTACGTTGGGCAGGATTAGATACTGTGGCTGTTGGAACCTGATAGGCAGAGCTGGCATATTGAAGAAGATTGAAGTATGAGGGGCCACAGGTCCAATGACCAGTAGTGAATAGACTGTAAAGGAGGAGTTTAAGGAAATGGGGAACTGTTAGGTGGTGAGGTAATCAGAACCAAGTCAATGTGGAGCCATATGAAGTGCCAGTGCTGGGTTATACCGGTGGCACAGAGGTGAGTAGAGATGGTGTCGCCTGAAGCTTCTCTGCCGTGCCATTGTACATCACCCTGACCAAACCTGCAAGGCTACTGGACCTTTGCTGAAATAGAAAAGAAACCAGTATCCAGAGTCAGGATAAAGAAAACCAACCTCTGTGTACAGCGTTAGCATGAGGAGTGGTTTGGAAATGGCTGCAAATGAACGATGAGGCTGGCGATGGCAGCTGTCATTTGCTGAATGCTTCCTGGGGCCCAGCACCGTGCTGGGTTGATTTATATAGATTATATCATTGTGTATCTCTGGATAAATCTTCAGGGTAGGGACTAGTTTTGTCCCTGTGTGATAAATCAGGTTAGATGTTAGAGCAGGGTGTGTGAGCCCCTATCTGACTGAATCCAAAGGCTGTGTTTTCAACTGTGAGCTAAAACCATGCCCTCAGAAACCCTGCTGCAATTCACATTCTTGCCACATTGAACTGCAAGGGACCTAGAGGGATCATCTATTCACAGATTCACACCATACTAAATCTCAAAGCCCCAGTTAATGCATCCTAGCCACTCATGTTTTAAAAAAGAGACCCAGAGGAAAAGTTCCAGAAGGACTACAACTTAGGCTTCTTGAATCTCAGTCCAACTCTTGTTCCATATCTCAGATCTCTGTGGACCAGAATGGACTCTCCTATCAGATCATCATCTTCAGCAGTTGTCTGCATAACCTAGTCAGCGCCTGCCTTCTGGGGAAGCAGCCATGTACTTAGGAGTTCTACTAGGCCCACACAGTTTCTTGATTTTCTTTTACTTGTGGATCTGGAGAGTGAACCCA
>CM053406.1:103073890-103085957 GCA_028644305.1 Xerus rutilus | reverse complement strand
CAAAGGAGGCATAACAGTCTGCAAGACTGGCTGCCCACTCTTCTCTGGACCTGAGGAGTGATTGGAGTTAGCAGCTCCTCTCATGAGCCGCATTTATCATCCCTAATTTAAATAGGCAGAGGTGACTGAAAATGTGCAAATGTTAAAATGTTATTATTCACAAGCCTGTGTGATCCGCACAGACCATCACAGTAATTAAAATGCAGCACAGAGGACCGCTTGCTTCAGCAGCTCACAGGGTAAAAGAAAAGCAAGCACGAAGAATGGGTAAAGACGGGAAGTCGGTGGGCTGAAGCGGCTCACTAATGAGACCTATTCAGGGAACAGGGAAGCTGCTGGCCTTGGAGCATGGGGGGAATGAGGAACAGCCTTTCCTCCCTGTGTGGGTCGCTTCTCTCTAGGAGGGAAGATGTGAGGAGGGCTGAGGGCAGTGGGGAGCTGCCGGAAGCACTGTACGTCACCAGGAGGGCCTGAACTTGCAGGCTCTCCCTGCACTCCACAGGGTCCCACAGGTGCGTGGCTCTGCCTTTTCTAATGTGTGTGTGCTTCTTTTCAACCTGTCAATCCCACTGTCTTATATGTAGGACACCTATCAGAACCCAGGAATTTTATAGGACACCTATAAAATTGTTCCATTTAAGTTTGTGTAAGTGTCCTATATATAGGATGATGGGACATAACTGGCAAGGATCACTTCTTCAATGTCCAGCACAGAGCCATAGGCCAAGAAGCCTCCTAGTCTGCAGTAATCACACTTTCCTCTCTCCCTCCCTCCTTTCCTTCCTTCCCTCCTCCTTTCACCTCACACATTTTAAGTAAGTGCTCTACCACTGAGCTTCATCCCCAGTCCTCACACAATCCTCTGTTCATCATGCATTTGGTATATACATTATGTTAATTTTCCCCTTCTAATTGTTTCTGAACATGCCAGTCTCTTCCAACTGCTGGTAAGCCCACTGAGGCAGGCTTGGTGTCTTCATCTTTATATCCACTGGATATGCCCTAAGGTAATCAGAATGAACAGTCACCACACCAGTCCTGGGGCTTGTCTTGAGTTTATTGCTTCAACCCTCTCTCCGTATTACCTTGTCCCTTCCTCCTGCTGTTGAGAGTTGCAGGGATGACGAACCTAACAGATTCTTATAACATGCTTTATATCTTCCAAGCGCTTTCATGTACCATGTCATTGATGATCCTTGTGACACACCTGTGAGGAACAGAAGTGTTTGGTCTCATCTGTGAGCAGAGTATGTTGTGCTGGATGCCATGTGGTGGGTAGTAACAACTGTCAATATCCATTGAGAGCTTGGCATATTCCAGGTGGGGTTCGAAATACTTTACACATATAATTTAATTCTCGCAACAATCCTATGAAGTATTATTATGATCCTGAAATTACAGGTGAGGATAATAGGGCAAAAAGATGTCAAGTAATTTGCTTAAGACCTCTCATTTGTACTTCATCTTGTTCATCCCTTGACCCTAAAGAACTTTCTCCTGACTTTGGAGAAGAAAGAAAGCACTGAGCAATTTTTTTCCTACCCATCGACTTGCCATGAAACATAGCCTAGCTTTAGATACAGGTTTTTAGGAAAAGAGAATGCCAGCTTGTTAAAATCCTGAGGTTCTTAGATGCCCCTGTCCCCCAAGGGAGCTGGGGATCAGCCCAGGGCCTCATGCATGCTAAGCACAACCCCAAAGCCCTTATTTTTTTGTTTTTTGCAATTCTCTACTGGGTATTGAACCCAAGGCCTTGTGTATTTTAGGCAAATGTTCTACCTCTGAGTTATACCCTCAGTCCTATTTTAAAATTTATTTTGAGGCAGAGGCTCACTAAATTGCCCAGGCTGGCCTCAAACTTATAATCCTCCTACTTCAGCTTCCTGCGTAGCTGGGATAGCAGACATAGGGATCTGTGCCCAACTCTGGAGTTCTTAGATCTTGACAGCTTTTTAGATACCAAGGCATCTACCCTAGGGAATTGCCTGGGTAAGTCAAGTGATTGTCAGAATCCTTTGATTTCTTATAGTCCATGATGTATTGGGTAGATTGTGGTTTCTGTAAAGGGGTTATAATCCTCAGAGATCCTTCTCCACATACTTCCTTCCTCCAGAAGTTTCCATTCCTTCTCTCTGCCCACTTCCTTCCCCTGGCATCCATCTGGTATTGAGCTCTTGGCATCTGCCTCTCTTTCTTCATTGATGGCTAGCATGAATGAGTGGTTGTTTGACAGGGCCTTCATTGTCAACCCCCACAGCGGCACTCAGGACATTCTCTGGGGCCTGGGTTCTGAGGTCCACCCAAGCAGTGTGGCCAAACAGACTCCCAGCTCTGGGCTGTGATGTTTTTCTTTTGTTGCTTGGTCCTCCCCTACCCCCAGATTGTTAAGTGAGAACCTGGAAGCTGATGCAAGATGCAGTGAAGAAGCCTGTGCTCCTGCTACCAAGGTCCTGTCTTATTGTATTCACCTGCAGTCAGAGGGCGTTGTACCTTGGGCCATGATCTTCAGACAGTTGGCCATTCGACTGTAGTCCAGAGGTGGCAGAGTTTGTAGCCTGGTTGACTCCCCTGTCAGCCTTTCTAAGACTGTTGACCTGAACCACCATCCATGAACCATCATATGTCATTCTGTCTGTGGTCCCAGCATGTAGTACCACTGGGCAGCTTTATTCTGGTTCCAGTTGTTATACAGGATATTCGTAGCCATGAAGTCATGGCTTCCTGGGGCCCCAGTTAAACCATCTGGAACTCGTGTACTCAGCATTTCTTCTTCCCTAGAGAACTGACACAAGTTGGTCAGGATTTGTTCATTGCTCAGGACCTGACCCTTGTGTTGTAAAATTGGTGAGTTGGGAATGTGAAAGTTCTAATGTGGTCAAGTGCAAAGGAAGGAGACACCAAAGTTCATACTTCTGGGCCCCTGTGAATTAGTAATCAGAGCTCTAAGTGCAGTTAATTGGCTGCCGCCTCTGTTCCTGTGCTCCTCTGCATACTTGCCAAAAGCTGAACTGACTGTGGGGACTGAGCTCTTCTGGAGAGGGTGGGGTGGGTGGAACCATCTTTAATTCAGTCCTTGGGAAGGTGGACTCCTTGAAAGATCTGGCTGTTTGGGTCCTTCCTTAAAGGCTGTCTTAAGAACCAGCATTGTGGGACACTAACAGCATGTGCATTTTAGAATATCAGATCTGTAACATACTACTCACCTGACTTCCCTTTTCAGAAGGGGCCTCAGGGTGCATGTGTGTTGGGGGGAGTGGGTGCTACACAGGCAGCAATAAACGAAGCCCCCAGGCAGGGCTCTGTAGCACCCCAGGGGGAGACTTTTGCCACATGGCATGATGGACTGATTCTCATCAGTGTCAGAGCACTAAAAGGATTTTGAAGGATCACACAGTCCTACCTGCTCTTTTAGACATGGAGGCCCAGCTAGAAGTCACCGGTGCCAAGGCCACACAGCAAGATGGCAGCATAGGCAGGACCTGAGCCAGATCTTCCTACTCCTGCATCAGATTCTTCCCACCACCTTGGACAGACCACTGCAGGCCTGTGGGTCTTAGATTCCTCATCTGTAAAAATACTCACACTTTTTGGTTCTAAGATTCTCTGATCTTATGAATAGTTCTTGGGAGCTTTGGGCAGACTAGGGAATCATTTGGTGTATCCATAGATGCCACTCAGAGAAAAAAAGCTTGAATATTAGCTCTGGATCGTGACCTAGTGCAGGACACAGTGTTGTGTCCCCTTACAATGTGATGGAAGTCTTTAATGGGACTGAGTTCATGCAGGGAAAGCCCCTGGGTGTCCCGGGGTGATGCTGATATTAGATACTGATTTGGTCAATTATTTATGCTACCTCAGGGCAGAAGTTTTTGAGTGTACAGTAGAAGCGGGCCTTATGAGCTAGTAGTGTCAGGTTTCTGGGATGTTAGGGAGGTCTCTAGAGAACTGCAAATGTCTGCTGGCATTGACGGATTAGACCATTTCGCTTTCAGTGGATCAGCTAAGGTTAAACTTAAACAAATATGAGCAGCTGGGAGTCTTTGGCAGGAGTGAGATACGCGTATTCTTTAAAAGAAAAGAAAAAAAAAGAAAAATCTGTGTTCCCCGAGGAAGGAAGGACGAGGCGTGGAGCTCTGAATGGCCCCCTCTGAGGAAGGAAGCGGTTATTTCTCTGCTGTTTTGTTTTGCACTTTCAGTTAAGGAATTCCAGAAGTTGCAGGTTGTGGATCATGACCTCCATTTTTTTCCTCTGTTGCTGCTTGCCAGAGGAAGGGAGGGCGGGTGGCTGTAAATAACACTTTGGCCTTTATGGAAATGTATCAGATGTTCCAGGAGTGAGTCTCCAGGCTCTTTCTGGCTGGCGCCCGCGCTCAGCCACGCACTCCTCCTCTCTCCCTCTTGCCCCATGTTCACTTACTCTGTCCTCACTTGTGTCCTTCTGTAGGATATGGTTAGCACTTCTCCTCGCCTTATATAGCAAGGTCTGGTCGTTAATGTTAACAGCACTCTAACAACAGGGAAGGCTGCCAGATAGCATTAATCAGGCCAGTGTTTGGAATTTCATAAATGCTCTGACTTTGGGTACAAATCGAACATTAAGAACAATATGAAACTGTTTTCTTCCTTCCTCTCTCTCCTTCTCTCCCTCTCGCCCCTCCCCAGCCTCTCCAGCTTCTCTCTCTTCCTCTCTGGGTTTGAATTCTGCTCTGCTGTACGCTTGCTGCATTGGAACTTTGTTGATTTTTGCCACGTTTAATTTTTTATTTCTCTCCGTCCACTCCAAGACCACAGGCGGAGCAGCAGCAGTCGGAGCCAGGACTCTGCAGAGGGGCAGGACGGGCAGGTCCCCGAGCAGTTCTCAGGTCTCCTCCACGGCTCCTCCCCGGTGTGTGAGGTGGGGCAGGACCCTTTCCAGCTGCTCTCCACCACCAGCCAGAGCCATCCAGACGGGTCCCCCCAGCAGGGCGCCTGCCACGAGGCCAGCATGCAGCTGGAGGAGTCGGGTGTGCACACTCCAGAAGCCTCCCAGCCCTGTGGTCTGGACCAGAGCAAGAGAGTAGGCTACCCAGCAGGCCTACCCACCACCAACAGCCTATCGCACCCCGAAACTTTGACTCGCACAGCATCTCCACACCCTGGTGGTGCTGAGGAAGAAGGAGACCGGAGCGGGGCCAGAAGCCGAGCCCCTCCCACCAGCAAACCCAAAGCGGAGCTCAAACTGAGCCGCAGTTTGTCCAAGTCTGACTCTGATCTCCTGACCTGCTCACCCACTGAGGACGCTACAATGGGGAGCCGGAGTGAGTCTTTGTCCAACTGTAGCATTGGGAAGAAGAGGCTGGAGAAGTCGCCTTCCTTCGCCTCGGAATGGGATGAGGTAAGACCGACATGACGTCACAGAACCGGGCTGGCTGGACTGGCCACAGCCCACCACAGCTCCCGTGTGTGCCAACTCCTGGGAGCAGGATTTGGGCTCCAGATGCCTTGTTTCCTTCACCCAGTGACCAGTATGTCCCTGACTGTGGTGAAGGAGGCAAGCCCCATGTAGCCTAGTCACAGAGGACAGGTCTGTGAATGGTTAAATTTGAGGGTGGTGGCCCCAGCAGAGCAGGGCCAAGGGAGAGAGTGTTCCTAGAAATGACATGCTTGGAAAAATTTGGAGCTCCATTGAGGGAATCATGGTCACCCTAAAGATGCTTTGGAAGAGCTGGAGTACTTCCTGTGAGTCCTTCAGGAGGATGAGGAAAGACCCAGGATTAGCAGAGGGCTGGGGTAGGGACAGGGAGGGGAGCTTAGGTAGAAGCTACTGTGAGTGAGGATCTGAGGGCGCTTTTCTATTCTGGGCACCTCCATGATAATTCTTTCTTTTTTTTTTTTTTTTTTTTAATTTTTTAGTTGTAGATGGACACAATATATTTTGTTTATTTTTATGTGGTGCTGAGAATCGAACCCAGTGCCTCATGCATACAAGGCAAATGCTCTACCACTGAGCCACAACCCCAGCCCACTTCCATGATGATTCTTACCGTGTTCCCCAGAAGACCTAATGTCTCTCCCAGCAGATGTGCCCTACCGATCCCCCATTCCCAGGTTGGGAAGGCAGAGGGCTTGGTGGTTCAGGAATCCCAGAAAAACAGGTGGGAAGAAAGCCCATGAGGCCTAGGTGCTTTTCATAGCTATTGTTACAGAATAGTTGGAAATATGTACCCAGATATTTCTCAGTGACCTATGGCATGTCTCACTGGGCAGAAGAATGTGTTTGTGAAAGACTGGTAAACAGCCAGGAATGTTAACGTGCTACCCTGGCAAGCTTCTTGCCTTTGAAGTGGACTCAGTCTATCTCCCAGGAACAATCTCAAGAGATGAATTTAGCCCTCCAAGAGGAGGGAGCCTGGCAGCTGACAGGCCCATCTGAACATTCTGTAGACTTGATGCCCTACCCAACTCTATTTGGGTTACAGCTGCAAAGTTATATAAACCAAAGTCAATCCCATTTCCAATGTGGGAACAGGGTGGGGACAATTCCTCCAGCACTGTTATCTCCAGATAAGATGCAGTTTAGGACTCTGTTTAGTCAGAGACAGAGGAATCCTGTGCAAAAGATGGCTTTCATTTCTCAGTAAACAAAGACATGGTGAACCTATACCCGATGCCTGGCCACTAGTGGAAAAACACTATGAAAGAGGTAACTTCCGGGGTCCCCTAGGACATTCCACACAAGAATATGTGTGTGTGTGGAAACACGTTTTTCAAAACAGTCTTACTTTACAGGGAACCACAGGGTAAAACAGCTTAAGAGCAGGATGGGGATAAGCACAGTATGCTTTGAGATGAGGAGGGATGAAGAGAGAACATGCGTGGTGGGGGACTGCAGGCAAGGAGGCAGTGAGGGCAGGGACTTTGGGAACGACCACAGAGAAGTGGAATTTGATGTGGAATCAAAGAATTAATTCTTATGGTTCAAACCAGATTGAAGTAATGGGACGAGGCAAGAGTGTGGCAGGTGTCAAGGGCGCACAAGCAGAGCATGGGGTCGGGGAATCTGAGGTCCTCTGGAGTCTATAGTCTTGAGTGTGTATAGGGGAGATTGGGAAATGTTGATGGAAAGTGAGATTCAGAGCCGACAGTGAGCAGGCCTTGAACATGAGGCCAAGGGGTGAGTGGGTGATTTGCTATCAAGGCTGCATCTCAGAGTCCTCCATGTGCTGGAAGGCAGCTTTGTCAGTCTGATGAATGACCTCTTTAAGGCTCCTTCTCCTGAGCGTACCTTCCCTCTGAGAGGCAGGAGTGCGGGACGATTCAGCATGTTCAGGCCCCGTTAACCTACAGCATTGCCAGGCAGTCTAATGGGCCCTACCATTTCCTCCTGAAGAAGAAACAAAATCACAAAGCCAAGCCTAGCCTAATTGAAGTCAGCCGTTTGGACTCATAAACCAGTTTCTCTTTGTGTTTTAATGAGAGGAGGTTTGTGTGCTGATATTACCTTTGCAGGTGAAAGTTATGGGTGATATGGTGAACCAGGGGCTGCTGGAAGTCTTAGTGGCATGGGCCAGTTCTACAGTCTGGTTAAAGCATCAGAAGCCTTGATATATTTTAAATTTGAAAAAAACTTAAAGGCATGTAGCTGGGCGTGGTGGCACATGCTTGTAATCCTAGTGACTCAGATTGGGGGCTGGAACAGGAGGATTTCAAGTTCAAGGCCAGCCTCAGTAACTTAACAAGACCCTAAACAACTTAGCAAGACCCTGTCTCAAAAATAAAAAATAAAAAGGGCTGAGGACATGGTTCAGTGGTTGAGTGCCCCTGAACTCAATCCCCAGTACCCCACCACCACAAAAACTATAAACAAACAGAAGAACCTTAAAGGCAGTTGTGAACTTTTATTTAAAAAAAATTTTTTTAGTTGTAGTTAGAAATACTACCTTTATTTTATTTTTATGTGGTGCTGAGGATCAAACCCAGTGCCTTGCATGTGCTAGTCAAGCACTCTACCACTGAGCCACAACCCCAGCCCCGGGCAGTAGAGATCTTACTGAAAAGAATTTAGAAGAGTGAGCATTCCTGTATATGAACAGCAGCGAGCCCCTTGGTGCATAACCCTTCAACTTTTTTGGTGGGGTGGGCTGGGGTGGGGGGTGGCAGTGCTAGACTGGAACCCAAGTCTTCACACGTGCTGTATAAACTCTGTACCACCGAGCTACACCCTCAGCCCTTTACACTGATTTTGAGCCAAGTGATACTTGGTTTTTGTGGCTCTGTCTAAAGAGAGGCTTCAGAAGTGACTGGCCTTCAACTCAGGACTTTGGCTACCTGTCCTAGGATAGGACCTTGGTTAATGGCCGTGCCTCGCCCCAACCCTGACCGGTACTCAAAGGCTGCTTTGCTATATCCTGTGCTTGCTGAGTTTCCTCTTTGTCAACCTTCAGTCTCCAGTATATAGGGAAAGCTGCTCTGGAGGAGAATGGACCCAGCTCAGCTCCTCACTCCAAGTCCTAGGGAGGGAGAGGAAGGCCCAGGGGCCAGGCAGCTGTGATTTCAGCATAGGTGGAGTTGCGGTGAGTCTAACAGGTGGCTCCTAGAAGGCAGAGCAGGGTGGGGGTGGGCTCGGGGTTCAGTGGATCTGGCTTCAAGGCCAGTATCACTGGTGCTCAGTGCTGTCGTCCTTGTTTGTGAAACAGGCAGTCGAATCTATGTTTCAGAGCATTTCGACATTTAGAGATGTGTGTAAGTGCCCAGCACCGTTCCTGGCGTGCATAAGGTGTTGGCTGAATGGCAAATCTTAATATTATTATTGTGCCTAGAGCTTTAGAGAATGGGAAGGGAGGCTGGAGTGGCTTGTGACCTGAGGAAAGGCGGAACTCTGGTATAGTCCTGAGGCAGTGTGACCAGTGACTGGGAAGCAGGAGATGGGGTTTAAGCCCTTCAGCTGAGGGTCCTCGTGCATGACTCTGCCCCACCCCAGAGACGGAGAGCCTACCCAGCCTGGGGAAGTCAGGTAGCCACCCCCTATTGATCTTTGAGGAATTACTGAGCTTTTCTGCCTAACTCAGAGAGAGGAGGAGAGAGGTTAGAGAGAAATGCTCTGAAACATAGATCCGACTGCCTGTTTCACAAACAAGGACGACAGCACTGAGCACCAGTGATACTGGCCTTGAAGCCAGATCCACCGAACCCCTGTCTACTATTACTTTTTCAAATGTGTTCTTCTACATAATTCTTGACTGGCTGCTCAGGAAGATGTTCTCTAGTTGGAGAACATGCCTAACTGATAAGCTTCAGAGTCATGCTCCTTAGCATTGGCAATGCAGTAGATAAGGAGTGGGGGAAATAACCATACCCCTCTACTCATTGTTAACCTCTATTGATATTTGATATACATCCAAATTGGAGATCTTAATATATTTACTGGTTTATAATTTGCTTTTCTGCACATTGTGGATATCATTTTGTTTGTTTGTTTTTGCAGTACTGGGGATTGAACCAAGGGGCACTTTACCACTGAACAACATCCCTAGCCCTTTTTATTTTGTATTTTGAGACAGGATCTTACTAACTTGCCCAGGCTGGCCTTGAAAACTTGTGAGTCTCCTGAAGTAACTGAGATTTCAGGTGTGTGCCACCACACTCAACTGTAGATAGCTTACCATGACAGTATCAGTAAGATCTGGATTCAGACCTTCATTCTAAAAGGTTTCATATTCTGTTATATGGCCGTATCATAAGATTGGTTGGCTTATTGTTTAAACTGTTCTCCCAGTGACTCGGGAAGTTGAGACAGGAGGATCACAAGTTTATAAAACATTAATGATTATAAAATCTACTTCTGAGTGTGGTGGCTCATTCTTGTAATCCTAGCAACTTGGGAGGCTGAGGCAAGAGGATCACAAGTTCAAGGCCAGCCTCAGCCACTTAGCAACTTAGTGAGGCCCTAAGCACTTTAGCAAGACTCTGTCTCAATAAAAAATAAAAAGGGCTGAGGTTATGGCTCAGTGGTTAAGCACCCCTGGGTTCAATCCCTGGTACCAAAAAAAAAACCTATTCTCTAACCATTTGATGCTGTGCTGTTTTCCACCTGCCTTTGGGATTTATTTCCTTGCCATCTTTGCCTGCTTGTGTGCCCCTGCATTAACAGGCCAAGGGCATGTTGGATGGGCTGTGTCCCTTAGGACACCACTCTTAAGAGGGATCTTCTCCCTGTAGCTGTTTTATCTAGGTTCTACTGGAGGCCTTTCCTTTCCCATCCTGGCTAGGTCTCTTCACTGTGACCAGCTCCTATCCCTGTGGCTCTCCCTGTATGCTGCCCAGACCAGCCTAAATGAAGGATCCCATTCTAAAGCTCCTTCCATTGCCTAGTCTTCTTCCTGTAGGGACCCTCTTTTCTGTCATCTCTAAACAAGCATGGATGGCTGTGTGCTGGAGTAGTCCACATGATTCTAGCATGTACTTTTTTTTTTTTTTTTTGGTACCAAGGATTGAACTCAGGGGTACTTGACCACTGAGCCACATCCCCAGCCCTATTTTGTGTTTTATGTAGAGACAGGGTCTCAGTAGGTTGCTTAGCACCTTGCTGTTGCAGAGGCTGGCTTTGAATTCGCGATCTTCCTGTCTCAGCCTCCCAAAGTGCTGAGATTACAAGTGTGTGCCACCATGCCCGGCTCTAGCATATACATTTTAAACCAGTCTTTGCAAATGAACCAAAAGGTCTGGATATTCGTGGTGCTGGGAAGTAGGAAAAATTCATAACTTGAAGTTTTCCCCACTTTCAACTATAGGAAAGAAACCTGCCCTCCCTCCTTCCAAGTTGACAGTGTGTCATTTCAGTTGTTCCCATGTCAGAAGCACCTTAAGTGTGCTCTCATCCTGTCGCCTGCACACTATGATGCCCACACTCACCCTCATTGCAGCCCCAGCACTTAGACATTGGGTATCTGTTCTGGGACCAAGATCTCAATACCCAAATTTGCAGATGCTGAACTCAAGTCCCTTGTGTACCTTTGCACATCCTCCCATGTACTTTAAATCATCTCTAGATTTGTTGCAATACCTAGTGCAGTGAAAATGCTGTGTAAATAGTTGTTTTACTGTATAGTTTAGAGAATAACGGTATGACAAGGCCCAGGGTTCAATCCCCAACACCACAAAAAAAGAAAAAAGAGACAAAGACAGAGAGACAGACTAACAGTATGAAAAAAGGCACAATACAGACTTTTCCCCCCAAAACTTATCAGTCTGTGGTTGGTTGAGCCTGCAGATGCGAGACCCTCAGAGATGGATGGGTTGACTATAAGAACAAAAATAACTTCCTGGTCTGGCTGTGGTTGAATGTGTAGTCTCTGGGGTCAGCTAGGCCTCTCACATACCTGTCTTTGAATGGGATTGAAGTTTATGAAACAGAAAACCACAGAGGGCTGCTTGTCTACTAGGCATAAACATTTGAGTCATTTAAAACTTGGCTGAAGGCTTAAGTGATAAATTTGTGTTTTGTAACCAGCTTTCATAAATATTAAACAAGTGAGGAATGAGTGAAGAGCGGGGACGGGCTTTGTATGCATTTGTATGAGCTGAGGATGGTCTCTGGGCAGGAATGTCCATTGGGGAATATCCTGGTTTTGTCTGAAGTGGCAGCTGAGAGGACCCTGGGCTCTTGAATCCCTTCTTGAGACATGAAGTGGCAGCAGCAGGGAGGGCACCCTTCCAGGGCCCGGGCCCAGACGCCTCGCCCTTTCCAGCACTGTCCCATTAGAGATGTGATGTCATCAAGAGGAAAGACGATTGGCTCAACTCCACAGAGGCTTGGCTCTTCTTAACCCCTGAGGGTCGGGTGTGTGGGAAGAATGGCGAGGCAGATGTGAAAGGAGATTCGAGTCTCCCCTGGTAACAGCTCGCCTTCCACACTTTTCTGCAGTCTGATTTGCTCTTTATCATGTAAACAAGCATTCTGTGTAGTTCTTTTCACTGGGCCCAGCCCTCCGCCTCCAAACAAGAATGTGACACTCCCACCTCTGGGGACAGATCAGCCTGGAATGTCTGTTTGAGTTGCTTTCTGGTGTACACAGCTTTTATCCTGGAT
>CM053406.1:103056254-103073390 GCA_028644305.1 Xerus rutilus | reverse complement strand
TTTTTTTAATATGCAGGAATTTTAAACTTTCATGTAGTTAGATCTGTCAATCTTTGATGACTTCTGGATTTTGGATTTTGTTTGTTAGTTTGCAGTGCTGGGGATTGAACCCAGAACTTCACACATGCTAGGCAAGCTCTCTACCACTGAGCTACATACATCCCCAGCCTAACTTCTCAATTTCATATCCTAGTTATAAAGATCTTCCCTATGCTAAGATTACAAGAAAAAAGAAAACAAAAACTCTGACTAGTACTTTCATGGTTCCATTTTTCAGGTTTAAGTCTTTGTTTCTTCTAGAATTTCTTTTGATAGAAGGAGTGGTGAATATCCTGTTGATTTTTAGTAATGATTTGATCTAACCCACTGTTTATTCAGTTTTTCAGGTGAGGAAACTAAAGTTTTGGGAGCTGAAATGACTTGCCTAAGGCCTTGGAGTTGATAAATGAGGGAAACCAGTTAAGTCTTGATGAGATTATATGTAGAATTTAGGTGAGGTCAGTTATTGTTTTGGCACCAATTAATGGTTACTTTTCAGTTCCTCTTATTTCAACCCAAATTCTTGGAACACTCTCTTACTTTTCTCCTCCAACTCCAGGAAAAAAAAATATATGTGTATGAATTTGGAAAAGGGGCCTTATGGGAGAAGGATGAGTTTCTTTTCATGATTAAGGGTCAGCTCATTCCTTGCCTTTACTGCTATTGCAGAAAGGGACCTGTTAGGTTTTTCTTCTGTGAGAATTGCAAAGTGAGAGCGATTTCCAGCAAATGTAAAGTCAAGAAATTGGAAGGAATCTTAGTTATCATGTAGTCCAACTCCCCTTTGAACAAAGTCACGTGTTTCATCAAAATGATCTTTCAGCTTCTGCTTGGAAACTCCAAGTGTCCCCCTTTGTTGTTTGCTGTCACTCCTTTCTCATTTCCAGCTAAAATCTGTGTCCTCTGCCCCATCATGAACACTGTCCTCCATATTGGTTGCTAGATGTTTGAAGCTACACTATGTCCCCTCATTCTCAAACCCTGACTCCTTGCCTGGCACCTCAGTTCCTTCTCTTCAGATGACTTGTTCTCCAGCTGCTCTGTCCTGGCCATTCTATCAGTGTTCCAGGTCATCATTTTCCCCTGAAGTCATATGACTGCATTACAGATGGTTGAACCTAATGTACATTACATTGTGTATAATGAGATTTCACTTGTCACATGGCACCTGATACTGCTTCATCAAGGAGTTGAATGTACCCCCATTCTGAAGAATGAAGGGATCAATCTGTCGGGTGAGTTCCAATTAGCCACGGTATACATGCTGCCTCCTGAGCTGCCTCTCCCTATCAGGAGGCCACACAGAAAGCTGCTCTGTGCAGTGAGCTACTTGTCACCTTTTGAAGCATCCTTTGTGATTCCTGCCCAGGAGACACAACTCAGACTCTCTCCCCTGTTGTGCTTTTTGGAAGAATCGATGCAGGTCTTCCCTCTGCCCCATCACATCCCAAGGACTCTGCTCTTCACCTGACAGCATCCCTGCCCTGTTCTGGGCCCGTGAGTCTTTTTCAGGCATTTTTAGCAGCTACGTGACTTGCCATGACCTTAATTTGTAGATAAAGTTGCTTTTGTACCAGTTAATCATTTGAAATCAATAAGACAGACAAAGACTGAGAAAACCTGAGTGGTATAAATGACCCCAAACCAGACCCTATAATGGGTACCTCAAACCCTCATGGGCTCTTGACTCTGAACCCTTCTTTTCCTGCCCATCTGTGCCACTCACGAAGGTTTCCTCCCAACACCTCTCCTGCTTCTCCATTCCCATCCACCTTCCTGGATCATCTAAACAGCTGCCGCCTCTGTAGCCCCTGCTTTCCTCTGGGCATCTCTCCTGCTCCATCTCACTTGTGGCTGCTTTACAGTGTTCCTAAAATATTTCCTGTCATCCTCCCCTGACCAAAAACCTACCTGGGCTCCCTGTTGCCACAGTTTAGAGTCCAAACTCTTCAGCCTGGAGTTCATGATTCTCCAGAGAATGATCCTGTGGTCCAGGCTCTATAGCTAGCTGCTCTCTCTCATCTTAAACCCTGGTTTTCTGGCTCCAATAAATAATAATAATAATAATAATAATAATATATTATTATTATTATTATTATCCTCTTTTTGTTGTTGTTTTTGTTTTTGAAGAATATTTAATGGTATGAGAAGATATTTGCAATTTGCCAAATGAAAAATAGGACGTAAAGTTATATGATGCTAACGTTTTGGTTTCTAGAAAAGTATTTAGGAATACACAGTCTTCCCACTAATTCATTACAGGGGAAGAGGAACCATTACAATAATGACATCAGTCAGACACCTTAACCAAACAACCAAAGTCCGCACCATTAAGAGCCAGACCAGCGCCAGGCATGGTGGCGCACACCTGTAATCCCAGCAATTTAGGGAACTGAGGCAGGAGGATTGCAAGTTTGAGACCAACCTCGGCAACTCAGTGAGACCTAGTCCCAAAATAAAAAGGGCTGGGGATGTAGTTCAGTGGAAGAGCACCCCTGGGTTCAGTCCCCTGTATCAAGGGAGAAAAAAAGCTTAAACTTGAAAACAATCCACATCTTTGTGCTTGATGTTGCTACCAATATATATATTTTTTAACCCCTAGTTCCTTTTTCCCCACCGGAATTGTGAAACCAGTCGCAAGGCCGAGCACCGATTGAGCAGTGCTTTCTTCTTGGCCAAGAAAGGAAAAGTGGGAGATAAACTTGAGACCCTTTGGTCAATTTCCTTACTCACTTTCCTTTGTACTCTAGTATACTAACTAGGATGCCCTCCACTTTGTGTGTATGTGTATGGAGTTGGTACTGGGAATGGAACCCAGTACACATGCTAGGTGCATGTGCTAAGCCACGTCCCGGCCCTGTCAAGTTCTTTTTGTTGAAATCCCACCCTTCTTTAAGGGCTCTATCATTTTTTCCCCCCTCATATTGAGAGCCTGCTGAGTTCTAAGGCAGAGTTCTAAGGACTGGATGTACAAAATGAAATCCTAACCAAAATAAAACCCAGCTTTTGAGGAACTTAGAGTCTAAAGGGAGAGACAGATATTAAATAAGTTCGAACAAATAAAAATATTATCACAAACGAAATAAGTGTTCTCAATCCAGCAGCTTGGGCAGGAGGATCACAGGTTCAAAGCCAGCCTCAGCAAAAGCAAGGCACTAAGCAACTCAGTGAGACCCTGTCTCTAAATAAAACACAAAAATAGGGCTGGGAGCCGGGCGCGGTGGCTCACGCTTGTAATCCCAGCACTTAGGGAGGCTGAGACAGGAGAATCGCGAGTTCAAAGCCAGCCTCAGCAACAGCGAGGCGCTAAGCAACTCAATGAGACCCTGTCTCTACATAAAACACAAAATAGGGCTGGGGATGTGGCTCAGTGGTCGAGTGCCCCTGAGTTCAATCTCCAGTACCAAAAAAAAAAAAAAAATAGGGCTGGGGATGTGGCTCAATGGTTGAGGGCCCCTGAGTTCAATCCCCAGTACCACTGCCCCTGCAAAAAAAGGACTGGGGATGTGGCTCAGGGGTTGAGCGACCCTGTGGTCAATCAGAAAGAAAAAGAAAAGGAAAAGAAGTGTTCTTGAAGAGAAAGGGTGCTGTGGGAGGTGGAGTAGGGCCCTGTGCATGTTGAGGGCTGTCAAGGCCTCTCTGTATCAGAAGCCATCAGGAAACAGAAGGCAGGGCCCTTTTCTGCTAGAGGGTGAGTTCTTCTGGCTGCCATAAAACCTGACCTCCAGCATTGAGAAGACTTTTCGCAGTTCTCACCTCAGGCACTAATTTGATTGCTGGTCTCTCTCCCCAGCCAGATGAGAGCCCTTTCAAGGGTAGCAATCACAGTTCATTTTTACAAGCCCTTGGGCTCCCCAGCCACAGTGGGCATTCAGGAACCTGAGGGAATGATTAAGGGCTTCACAAGGAGGGAAGGATGTGGATGTCCTGAGTCCTTGAACTGTCACAGCTCTTCCTAAGTACTCAAGGTTTGGATGCTGAAGACCTTGTCGTGATTGGGCATACATAGCTTTCTTTTTCTTCTTGAGGGAGATACAAAAATTAAGTCTTTCTCCTTTTTCTCACCCTTAAATTTTGAGTTTTGCTCTTTTTTTAATTCTCTAGTAATAAGCAATAGCCCTTTAATACCACAACTGAGGGATTCTAAAGAATAGTGAGGATAATTAGCTTTACAAATGCAAGCACAGAAATCTAGATTTCAGGAGAGGTGTGTGTGGTAGATTTCTCACTTGATTTGATTTATTATTCTTCCTCCATTTTTTAAAGTTGAAACTGTTTTAGTTTTTACTGAAACAAGCAAACTCCTTGAAAAGGAGTTGAACTTCACATTTAAATGTCAATTTAAGTTTTTGTTTTTTTTTTTAATATTTATTTTTTGGTTGTAGGTGGACAGAATATCTTTATTTTATTTTTATGTGGTGCTGAGGATCGAACCCAGTGCCTCACGTGTGCTTGGCGAGCACGCTACCACTGCGCCACAACCCCAGTCCCCAATTTAAGTTTTAAGCTAACTCCATTCCTTGCCTGTCCTTCCCCCTATAAATAAAATAGTCAGCATTTCTAAAGAATGGGAAAATAGAAACCCCCTTGATGTCACAATCAGTGTTAACGTTTTTTCTCCTTTCAAGGATCCTCTGTGTAAGTCAAGAATAGAAATATGTTTGGCAGGTTTCTGGCCTGTAATCTTTTCAATTAGATTGAAAGGAAAAAAGAACCAAGCCAGACACAGCATATTTCAGTAAACATACCAGCTCCTGCCCAGGTAGCTTTGTCTGTCCCCATGGATCCCCAGAAGGACTTGGTGCAGTGGGGTAAATGTTTAACTGAAAACAAGTCCTCAGCTGGCTCCTTCTGTACAAAGCCATTTATGGACTTTATAGGTGCTTTTTTTCAATCAAGCAGAGAGTTGGCATCTCTGGCATACAATGCTGCTGGTATTGATTTGGTTAAAGAAATTTTCAAAAGCCCATTTTTTAAAAAATCAGAAATATTGCTGCTGATCCAGAAATCAGGCCCTGGTGCGCCTGTGCTGAAGAGGTATTAACCCAGAGGTCTGGCCAGGCTCCCATTCAGGTCACATTTTTCTCTATGCTAAATTCCTCCTGAAGGTTCGATTAGATTCAGCCTTTTTTCTTCCTGGGCAGCCACTCAAGAACTGCCAGTCTGTAAGGCTGAAGGATGGTGATGGATGCATTTATTTCACTGCTGACAAAACCTTCAGCGTGAAGTCTCCCAGCCCCTTGGGGATGGAAACAGATTGGTCAATGAAGAGCGAGTCTCTTGGTCCTCGTGCCGAGATGCATTAAAGTCTGTGTGCTCTGGAAGGCATCCAGTTCTCCAGGTCAGGCCTCCACTAAGGCACTTATTTGAAGTCCCTCAGTGGTGTTAAAACCCACAGCAACTACAAAGCAACACTGAGTACCCAGTAGCAGGCCCTGCTGCTGGTGTGACCGTACTGCTGCAGGCTGTGCGCGGTTGAGGCTTGACCATTGAGGTGTCTCCCTCTGCATTTCTTAGAGGTGGATGTGCTGCCTTGTGTCTTCTTTTGCCATTTGGTTTTGCTTTTGCTTTTCCAAGGAACAGTGTGCTTGTGCTTACGTCGTGGCAGTAGTCCACTGCTGATTGTGCATCAGCTGGGTGGTTTTCTGTTCTGACAACACCATGAGCATCTGGGGTGTTTCTCTCTGGAGTCAAACCTGAGACGGACTTGGAAAGTGGACCGTGTGGGACCAAGCTGTCCTGCAGTCCCTAGTCCCATCCAGCCTTGTTTCTCAGGGACACACTAAGTGACATAAGGAGGGCAGATGGGCCTGCAGGTCACTTATTGACATTAGGAAGATATGACTATGAAGAACCAGAGAGATGACATCTAAGAAATTCTGTCTGACTTGGCAGGATTTTCTTCTTTTCCTTTTTATTTTATTTTTGTGATACTGAGGATTGAGCCCAGGGGTGCTTTGACCCTGAGCTGCATCCGCAGTCCTTTTTATTTTGAAACAGGGTCTTGCTGAGTTGCTGAGACTGATCTTGAACTTGCTATCCTGCCTCAGCCTCCCAGGTCCCTGGAATTACAGGCATGCACCACATCAGGCACTTGTTGGTATTTGCCAGAGTGTTTGAGACAAGTAAATGACAAGATTCCTCGGTCCAGACCCAGGTTTCAGGAAGTGCTGTCCATTTTGGGGGATCCCACATACCCTTATCAAGTTTGTGCTGTGCCCTTTATTTGCCTTAGGCTAGACAATGCCTCTTGGTTGCATTAATTAAATTTCCAGACCTCTGTAGGGTATGCATTACTCAGGTCACTATCATTACATCATTTGACAAATTTTAGGTAATAAGAAATTGTGTCTATATTTCTTCTATATATTGAATATATATATATATATATATATTTCTTCAGTGAACTAGAAAAGGAAATGAAACAAATCTGAAGTGAGTTTGGTTAGAGGCAATCAGATCTCCAAAAGTTGAGTCTAAAGAGAGGAAATTCAAGCTGAGAAATGATTGGCACCTGTGACATCACAGAGTAGTAAGTTGAGCACAGCCCTGATCCTGAATGCTGGCATCGGGAGCTAGAACACTCTGACACTTAAAGTGGGATTTTTTAAAAAAATATTTTTGTTTGTAGATGAACACAATACCTACATTTATTTATTTTATGTGGTACTGAGGGTCAAACCTAGTGCCTCATACATGTGAGACAAGTGCTCTACTGCTGAGCCACAACCCCAGCCAGCCCTAAAGTGGGATTTTTAGATCAAAGAAGGAAGCAATTGAGTTAACACCTGTGGTGGTAAGCCCATGGGACTTGCTGCCTTCTGAGGAGGTGGAACAGGTTGGCTTAGGAACAGCCTCACCCTTAGTAACAGGCAAAACAACGCTGGCTGTCCTCCCAGGAGCCCTGTTCTCAGCTCACGGCCAGCGGCTGACCAGGCTGGCTGGGACCGTGCCCTTTACTTTATCAGCAGGTATTTATTAGCTGCCAACTATGTGTCAGGCTCTGTGGTAGGTGCTGGGTGTAGGAAGAAGAGTTAAGTGACATATTTGCTTCTCTTAGGTAGCTTCTTGAGTGAAGTGGGTGGCTCCTGAATTCCATATAAGGTGGGTTTCAGAGCAGCAGTCTGATCAACAGTAGGTTAGGGGCTTGTATTAATATGCTTCACTGTTTGTACTTAAGCTTTATGTGTTAGAGCAACAAAAATAGTTTACTGAATGTACTTATTTGTACCTTATATAAGACAGAAAATGTTATTCGTTTATATAGAAAAGAAATGTATTTTGATTTGGATTGGCTTGCCAGGAGGTTATTAAGCTGCATAAATGTGCCCCAGCCCTTGAGTACCCCTCCTTGATACTGGCACGGCTGGACTCTACGTGCACCTGTTTAACCCTGGTGTCGCATTGACTTTAGGTCTTGTAGTGGATGTTTGCATTAACGGAATTATTTTCTACCTCAAGTCCCATCTGAGGTTACCAACCTGGGTCAGCCATAGATCAGCCAGCACAGTCCCACGCTGACTCATTGGTCATCCCTGGGTATCATTTTGTCTGTTTGTAAAGTAGATAAAACAAGAATGTTCCCTGCAGGTTCCCTGTGGAGTCTGGAAGGTCAGTGCTTGCTGGCTTCATTCAGAAGCCAGACTTCACAGAAAGAATGGAGGTGTCGGCAGCCACAGCCACCAATGTCCTTCACAGGTGGCTGCCCCGCCTCTCTCCACCTGCCTCCTGCTTTGCATTCAAAGCAGGAATGCTGCTAGCACGAGGTTCATTTAAACCCCAGCAAGGAGGTTCTCACAGCATCCTTAATTCTAGTGAGCAGCTCTTGTTTTCCCTTCAGTAGTTCGAGTGATTAAATGTCATAATATATCAGGGGAGTACCAATTATGAATGTGGATTTCATGCCGGGTGCTTTTGCATTCTTGGTTGGTATTGTGTGTAGTACTGTCTTACCGGGGCAGTACCTTTAATTGGGGGTTCATTGAATTGAATTGGACTCTGACTAGCCAGAAGGGTCTCAGGGCCAAGACTGCCGCCAGGGCCTCACCTGCCCTGTCACAGTTGGTGTGTTGGAGCATCTCGGCTCCTGTATCCCACATCATACTGCCCAAACAGCTAGGCAAGATATTATTCCTCTGAGCTGTGATGCTACTTTGCTTTTCATTGTGACATGTCAAAGCCAGAGACTCCTTAAATATGAATGATCTCCTTTACAGGTAGCACACTGAGGCCCACAGAGGATGTGACCTACTCAAAGTCTCACACACTCTTTGACAGTACCCAAACTGTCGTTGCCTAGCAACATCTTTGGTACAGATTTGGAGCTTGATACTCGCTTGTTGGATAAATGAGCAAACCCAGCTCTCCTGGGATTTGAGTAACAGAGTTAAATTTACCTTTTTTGGTTTAAACTGTCAGCATACCAAATCTGGTTGTGGTTCAGTGACTAATCTAGAGTGTTAGAAGATTCCACCTGTTTCCTTGAAACAGTATACAGACTGGTCACCCTGTTGGGTGCCAGTGCTGACTGGCAGGTTTGACCCTGTACTTCTGAGCAGTAATTCTCAATGGGATCGCAGATCAGCAGCATCAACTTCTGTTGGGAACTCATGAGAAGTGCAGATTCTCCCCTCCTCCCAAACCTGCAAAATTAGAAACTCTGGCGCTAGGGCAGCAATCAGTGGTTTAACAAGCTCTCCAGGTGATCGTCATGCACGCTGAAGCCTGAGAACCACTGCTTTAAGAGCAAAGTCCTGACCTTGTTGCCTCTGGTGGTGAGCAGGCCGCAGTGTGAGCACCCAGTTACAAACACTCCAGAACCAAGCGTGGGTTTGCATAATACTAGTAATCAAGCAAAGTTTAGCAAGTTTTATCTGACACATTTAGTATATATGTTGTCGTTACTGTGCCAGAGGTAATTAGGCAAATGAAAAGCAGTTCGCATAAATGACTATAATGAGTATTACCCAAGCAAATCAAGCTTTTATCACCCACCCCCAACCCATTAGCTTTCTGGTATCTGCCAGAAGCCACACTGGAAGCGATTTCCCTCATTACACAGAGGTACAGCTCTCACACCCACAGGTACACTCACCCATATTTGAAGTTCAGCTGATATTTTCCCAGTTATTGGGGTTCTCTGTGGCCCTATCTTAGGTTGAATTCAAAAACAGGATCTAAGTGCAAATAGTTTTTTGGGGAGGTGACCCCAAGAAGCACCAGTAGGAGTAGGGGAGTGAGGAATAAGGGGCATCAGTGAAGGGTCTGTTATCCAGCAGGTTATGCCTTGGGCCCAGGGCTCACCCTGGGAAGACGGGCCAGGGTAGAGATGCTGAGAGTGTAGTCAGCCTGGGTAATGGCTGCTCCCCTAGTGAGACTGGGGACAGGACTTCCACACTACCCAGGCCTAGAGGGCCCTGGGGCCCACGAGGACCCTCAGGCTACCTCAGGAGCTTACCATTGGAGACTGGCAGATTAGAGGACTCAGAAATGCTGAGTGCAAGCCGGGCGCAGGGGCACACACCTGTAATCCCAGTAGCTTGGGGGTTGAGGCAGGAGGACCACAAGTTCAAAGCTGGTCTCAGCAACTTGGGCCCTAAGCAACTTAGCAAGACCCTGTCTCAAAATAAAATATACAAAGGGCTGAGGATGTGGCTCAGTGGATAGCATCCTGGGTTCATTCCCTGGTATCAAAAAAAAGAAAGGCTGAGTGCAGGGAGGATACAGGCAGCCTCCCACAGCACACAGCGTTGGCAATTCCACCAGCCGTCCCAGGCCAAGGCTTCTGCTCTTTCCTATTTGCAGCCCTGGGAGGTCTTTGCGAGCACCACCACTGACCCCTTGGAACAGGCAGGGCTTGTTTCTGGGATCCTGGTTCTGGAGGAGTGTGGGCTGAGTGTGGGCAGCTGCCATGGGTGGTGGGTGTAGGAGGAGAGGGCTGTGAGAGTGGACTTCGGATTGTAGAGTCTGGGCCGGGGAGGGGCAGGATGGACTAAATGAAAAAGTCTGGACCATGAGAACAGCTGGCCTGAGCTCTCTCCTTTGGTGGAGGGGAAGGGAAAGCAGAGGGTTCTGGGCACTGAGGAGAGGAGTAGAAAGCAGAAGAGAAACTGACTTTTTCTTTTGCCAGCAAAGGCCCACGGGCCCCTTCTCCCAGTACCACCCACGCTCTTCTCCTGCACCACTTTTACTTTCTGGTCTCTCCAGGCTGCAGAGGACAGTCAGACGCCTCCTAGTTTGGGGAAAAGGGAAGCTTTATGTCAGGCCTGCCTCTGGGTGGGTGCACTGCCATGTGGCCTGCCTGCCAGGCTGTTGCGGGTCGAGGCCGAGGCTTGTGTTCTTACTGAGATTGTCTTCAGTGCAGTTCTGCCTGGTTCACGGTGAAGAAGAGAATCAAGGGCAGTGGGGAGTGTTGTGGTGGTGCTGCAGTGTTCGGTTGCTGGCCACCTTTACTCTGATTATGTCCATCCTTCTCATCTTTCATACTCCAGTTGTCTTTTCTTTTATAAAATAAGTGGATAGTTGTCATGTTGATTTTAAAATTTTTTCCTTTATTCCAAGTTTATTATTTTAAAATAATTATAGCTTCAAGGAAGTGATAGAAATAGTAGAGAGAAGCCGGGCGCGGTGGCTCAAGCCTGTAATCCTAGCACTTAGGGAGGCTGAGGCAGGAGAATCGCGAGTTCAAAGCCAGCCTCAGCAACAGCGAGGCACTAAGCAACTCAGTGAGACCTTGTCTCTACATAAAACACAAAATAGGGCTGGGGATGTGGCTCAGTGGTCGAGTGCCCCTGAGTTCAATCTCCAGTACCCAAAAAAGAAAAGAAAAGAAAAGAAATAGTAGAGAGAGGTCCTTTAATCAGTTTCTTTACTTGGTTTCTGCTAGTGGTGATATATCACAAAACATGAATATAATACCCAAACTAGGAAACTGACATTGTACAATCCACAGACCTTATTCACACTGCCCGGATTTTACACTTGCTCTGTGTGTGTGTGTGTGTGTGTGTGTCTAGGTTCACACATTGATCTAGAGTCCGGATGCAGCAGTATCCTGTCACCACAAAGATCTCCCTCGTATTGCCATCCTGTTAGCTTTTCAGTCTTTATCTGCCATGTGGTAAAGTAGACAGACTTACAGCATTGCCATTCCTCCCAGTTAGGGGGAGGGGAAATAGCTTACAGTCTGGCCAAGTTCAGGATCACTGTGCTGTCTTCTTCTGATAAGGTGGGACAAGGCAGTGCTCTCAGAAGCCAACTCCTGAGAGAAGTAAGTGTGCATTTCAGCAGATAAATTTGAGAGGACACAGTTCAGTCCATAACAAACCTCTTCACCCCATTTTCCACCAGAGTCATGGAGTCGATGGGGTGTCGGCAGAGTGGCAAGAAGCCAGGTTTAGCCCCTGTACTGCCTGTTCAAATTACTTTAAAATTACTTAGACTCCCCAAGCCCTGGTTTGCTTACCTGTTACACCGAGAGATTCATCTGGAGAATCTCTGGAGCCCCTGCTTCCTGTCCCCCATTTCCATCGACATGGTGGTAAGAGCTGAAAGACTGGGTTTGTTGGTCGCCAAACCAGCTGCTGTCCACTTAGTACCACTTCTGATGGGGTTGGGTTGGCGGTAGTAGAAGTTTTAAGCTTCAGTTTATTTTTGGTGCTAGAGATTGAACCTGGGGCACTTAACCACTGAGCTATATCCCCAACCCTTATTTTTATTTTGAGACAGGGCTTCCCTAAGTTGCTGAGCCTAACTTTGAACTTGCAGTCTGTCTGCCTCAGCCTCCCAAATTGCTGAATAGGTGGCATGGTAGTTTTGACTAGAGCCATTGTGTATATTTTCAACTGGGTAGGAGCGTATTTGAGATTCCAGTGCATGTGCACGTGCACAGGAACAGGGCCTGAGCCCAGGAAGTTTTGAGGAAACAAGTCTTTGCTGATCATTCCTTTTTGTCTGTGCACTCTCTGCACCAGCTCACTTACCGCACAAGCATTGAATTCCACAAGAGGTAGAGCTCAGAAGACAAGGTTCCTGTACCCAGTTCACAGTGGAGCTGGGAAGCCCAGCCTGGGCCCCTGACCTTTTTTGCCAGGCCTCTTTGTGAACCAACACGCATCTCCTTTGCTCCTTTCCTCTTTCCCCTAGCCCTCAGGCCACCTGCTCCCACCGTCTCCCCCTTTTTTTCTCTTGCCCCAGAACTCTGTGTGGAAAGAACAAACTTTCCATCATCTCTCTCAGTTTTGCTGTATCTGAAATAAGCACCCAGTCCCCTTTTAAGTTCGCATTGCCTTTTTTTTGGTACTGGGGATTGAACTCAGGGGCATTCCGACCACTGAGCTACATCCCCAGCCCTATTTTGTGTTTTATGTAGAGACAGGGTCTCACTGAGTTGCTTAGCGCCTCGTCGTTGCTGAGGCTGGCTTTGAACTCAGGATTCTCCTATCTCATTCTCCCAAAGTGCTAGGATTACAGGCATGTGCCACTGTGCCCAGCTTACATTGCTTATTTTTAAAAAATGAGAAATGAGTTGGTAGAAAGCCAAAAAATAGCCAGCAATGTGGATATTATAAAATTATGAGAAATATTAAAGCAAACAGTTGTTCTGAGTCTTACTCCAACATTAATAAACTAGGTCTTTCCTTGGGTACTCTGAGCAACCTTCTCTCAAAATATGGCCTTGAGGTTGTACTCCCACTCCTTGTCTGAAGGGCCCAACCACCTGGGTACACAAATACAGACCCCAGAGAGCTATTCTGGGAGCAATCAGTGCTTATTGAACAGCTGAGACCAGTGGACTGTAGCTATTTTGGAATCTTCATGCACGCTGAGGCTGGAGATGATCTTGGCAGTGGGGTGGCCCAAGGATCAGTGGAGCAGGTCTCAGGGCCATCTCTTCTCTCCCTTCGCCCTGCACACCACTGCCCTTGACACTTTTCCTGAGAAGACCATGCACTCCATAGTCACACAATTGCAGACTGCCTTGCCAACAAAGCCAAGAGTGCAAGTCCACAGGGCCTTTCGAGGGCAGGTGGTCTTTGCTGAGGTGGTTCTGAGCTGTGTTCTGTCTAGTTATCCCACGTGGCTGTCACTTGAACGTGCAGTTTAGCTCCAGCAGTTGCATGTTGCTGCCATGCAGGGAGTGAATTTCCTCAGTAAGCCTCTCGCTGTGGGTCCAGTGAGAAGCCAGCTTGCTGCTCCCTGTAGTACTGCCGCTGCCATCTCTTCAGACATTGGGTCCTTCTGTGGCTTTCCACTTACTCATCGGCCACGTGAGCCCGTTGCCCTGAGCCACGATCATGGAACCCACTGGGTTGCTTCAGGGACATCAAGTTGTACTCCTGTGTGCTTGGCCAAGAAAGTCGGGCACCTGTGTTGTTGAGGAATCCTGATGTAGATGGCAAACTAAAGAAAAGGCAGAGGACAGTAACACTTGATTCAGGATCATGATGATCTCCACGGAGCAGGGAAGGGGGACATATTCAGGAAGGGCATGCTCTGCTGCTTAAACCAGGAGGTAGGCATTTGGATGGGCCATTTGCTATGCAGTGGCCATTATAATATGACAGAGTATGCTGTTTGAAATGTAAGAAATGTTTCTTTTTTTTTTTTAAGAGGATAGAACCCACTTGCTTATGATAGAGGTCATTGTGGGCTGATGTAAGAGGATGTTGGCACAGGAACGTAGAAGTGAGGCAGTGAGGGTGCAGCTAGAAGAATTTTGAAGCCATCTTTTCCCCCTTCACATTTCCTTTTCAAGAAAAATCTCAGATCCAAGAAAGAGGTATGTCCCCTACACATGCCTGCCTAAGCATCAGGGCGTGACCATCTTCAAAGCTGTGTGTTTCTCTCCCTGACCCCCTTGTTGACTAAGCCCACTGTGGGAAATGCAAAGCACTGTAGGAAACGCAAAGAAAGCTGAAGAGGCCTATGCATGTGTCAAAGGACGAGAAACCACCTCCCGAGGCCTTAACTGTGTGTGTGTTTCCTTAGTGTACAGCCAGGCTGCTCTGCTGCCAGAGACCCATAGCAGGAAGCTCAAATGCAGTCAGTCCACCAAGGGTGCTGCTAGGGCATGCCCAGTGTTCCCTGTGTGCCCCTCACTCTACCTGTGCCATATTTCATCTCCCGCCACGCTGGGAAGAGATGTTAGCGTGCCCATTCACAGACAGAACTTGGGGGGTTACGAGTTTTCCTAAAGGGACAGACCAAATGAAACCTCACTCTGACTTTGAAAACTTTCCACGTTAGAGTTTACACATGCTGGAAGAGTGCAGAGGACTTGAGCTGGTTCTGGAAGGCATTATGGGATGAAGATTTGGGTGGCTGCAGAGGAGCCCAAGGCTGTCAGCTCAGGCTCAGGATGCCCAGGGACAGCAGGAAGACCTGCGGGAGGGGTAGGAAGGGGAGCAAAAGGCTTCCAGTGAGGGTCAGGCTTCATAGGTGCTCTCTTGCCCCATACGCCCAACTTCTGCTATTCTCAAAATAATGGTCTTCATATACTGATCATTCCCATGGAGTCTTTCCTCCAAGATTACATCCTGGGGACATAAGAATGCCATTTCCATACTTTTTTATACTCCCTGATAGGTTTGGAGGTAGGGCTGGGCACACTTTAGTTCTTAGCTCAGCCATTTTCTTTTAGACATCTTGGGTGCCTTTGAGTTTCAGAATGCTTCTGAGAGACTTATAGGACTCCACTTGCCTACAGTTTCCTTTTTTTTTTTGGTACTGGGGACTGAACCCAGGGTGCTTAACCACTGAAGCACATCCCCAGCCCTTGTTATATTTTATTTAGTAAGTTGCTGAGGCTGGCTTTGAACTCCCAATCCTCCTACCTCAGCCTCCCAGCCACTGGGATTACACTCGTGCACCATGTACCCAGCTAACCCCCCAGTTACTTTTGCCCCCTTACCAGGGTAGTAGAGCATCTATATGGTGCAGAGGGTCTTAGTCAACTCAGTAATCCCTCATCCCTGTGCTCCCAGCTTGGGAACTACCAGGGGTAGTTTCTGTTCACCACCTGCTGTATACTGATGAATGGCAGCTAAGGTTAGACTTGCATGGGGCAGCCTGGAGTTGGCAGAACGACTTGTGATGCCTGAGGTCTGTGCCTAAGAGGTCAAACAGGCTTGTTGGCCCTGGGTTGAGGCAGTGATCAATCAAAGTGTGAGGCATCATTCAAATAGGATCTTCAATGAGAAAGAAGGAAGGGCTGAAAGTGTGCTGGGAGTCACCTGGGATTGTACACCAGCCCTCCATGGAGAGACTTTTTAAGAAAAAGCAGCCAGGTGTGGTGGGACACGCCTGTAATCCCAGCACTTTGGGAGGTTGAGACAGGAGAATCACGAGTTCAAAGCCAGCCTCAGCAACAGCAAGGAGCTAAGCAACTCAGTGAGACCCTGTCTCTACATAAAACACAAAATAGGGCTGGGGGTGTGGCTCAGTGGTAGAGCGCTTGCCTTGCATGCGGGAGGCACTAGGTTCAATCCTCAGCACCACATAAAAATAAATAAAATTTAAAAAAAAACAAACCACAAAATAGGGCTGGGGATGTGGCTCAGTGGTTGAGTTCCCCTGAGTTCAATCCCTGGTACCAAAAAAGAAAAAGCAAACAGAGCGATTCTGTACCTCTGGGAGGTAATACTTATTAGACTATGAAGGTAACTTAAGAATTACTGCTGGGGACAGCTGCGGTATTGATAAGGCACTGTCTTATTTATCAGGCACTGCTACCAGTTTCCCCCAGGGCTTTCCACATGACCATTTTTTCCAGCAGGAGCCTCTTACGTGGCCACTTGGGATGGGGTTATTTGGTTAATTGCAAAACCCTATTAAAGGAGGAAGTCATTTTTAAAAGAAATATAAACATAATGGTTTAACCTCAAATGATAGTATGCCAGTCTTTTGATGTGGAGCTGGGCCCTATCTTTCCGTGTGGATCTGCTTATTTAGAGTTCTCTGTCCTCTTTTTATTAAGTGAGCCATACCCACAGTGCACCATTGACTACAGTTTCCAGTTTGACTTTCTTAAAAGTAAAGCCAGAAGTGAAGCCTGCAGCTTTCATCCTCTTCTCCTGCCTGGGTTGACACCCTGCTCCTTTTCCTCACTTTGACTTTCTTAAAAGTAAGCAAAGGTAAAGCTACTAGTGAAGCAATATAAGTATAGACTTTCTTTTTTTAAATTTTTTAAAAATATTTTTTAGTTGTTGATGGATCTTTATTTTATTCATTTATTATTTTTATGGGGTGCTGAGGACTGAACCCAGTGCCTCACGCATGCTAGGCAAGCGCCCTACCAGTGAGCTACAGCCCCAGCCCTGAGTATAGACTTTAAATCTTAAACTTATTTCTCCAAGTACACTTAATTCAAGAGCACATTTAAAAAAATGATTCCATTATTATGTCTCTTTGAAGTTCTCTGCTTGTCACAGAAGCATCTTTTTGTACTTGTTACATCACTTTTGTAATATTTTATTTCCTATTTTCATGAGCAAATATAACCGTCATAAACATGTTTTTTTCCAGGGGGGGGGAGTTGTTTGTTTTTCATGGTGTTAGAGATGGAACCCAGGGCCTTGCGCATGCTAAGCAAGCTCTCTACCACTGAACGGCACCCCCAGCCCTTTTTAAAATGTTAGAGCCCACACTGGCTTTGCACTTCAGTCTTCCTGCCTTGGCCTCCTGAGTACCTGGAGTTACAGGTGTGCAATATCACACCAAGCTCTATTTTGAAAGTGATCCCAATTGGTGTTTGGTGGGTAGAAGAGGAAGGCCACAGGAGTGCTGGAGAAAAGCCCGCCAGCGATGGACACAGGCACAGTTCATGTTGTTCACTGAGAGACTAGATGGTGTGCAGTTATCTAATTGGCAGGTCAGTTAAGTAGAGGTGGTTAAAAGTCTTGTCCCCATCTGCCTCACTAGCTTTCCTAGCTGCTGCCCTTGCCCTGTGGGAGCAGTGCTGTCCCAGGTGTGAGAGTGCATAGATAACACCTGGCCTGCAGCCCTCACTCTCTTCTCCTGCCTGAGTTGACACCCTGCTCCCTTTCCTCATCTTGGTATTGTCCTAGATCCTCCAGGTTCCCGCCCCAGAGCTGCCTT
>CM053406.1:103022590-103055754 GCA_028644305.1 Xerus rutilus | reverse complement strand
GGGAACTCAAGAGCAGGCTCATCCAGCCATGCTGCAGAACCCCAGCCCGCAGCGTCTGCACTGCTGCCAGGCCAAGAAGCATAGAGAGGCTGGTCCCGCCTGCCTGTGAACTCCCAGTCACAGGGAGGAGGTCAATGGGGGAACTGTCCCCAAAACCTCAAGAGAGCACTATTCTTCAGCTCAGACCAAAGCAGAATTACTGTTTATTTTGAATGGACAGTGGTCCTTGGGTTTCAGGATTGAGAAGAAACCTAGGCTCTGAGCTGGCAGCCTGGGAGTGGGCACTCCAGCAGGCAGTCCCAGACCAAGCATGAGCTGCCCAGTGCAGCCAGCTTTGCAGAGGGTCCTCCTCTGAAGGGCAAGACCATAGCATTGGAGTCACAGTCCTGTTTTGGGGTCCACAGTCCCTGGGTTACCAGCACTGGAGCTAGTTACCCAGATCCCCAACAGACTTGTTTTACAATTAATCCTTCTGCCAACTCCCAGGAGTCCAGGAGGATAAGCCTTGGCCCCTACCCAGGCCACTCTGGCTTCTCTGACCAGAGGTCTGCTCTGTCAAGCAGAAGAGAACAGCTCGGCTCTCTTTTGCTAAAGCCAGCCACTTCCACTGTTGAATAACTGTTAAGTGCAGGATCCTTCTGGGGCCTGATTTCCCTGAGTACGAAGTCCTTTCTTTGCCAGTGCCTGCCTACAGCCTGTTGGGGTACAGGTCCTTGCTCCCAACATACTTGGAGGGTGATGTGTTGCTCCTGCACACATGATCTTTTCTGTCCCTCCCAGCAGTGCTTGGGTTTGGTCCTGCTCCCTACTTGGCCTTGGCCATTCCTGTTCCTGACTCTCTTCCTCCAGACTGTGTGGCTGGCTCTGGGCGTGGTTACCTCTCCCTTGGACTCTGACAAGCCTTGAGAGAAGTCTGTCCCCTTGTTGTTTGGTAGCCTCACCTGAGGAACGGCAGGGCCAGTGGCCTTGTTTCGTTGCCCGTTTTTGTGATGAGAAGCACGATGCTTTCTGAAGTGGCGAGTATTGTAGGGGTCACTTACCTATATAGGCTGTGCTCTTGGGTCAGTGTCATTCCTCTGTCCCTTCTCTTGGCTGTCCTAGGGACTATCAGCCAAAGCTACAGGAATGATCTCTCTTTCCTCTTCCTGATAAGCAGTTGCAGCCCCTTGAGCTGGAGGTGAAGTTTTGCCATCTCCCCCTTCCGTATGCATTTGTATCGCCAGCATCCTCTGTCAGCTAGCTCTGATGCTGGTGGTGCCGCTGTCTCCTTCTCCCTCAGCACCAGCAGCAGCAGCTTCTGCTCTGATGTCCGATCCCTGATGTATTTTCCTGAGTGTGGAAGGGGGGAGGGCAGGGAGGGGAGAAAGGGGAGGGCCAGACATTATGAGAGTGAGCAAGGACTGTGGAGCCGGCAGCAGGCAGCGTGGAGCCCAGGAGCCTCTAGACAAAGCATTCTGCTGCGGCTCTGTGAGCGCACACATCCACCGGCGGCAGGACCACAGCTGCCCGGCGGGGGGATTACAAGCCGGAATGAATCAGCAGCCCGGGCCACTGGACTTCATGGGCATTCAAGAGCCTGCCGCTTAGGTTCCTGGAGCAGATCTCTCCACTCAAGGGCAGGGGAGCTCCAGGAGCCCCCAGACTCGGCATTTTGGGGTGCTGCTGCAGCCTGCGTCCAGGGCCACCCAGGTCCCTGTCTACCATCTGTTCTGCAGAGGACAGAGGAGAGGGGGTGGAGGCTGCCACAGTTGGTCATCAGGGTCTTTTAGATAACCAAGCAAGTTGTCATTGTCCTGCCCTGAAGGGCAGAGTATGCCTGGGAACGACAGAATGACTTTCACCGTGTCAAGAGTTCACTGGAGGTGATGTTTTTGTAGTTGGCTATTTTTTCTTCCTTCTTGTGCCTCTTTTTCCCTCTCTGTTTCTTTTTTCCTCCTTTTACTTGTTCTTGCCCACAAGAACCAGAGAAGTAGGTGGGGGAAGGCATTCAGCTCAGCCGCTGAGGGCTTCCAGGAAGGGCTGAACTTTTGTCCTCCTTGCACAGTCCCCGTCCTGCCCGAGGGGCTTAGCAAATAAATGCCCGCCCTTCCCTGCTCATCTGTGGAGGAGACATCAAGATCTGGAGACCCTGGGAAGACAGTTGTGTCTTTATCACTCAACCAAAGAGAGAGCAGCACAGAACGTGAACAGACTTAAGCCGCCACAGCTCACTGACAGAAGACCACTTCCTTTTTCTCTCTCTTTTACCTGGTTGGGTTTTGTCTTCTTTAGCCAAGAACTGAATCTGCCTGCCTGCTTTCCACCTGAGCAGGCAGGCGAGTCACAGGAGCGGCCACTATCAGAAGAGGAAAATGAATGCCCAGCCCCTGACAGCCAGCCCAGCCCAGGAAGGCAGCTCTTCAGACAGCATCCTGGCCTGGGAGACGCCCCACTCGCCGGCCACCAGAGTCTAGTGGATGGACCCTGGTCCCGCTGGCCGTGCAGCCCAGCGGAATGTGATGCTGCCATCCCAGCAGAGCCACAGCTGAGCCTGACCCCTGCGCCCCGACCCATGCACCCCACTCAGCCCCTTCCTGCCTTGAGCCTCTGAGCACAAAGGGCCGGGGGCCATGGTTTGCTTATTCCGGGACTGCTGGGGGAAAACAAGTAAAAGTCTCTCTTCTCCCCCTGCCGTGTTCTGTGCTGCTTGTATTGCATGTGCTGGGTCCCCGTGAACAGCCACCGCTGCTTCCTTCCCGGAGCCCTCGCTGTGTGCCTGTGTCCCTCAGCTGCATGAAGATGTGTGCTCTCTCCTGACCGGTTTATGCTGCAAGGTCGCAGGACTGGCCCCTCGCCGCAGCCCACAGGGCTCCAGAAGTTGCATGGATGAGAGGAGCCGCGGGGGGCTTGCAGGCTCTTAGGAGCTCCCCGGGCCCCTCTAGTGCCTGTGGGGACAGACTGTGCACCGCCTCAGTGTGAACGCTGATGAGGAGCTGACCTGGAGACTGTTGGGGGTTGGCTCCCCCACCTGGGGCGAGGTCGTGCATGTGCCACCGCGGCCCTGGAGCAGTTGAGACCCAGGGGGTGTGAGTGGGCTGCAGCCGCCCAGGTTGGGTAGTTGTGTGCAGCAGCGGGCCACCTGTCCTTGGCCTGTCCACGGAAGAGGAGCTGCGTGCCCGCTGCTCTGGTCTCTTGTACATAGTTTGGCTGCTTTATGGTAATGACTATGATGTGGCAATGCCATCTGTCTTCCTCTGAGTGCCGCTGCTACCGCCTTAATGGTATTTCCCTTTTCAAGCGTCTGCCGATTCCTCTCTCGTCAGGTTCGCGGACGCTGGAGCAGAGCGTCGGGGAGTGGCTGGAGTCGATTGGGCTGCAGCAGTATGAGAGCAAGTTGCTTCTGAATGGCTTTGACGATGTCCGCTTCCTGGTAAGTGCCTGCAGGCCGCCTCAGTGCCAGCGCTGCTCTGTGGAAGCACCGCTCTGGGCCCCTAGGGCCCTGCTGGAGTTGAAACAGTACGTAGTCCTGGATCCAGGAAGAGTAGATGGTGCTGACGTAGACCCTGGGACGTCAGCCAGGTGCTGTGCTGCCTGTGCAGACCCTGACCCCTCCGCCTCTGCCCCAGATGTGTCCCATGGGGAGAGCTCCTTCAGTGGGGTCTCCGACCCAGACCCTCAGAGCCACTGGGAGCTTTGTTGGACAGGACAGCCGGTATCCTGTGGTGATTCTGTAATCCGATCTCAGCTGGAGACCAGCAATCCCCTTTATTTCCCAAAACCTGCTGTCAAGTGAGTTGCCATTGAAGCACAGGCTCTTTCCCTACGTGGCCTCGTGCTCCTGGCCTCAGACATGGCCTGAGGGAGAGGATGAGTTGACATTTTGGAGGGTTGGCTGCTTTTCTGAGGTGTAGTTCTCACTCTTACAGACCACAGTGTCAAAAAGAAAAACCATGCTGTCTGTGCTGGCTCCCTGTGGAGTAGGGAATCGGCTAGGACCCTGGCTTAGGGTCCAGTGTTCCCTCTCTGGGTCGAGAAGGTGGCTCAGAGCAGGGAGCATCACTGTCCCTCTCCTGGAAGCCCTGCCTGGGGCATCCTTTGGGTTGGGCAGGGGCAGCTGAGCCCCTGGGCCGTGAGCTGAGCCAAGGGCTCTGGCTTACCTCAGAGCCAGCACCAGCATCCCCAGAGTGGGCATGTGGTGTCACTGCAATGCCCACCCACGACCACTTGTGCTGTCATCAATGCTTGCGGGGTACTAGGTGCTGTTTTCAGTGGTTCACTGCTCCATGATTTCCTGGAAGCCCTGAGGTGTGTACTGTTCTCAAAATGAGGGGAATGAGGTACAGGGGTGAAGTGGCTTGCTCAGGGTCACACTGTCAGTAACTGGTGGAAACATGAACTAGGCATTCTGGACCTAAGGTTCTTGCTTAACCACCGTGTCACACGCCTCTTTCTTTGATGTGGGTGTGACCACTTATATGCCAGTATTACCTTCTTGTACCATTTATCTTGGAGGCTCGGTGCAGGGTGAACATAGCAAACCCTGTGCTGCCCCCTGCTCTTCCTTGCTTTCTGAAAGGCCTGGCTCCCGAGTCATTCCATGGGAACATGGGCTTGGGTCAGAGTTGAGATGCCTGCCCCTCTGAAGCAGGTCTCTCTAGCCAGGGCCTCCTGCCTGGCCACCAGGAATGAGGGGCAGTGGTTATAGTCAGCACAGGGCCCCTCACTGCCCTGTGCTCTCCAGTGGGGCCACTGTGAGTTTACAAAGTGGCCAGGTTTGGTTCGGTGCCTGCCCAGGAAATTGGCCTGCTACTTGGAGAAGGGAACTTGACTAGGATAGCTCTGCTCACCCAAAGCCATCTCCATCTCCAGAATAGACAACGAAGTCTATCACAATCCACTGTTCCAAAGCCAGCCTGGGCCCGGGAACACTCCTGTAATCCCAGCGACTTAGGAGGCTAAGGCAGAAGGATCACAAGTTCAAGGCCAGCCTTGAGACCCTAAGCAATTTTCAAAAATTAAAAAGGGCTGGGGGTGCTGGGGTTGTGGCTCAGTGATAGAGCACTTGCCTAGCGCGGGTGAGGCACTGGGTTCAATCCTCAGCACCACATACAAATTAATAAATAAAAATAAAGTTATTAAAAAAAAAAGGCTGGGAATGTAATTCCATGGTAAAACACCCCCATTCAATCCCCAGTACCAAAAACAAAACAAAACCAGCTTAGGCCAGTTATTTTTCAACTTTTAAAAATCCTGAGTTTGAAATAGCAGTTTAGGGGGCTGGGATTGTAGCTCAGCGGTAGAGCGCTTGCCTTGCATGCGTGAGGCCCTGGGTTCGATCCTCAGCACCACATACAAAGCAATAAAATAAAGACATTGTAAAAGAAAAAAGAAATAGCAGTTTAGTTTTCTTTCTTTTTAAAAGTTAAACCAAGTATTATTTCTGGTTCTTGTGACATAACCTCTGATACACCACATTCCTTGGGAAAGGACAACAAACTGGTATGGAGGTGAGGCTCAGCCAGTGAGCGTGGATAGTGGCCTTGGCTTTAAGTATTTAGGGGCCTTTCCTCTCTGAGCCACCCCTTTGTTAGACTGTCCATCAGATATGCAAGTGAGGATGGTCTCAGACCACAGAGTGTCTCTCTTATACCTCAGTGTCATAGAGGAGCTCTTTTTGTGGAGAGGATAAGGTTCCCGGTTCTTGAATAGTCCCAAGACTCCTTGGAACTGCCTCCACAGCCATGCCTGGGCTCCAGACCAGAGCAGCTGGGTGGGCATCTGGGAAGGTGTGGCCCTGGACCAGATGTCCACACAAGATAGAGCCTCTGCCATAAGGACCCCCAGCATGGGAGGCCAGTAGCTCAGTCCTTCCTGGGCCCTTCCAGGGGCTTTCAGTTCTGGTGGGCAGCAGCAGGTGGAGTCTGTATAAGGAGGCAAGCCGAGTGCATCTGGCATGTGACTTCGGATACCTGGAGTGGCCTGAGTAGGCATGCAGAGCATCCTGGGTAGTTGCATGTCAGCTGCCAGCTGGGTCCTAATGCTGACTAAGTTTTAGCAACCAGGAAAAGAAACGAAAAGCACAAGAAGGGGAGCATTTTTGTTACTGAAACATCCCCTCATTTTGTATGGTATGATTTCAGTCATGTTAGCTGTAGTATATTCCCATGTGGCTTGGTTTTCAGTCAGCTACAAGTGTTTCCTTGGGTTCTGCAATGCCCTAGAGATGCTTTTCCCAGATGCAAAGTAGCTCCAGTAAGCCAGGCTACTGGATTCCCAGATGTATTGGGAACATCAGGAAATGGGATGTTTCACAGATGAGGAGGTGCTGTGGAATCTCCCTGTGACAGGAGACACAGCTCCCCCTCAGGTGAAGGGCCTTTAATGTCATGTTGTCTGGTCATCCTCTCCATGCCTCGATTCCTCCTGGATGACCTCTGCGATGCTGTTTTTCTAGTGACCCAGGATTCACTACATTACAAAATAGTAGCCCATTCCTTCCTTGCCTGGCTCTGGCTGATTCAGTCTTCTTTACATGGAGTTGAAATCTGTTTCCTTAAGGCTTCTGTCCCTTGGTCTCAGGTTTACTGTTCAGGGCTACACAGAATACATTTAAGAACAGGAAGACCTCTTTCGTGGCCCCCGGTCATGTCCTGTTCAGGCTAACCACTTACTCTGGGCTGTTCCCACTGTGATGTGCTGGTTGATCCTGGCAAGCAGGCCTCGCAGCTTGAACTGCAGCCCTGCTGTCTTACCTGCAGGTGGGAAGGGCCTTTGACTGGAGGGTCAAGGCCAGGGCGATGCTGATGAGACAGACACCAGACCCAGAGAGACAGCTGTGGGAGTGTGGCTCCCATGCCTGCCAGCCTGCCCCCAGCACTGATCATGCACCATAACTGCTTCCACTTCCCCACGGAGCCTGTCCACAGGAAGAGGGCTTTCCTAGGAGAAAGGAGGAAATGCATCTAGTTGGCATGTAAGGGAGGGAACCTGCAGTTGGCAGCTGAGTAGCTGTAAGCATGCGAGAGCTGCTCTTTGCATCTGAAGACAGCCTGACCTTTCACAGAGGGTCGATGCATGGATGACAGTGGTCCTGAGGCGGGAGTATTTTTAAAGTGTACCCAATATGGGGAATTGTTCACCTTGTAGTGCTGAATGCAGAAATTGAGACACAAAAGTTTCTGCAGTATGATCTTAATATTTCACAAAGAAAATATCCATGAAGGGAGGTGTAAGAGAGAAAGCCAGAAGGTTTTCAGTGGTGACCTCAGGAGTGGCTTCATTTTTCTTTTTGGAATATAATAGATTTTCTCCACTTCCTACTATGAATGGATGTGAAATCAGAACAGCAGATACTGTAGGTGTCTTAAGGAACGTGATGGTCCAGCCGGGAAAGCAAAGCTCATAAAACAGTAGGGCAGCCAAGGGCTCAGGGCCAGTAGAGGCGCCTAACTGCTGCAGGACGGGGCGCACCCATGCTTCCAAGCCTCACCCTGGTAGCATGGGAGAGTCACGGCTGGGGGGGAGGACCAAGACACTGGCCCCAATCTGTCCATGCTTGAACCTGGAACTTAGGAAAAGTCTAGAGAGGAAAAGGCAGCTGAGAGGGGCCAGAGCCCCTTGTGGTGGGCATGGAGACAGGCGTGGTGGGCACAGCCTAGCGGGACTGGAGAGATGTGCCAAGCCTGATCTCAGGGCCTTGAGAGCCACAGGGTGAAGGATCCCAAGGTCTCTGAGCCCTGAGTGTGTAGAAGGGGTCTCTGCCTCACCAGGCACAGGACCCTGAGTCCCGGTGCACCTTAGACCTGCAGGTGAGGTTGACTGAGGGGTGTTCAATAGAGAGCCCTTGTGTGGGGGGCAGTCGCGACTGGAGGTGAGAACAGGGGAAAGGAGATGAGTCTGGCAGCAGGTCCAGGGCAGGTTAGAAAGCGATGCAGCTGGCAAGGTCTTGCTTCTTAGGCCACAGTCATTTCTTCCTCCATGGGCTTCAGATATGTGGCAGGTAGGCTCCTGCCGTGTTCCTGTCTGTTTCTGAGATTTGCTCCCCATGTTGGAGAATGCTGATGAGTGAAGAGGCGTGAACCCTTACAGGGCCAGAAGGCATGAGCTGGGCCATGAAGGCCTTCTTCATTAGCATCCGTGAAACTTTCCAACCAGGCCTCCAAACCCCTGAGGTGCCCTTCCTATCCCTGACCCCCGGGCTCCCTTCTCACTCCTGAGTCCTCTGAGTTGTTTCACCTGAGCTATGGTGCTGGTGCCTGTGGTTTCCTACCCTGTGCTCCCTCTTCACCCCTCCTCTCGTGTCCCTCCTTTGCCATCTTCTGTCCCAGGCCCAAGGGGCCACTGTCATACGTAAAGCAGCCCTGCCTGGGCTTCCTCCTGGCCGGCCTTAGCCGCAAGCTCTCTGCATAGCCCTACACGAGCCTGCTGCCGAGTTAGGACTTTTGCTGCTCAGCTGAAGGAGGGCTGACCTGAAGGCTCAGTGGAGCAAAGGCCTGGAACGTGCTCAGACGGGTGTGGGTCCTCCTCCTGAATTCTGTGGTTAGTAAGACCTGAACTCCTCAGGTGTCCCAGGAGGGTCTCCCGGTCTCTGCGGCCCTCCCCAGAAGCACAGGAACCAAGTGAGGGTAGCACTCTTACCTGCAGACTATGGGCAGCTCACTTTGGGCCAGTGATTGCCACCTGTGGCCCTCCCTCTGCCTGCCTGGCTGTGCAGTTATTCAGGATGATGGCAGCTGGATTATGCAGGAGACAGCTCTCATGGCCCCAGATATTGCCCTGGCTTCCGCCAGTACCTTGCATGGTAGTAGAAGGTAACTGAAAAACTTCTTGAATGCTTATTTTCATGATTGCTAATTGGACTGCTATACTCTAAGGTGGAAGTGGACTGGCTGACACCTTGGTGTCAGTGGCAGTAGAGGGGTCTTTCCTGGCATGCAGGAATGTCTGCAGCATTCACTTATCCATTATCCATAGGGTTCACATCGTACATGTGCAGAAAATGAGGCCCAGGGGACAGGGCATTGGGGTGCACATCTCTGTCAGAGCCATAAACCTAGCACACCAGGTATCGTTATAATTCGGGAGTTCATGGGCATCCCTGAAGCCCCCGCCCCAGACTCCTGCACGCTGTGTTCCCAAATACAGGGCTCCTGGCTTTAGTCATCTGCCCAAGGTTGCTCCTCACACAGGCTGTGGAGCTGGGACGGGAAGCCTGGTGCTCTGGGCTCAGGGTGGTCCTCCCACCCCTGCTCTGGTCCCCGTGCCTCCTCCCAGGGACGGGCTGCCTCCAGGCCTGTGCTCAGCGCATCGCTTCCAGGCGTGGCCTGGGTACACAGACCGTTCTGTCCACCGGATCTGGGTTGGGAGTCTTTGCACGAAAGGCTGAGAAAGGAACTGGCAAGGAGTCGGTCCCAAGCACAGCCTTTGGACTGGCTGGGCCACTGCCACCCTCTAGGCCTGCACAGCTACCGGTACAGCCTGAGCCGTGGTAGCAAGAGCTCCTGCCACCTCCTCTCATGACACTCAGTGCTGGCTCATAGTTCCGTAAACTGGATTAGGAGTGCTCAAGAGAAAACTCCTAGTTCTACTTAGTGGCAAAGAGACCAGCAGTAAAGAGACCTGGGTTCTCCAAGTTCCCCCTCTGAGACTTAGGGCAGGTTACTCCGTCTCCCTGTTTGTCCTCGGCTAATGGGATTGTACTTAACCCACGTCTTTCATGGGGCATAAGCCCTGAAGGGCCACACTGTTACACGTGGTGACATACGGCACCAGGGCAAAGCCGAGCATGGTTGTGTGAGTTAGAACTTTCTCCAACAGAGTGGGTGAGCAGTAGTCTGTTTGCAGGAAGCAGAGTGGCCTTGTCTCTGCTTTTGTCCTCAGATCCTTAGATCCGTGAGGTAAGTGTGCTTTGGTTGATCTGCCACCAAGCTGTGGGGTGGGGGTACTAGGGATTGAACACAAGGCCTTGCTCATGCTAGGCAAGTGCTTTACCACTGAGCTACATCCACTCCTTTTTATTTTTATTTTTATTTGAGAGTCTCTTACGTTGCCTCAAACTTGGGATCCTCCTGCCTCAGCCTCCTGAGTCAAGGGGATTACAGGCATGTGCCACCACACGCAGCTGGCACCAAGCCCTTTGACTTCAGACTGCTTGGGCCCAGCAAACCTTCACTGCCTATTTGGAGATGAATATGGCACCTTGATTGCAGCCAAGACCTCAAAAAGGTGTTTCAGATGATAGGTAGCAGATGAATGGGTGCCATGTCTGGCCCGCAAAGGGAACACCGAGGACTGGTTGGGAAAACAAGTCAGAAGGGGTGTTGCTCCCATGAAACTGAGAAGAGAGCCCCCCAAACCCCATGCATTGCATCCACCCTGAAGAGCCCTTCCCATGAGGTGACAGTCTCCAAAAGTCACCTGCAGAGAGAGAATATTTTTGCTTCTTCCTGGTGGCTGTCACCATTAAGTTTTATCTCTTGAGGAAAGGACAAGGTCTGGGTGAGACAGAGAGCAGGACAGTGGGAAAATATGGGTCAAGGCTGAGCACCTGTCCTTGCCAGCTGAGTGTCGAGGAGGGGCGTTGGTGGGGGGCTCCTTTGTTTAACTCTGAGAGTAGGGGGTTTATTCCTGTTCACCGTGTGCTGACTTTGTGAGAACGTTGACCACAAAACTGGTGTGAGGACCCAGTTCTTAGGCATTTATGCCACAGCTGTCTTTCAGCGTGGTACTCAGAAAGCCCCACCCGCTGGGCAGGTGACCGCTGTGTGGCTTCAGGGAGCATGCCTTCCGTTGCTGATAAGATTTGGAGGGAAAATCAGAGAGCCTTGTTCCCAGCTCCTTGCTTTCTGTCCCCTCTCATAATGGTTTTCCTGCTGCCCATGAACTGGTAGAGTATGCCCCAGTCACCAGGCCTGGACCGTGCTCTGGGCTGGGAAACAGGGTGGGTGCCCCTCCTGTCCTGCCACCTCAGAGAGCACACCTGTGGTTATGACCAGCCCAGCTCAAGAGGCAGTTCTGGCCAACACCAGGCCCTGTGCGCAGTAACTGATGCCCCGATGGTGACCATGTCCAGTACCAGGCTCTGAGGATCGCCTGCAGTGGGAGGAGCCCAGCATCTGGCGGCAGGTGGAATCATGGGTGTGCTGGAGTGTGTGCAGTTTTTGCAGGGATTCAGCAAGACAGCTCAGTGTCACAGGGAGATATTTGCACGTGGTATATTAGTGTGTTTAAAAAAACAGGTTAAAAAACAGCATGCACACACTACAATTCCAATTTTGCTAAAAACTTCTTAAAATAAAAGCTTAGAAAATACACTATAATGGTAGAAGTCGTCCCAATCCGATTTTTAAGATAATTAATTCATTTAGAAAAATTCACCATAATGGTAGTATGATAGTCCTGCCTACTCCCATACATATACATATTTTTTTCTTTTTCATTTTCATTTTTTTTTTTTTACAATAACTCATTTAGCTTTTCTGCTGAGGAATAAAAAGTTTAATATGGGGAAGACAGAGGCAGGTCCCAGTGGAAATCTACCCCACTCTGGAAGGCAGAGATGGAGTAAATAGCACATGGAAGCTGCCTGGGCCTGGAGAAGGGCAGGATGGGCTGGTGGGCGGAGCCTCCTGCATCTGCCCCGGGCTTGTGAAGGAGCTTTGACAGCTCTGCCCCAGGAGCAGGCAAGGCCACACATCAGTCCCTCGTGGGCTGAGCTGCTTCGTCCCTGCACTCTGCATTTCCCTCGCCCTCCCCCTCCCCCTCCCTACCTTGAGAAACTTGCTCTTGTCCTGTCTGCATTCTCTTTGTGTGTCCAGGTTGCACCAGCCCCCATCTCTAGGGAGACCCCTTCCCACAGTGCCCTGGCCTGGAAATCCTGAGGAGGCAGGGCTGCAGGGAGGTTGCCTTGCCATACAGGCCAGAGCTGGTTCATTATTCCTCCTCGAAGAGAGGAGTTCTGCCTTTGACTTCCAGTGCCCAGTGGTAGGCAGGGGGACAATGAGCCAAACATGCAGGTGAGGCTGGAGGGACCCTGGCCAAACCCTGAGTCCCACCCAGTGCAGCTCTCACCTAGGAGTCACGTACCCGCCACTGCCTATGGCCTTGGTTATGTGAAGCTCTGATGCTGGTGGGCTGACCTGTGGCCACTGGCAGGGCCCAGGACTGTCCCTCCATACCAAGACCTTCGGGTCCCTTCCAAAGCACCCCTTGGGTTCCCTGAGCTATCCTGGGTAGTGGGGTATGTATGGAAGGCAGCCTGGCCTTCCTGCTGCTGTGGAGCAGGGGAGCTCTAGGCAGCAGCCTTTTCCAAGACTCTCTGTGGAGCCCTTAAACCACCTTTCTGGTGGTAGTTTTAAATTAGGTCTGCTTCCCCCAGTGCACCCCATTCCTGTAGCCCGTTGGTCCACCCACTCCAGACCCCTCAGGTGTGCAGGCTTGAGAGCAGGCCCCCAGCTCCACCAGTGGTTTATGTGGTAACTTAGGGCAAGTAACTTAGTTCCCTTGGTTTCCTGCTCTGTAAAATCGGGCTTTCTCCCCACCTCGTGGAGGATTGGGTAAGACTAGTACTAGGCACTTGGCTAGTGCCAGGAACACTGGGCCGTCGTAACTGTTACCCACACTTAGGCCATGGTGGTGTCAGCAGCAGCACTGTTCTTGGCCCTCACAGGCTGCTGTCTCTGTGGCAACCTCCACCTGTCCTTGCTATCTTGCAGGGCCCAGCTTAGCCTTAGTCCACCTTCCACGGAAGCCCCTGTAGCGCCCAACTTCAGCTCCCTCTTCCCCTTTCCTCTGAGTGTCCTAGAGCCTCCGGGCCCCACATCAGTAGTTGTTATACTGTATTGTTAAGGGAATAAAGACAAGCAGGAAAGTCTGTTAATGTTGAGTACAGATGCAGTTATTTCATAATACCCCTCTATGTCCTTGGATTTCATAGATGTGATACAAAAGATATGAAAATTGCAGGGTACAGTTGCACACACCTGTAAGGCTGAGGCAGGAGGATCACAAGTTTGAGACCAGCCTCAGGAACTTCATGAGACTCTCTCCCAAAATTAAAAGGAAAAAAATAGAAATGCAGGGCTAGGGATATGGCTCAGTGGTTAAGTGCCCCTAGGCTCAATCCTCAGTACCAAACCAAAAAAAAGAGAGAGAGAGAGATAGGAAGAGTGTAACTAAAAATTGACAGTACATAAGACAAATAAAAATATAGGTCGGGCATGGTGGCACATGCCTGTAATCCCAGCAATTTGGGATACTAAGGCAGGAAGATCTCAATTTCAAGACCAGCCTCAGCAATTTATTGAGACCCTGTCTCAAAGTAAAAAAGGACTAGATATATAGCTCAGTGGTAAAGGGCCCCTAGGTTCCATCCCTAGTACAAAAATAAATAAATAAAAATACAGTATCCAACTATGTACATAGCACTTACATTGTGTTAGACATTATGGGTAATCTGGAGATGATGTAAACTGCAGGCCGTGCACAGGTGATATGCACACGCTGCACCGTGTTACATAAAGGACTTGCACATCCTCAGGCCTAGGTCCTGGAACCTGCAGTTATCGAGGGATGATTGCCTCTGATCCGCAATATGTTGGATCAGCAGATGTGGGGTGGAGGTGCTGCAGGTGTGGAGGGCAGACTGTATGGAAGTGACCATACTGAAGCACCTGCTTCCAGGGTGACTGACCACATCCCCTGGGGACACATCAGCACAGTCTCAGTGCACCAGGGTGTGTTCCAGTGTAGGTTTGTCCAAGGTGCTCTGGAGGAAACAGCCTGCCTGCCTCAAAGATCCAGGGCAGCCTCAAATACAAGGACCTCTGACCTGGGTGTGCCAAGGTGGTGAGGATCCGCTTTCCTTTTAGCAGGTCCTCTGGGCACAGTACCCTGATAAACCCAAACCACAGAGTTCTGACAGCTGACATGTGTCCAAATGAGGGAGAAAGGCTCCACCAGAGAGGATTAGGTGCCTCAGTGCTCACAGCCCCTCCCCAGTCCTCCAGGCCCTGTGGCCCCAGCATACTTTCTCTCCATGAATTTCTCTTTCAGTGATCTGTGTTGCTGCTGAGTCCATAGGAAGGACCTGGTGGGGCTAGTGGAGGGGGATGGGGACCAGTGAGACACTTGTGCTCTTGACAGTAGTAGGCAAAGCTAGCCAAAGTCAACGCTGCAGTAGCAGCCAGGTCCCTGGAGCTCTGACCCTCTTTGTAGGGAGGGGATACTGAATTGCTGACAAACCAAGATGGGCCTGAGGTTTCCCTTGGCTCTGCTGGGCAGTGGCCTTGGTAGTTAGCAGGAATCCCCTGGCCGCTTGCTCCCTTCTACCTTTCTAGACCATCTCAGCGTCTCCGGGCACCTGCTGGCCTTGCCCTTCTTCTAATGTCTCTTGGGCAAGGGCTGAGGGTTAAGTGCTGGTCTGGGCTTTGGACTTACCAGAATGCACACATTTTGGGGCCTAGAATCCCAGCTGGCAGGAACAGGGAGCCTAGCCCACCTGACATTTGCTGGTGATCTGATCATGTGGTGCCCGGGGTCCGCTAAGCGTCCCACACTGAAAACATCTTCATCTAGAACAGGCTGAAGCATCTGAGCAACAGAGTCAGGTGGGGCCTTGCTTCCACCAGTCATGCTGTGGGTGGCTGCTGTGTCCTTCCCTGCCCATGCCACTCTGCAGCAGCAGGTGGGCTGAGCACTGTGCCGTGGCAGGATGTCAGATATGGATGGGGCTCCTAGAGGTGAGCAGTCCTGGGCTCTTCATTCAGTTTTCCTAATAGCAGGCCTCCAGCTCCCCTGCTCAGACCAGGGAAGCACCAACCCTGCATGCCTGAGAGCCACCAGCAGCGTTGTCCCTCAAAATTCAGATGTGACCTCACTTGGCTTCGGTTCTTATCTGGGCTCTGTGAGCTGACTGGGGGAGGGGGGACAGGTTCCTCTTGGCATAGCTTCTTGGCCTGGCCCTTCAGCTCTGGGGGCTGGGATGCCCCCACACACACACTGCTTCTCTGTGCACTAGGCCCTCCTGGCCTTGCCCTCAACCCTCTCTGTGCAAAACCCTCCTGTCCTCTGCAGCCCGCCCTTTAGCCATGAGGCTCCCTAAGGTCCTGATCCCATTCACTCTGCACCCTTCCTACCCTCTAGTGTCCCCACTCCTCCCCGCTCCTGGGCTGTGCTAGTATGATATAAGAAGAAATATGTATTTGGGTCTTCCTGTCTTTCTGGCACATAGATTGCAAAATGCTGGGTATCTCCTTTTGTATGCTAATGAGATGCCTGGTGGCTGGGGCCCCTGGAGAGCCTCAGGAAGGAGGCTGATCTCCAGGGGAGCAACCAAGCCACTGGAGGGTCGGAACTTCAGCCCCACCCCACCCCCAGCCTCCTGGCAGAGGAGAGGGGCTGCAGGTTGAGTGGAACACCAGTGGCCAGTCATGCCTGCAGAATGCAGCCTCCATAAAAACACTGGACAGGTTGTGGGTTGGCCATGAGGAGGTGCAGGAGAGCAAGGCACCCCAAGAGGGCACGGAAGCTCCCGTCTCCTGGTACCTGCCCTGGACATCTCCTCCACCTGACCAGTCTGAGCTGCCAGATGAGTATACTTCATAATGAATGAGTAGATGTAAGTAGAGAGCGTGCCTGCGTTCTCTGAGCCACTCTAGCCAACAGCAGCCCCAGGAGGGGGCGTGGAACCTCAGGTTTAGAACCAGTCGGTCAGGTGCGTGGGTGACTCCTGACTTGGATTGGCATCTGAAATGGGGATGGTCCTGTGCCACTGAGCGTCAACCTGTGGGGTCTGCACCCTCTCCAGGTGGACATTTCAGAACTGAGTAAAGCTGTAGGACACCCTGCTGGTGTCCACAGGGCATTGGATTGTTGCAGGAGAGAAAAAGGCCTCCTGGGTGAGAGGGAGGTTGGGAAGTGGGAAGAGTAGAAGGAAAAGCACCTTGGCTTCCCCCGCACCGCCCTTGCCCATCACAGAGGGTCCTCAGAGACCATATTGTGAAGTCTGCCACAGGACAGCTACTGTTTAGCCTCTTTCTTTCTTTTTCTTTCTTTAAGTCAGCGGTGTCCCCTCCCACCAGGTTTCCCTGGTCGGTGGACATACAGATCAAATGTGGACAGTCAGCCAGGACTGGCTCAGGCACAGGAGGCTGAACTGTGCTGAGACATGAGGCCTCTGCCCCAGGACACCTCCCTGCTGCCTACCCTGTGCCCCAGACTGTCACACAGGAATTTTGAGCAGACTGTGCAGCAGGCAGGGAGGCAAAGTCCTGGGCTGGCCTCTCCTCTAGGCCTGGAACAGCCTTTCAACCCCCAGCAGAGAACTTAAATCAGCCCTGGTCCCCTTTGGCTGAAGGGGATCTAAATGTGTCACCACTCCTGGACATTGCCCTTCAAAAGGCCTTTTCACTATTGGTTGAGTGAAGACCTTACTTGCAGTCAAGCAAAATATTAGCAAGGAGGTGCCCTTGAAAACGCAAAAGGACATTTTCTAAATCATATAGTGAAGAAGGCTCTGAAGAGCCAGAGGACGCTGAGCAGGAAGGCCGTGGGTGCTGTGGGAGCCCCTTCCCCTGAGCTCCATGCCTTCCTCAGGGGCCTCAGCCCTGCTCGATGTCAGGGAGCCACTGTCTGCGCCAAGCTCTTGAAAGCAGGCTACGATGCCTCCTGTTCTCCATCTGTAGAGTAGGCACAGTAGGACACACACCAGGTAGCCGTGGGGACTGAGTCAGGACAGGGAAAGGCTGTAGCCCAGAGCCCACCTCTGTGGCTGGGAGCCAGCCTGCCTGCCTGCCCCCTGTCCTTAGGCACTGGACCCAGACCAGGCCAGCCATGGATTCCACACTGAGCATGCCAGGCCTGAAACCAGGTATATATCAGATTCCACTTAGAGTTTTAGGAACTTTTTAAAAAGCTAAGTAGAGCTGGGCATGGTGACTCATGCCTGTAATCTCAGGAGGCAGGAGGATCATGATTCAAAGCCAGCCTCAGCAACTTAGCAAGATGCTGTCTCTAAATAAAATATTTTAAAAAGGCTGGAGATGTTGCTCAGTGGTTAAATGTCCCTGGGTTCAATCCCTGGTTCTCCAACCCCCCAAAATAGAAGAAGCTAAACTGATCTCTGTTAACTGAAATGCTTAGGCCAGTGCACTGTCAGCACCTTCAGTGGAGACTCAAAATGTAGAGCGCAGGGTGGGGGCAGTGCTGCATGAATGCTTGATAAACAAGATGCAAGATGCCAGCCTCGCTTGCAGATGAGAAGATGTGGTTCTGAGAGGCGGGGCTCCGATCACAACTGCAGTGACAGGCCATTTCTCCATTGCACTGCCGACTGCATGGGAACCTAGCTGACATCATTGAGGGGCAGACACGTCCATCAGAGTTTTAAATACACAAGCCAGGCACTGTGGTACTTGCCTATAATCCCGCTACTTGGGAGGCTGAGTCAGGAAGATCTTAAGATCTCAAGCCTCAGCAACTTAGTGAGTCCTAGTCTCAAAATTTTAAAAAAGTTTAAAAGGGCTGGAGATATATATAGCTCAGTGGTAGAACCCCCCTGGGTTCAATCCCTAGTACCACAAAAAAAAGAAGAGGAGGAGGAGGAGGAAGAATTATTTCAAATACATGCTTCTCGAAACCCAGTCCAGAAATGATGCCCATTGGGAGCTATTCATGCAATGCTGTCTGCCACAGAATTTGGAACCAAACATTCTCCTGCAGGAAGTTGGTTAGATAAATTTTTCCCTAAGTCAGATGATCCCACAGCCTAGGAAAGAGGCAGGCCTGCACACTGACAAGCAGCAGTCCCCTCACACGTGAGTGGTGTGGTGAGGAAGTCTCAGACAGTGGTCGTGGTTACGTCTGTGCGGAGGTGAACCACACAGGTCCGTGCGCACATGCCCCCCCAGACTGGGGCATCCAGGAAGTGGCAGCAGTTGCCTCTGGGAGGGCTGCTGTGAGTGACGGGGCACAACCTGCAGCTTTCCTGTCCTTAGCTGTACGTATATTTTGACATTTAATCTGAAAACTCCTCTCATGACTCCTGTCGTAATGAAACAGCCTCCTGGGGGCGAGGAACATGGGGCAGAGTCAGGCTGCCTGGGTTCACATCCAAGCTCCACCACCAGATGTGTGAGCTCTTGAAATTTCTGACCTTTGGTGCCTCAGTTTCCTCATCTATAAAACAAGGTTGAAAAGACTCTAACACAGGGTCATGAGTGTGAAGCGGGATGGTCCATGTGAAAGCTGTCTGCCTCTGCCCCTCAGCCAGCCGGCAGCGCCAGGGGAGTTGAATGAGAACTGCCCAGATCAGGGTCAGCCTGGCTCCTCTGGTACCTGCCTCTGTCACCAGCTGCCCACCTGAGGTGCTTGTTGCAGCCTTGAGGAACCTTGGTACCAGTCCTCAAGTTCTTCACTTTGGATTGGAACTTGCTTCCCCGAAAGATGCTCATATACACCGAGGGAGCCGGGACCTGTGGCGGGGCCTGGCATCCTGCTCACCCCATGTGTCGTGACCCAGGTCGACACCTCATGTGTATTCCAGGAGTAGGCAGTGTGGGCAGGTTTGTCTATGGTTTGCCCAGGCTCCTGTTCGGCACCCCAAGCCCACACCCTCTTGGTGCTTGTAGCAAAGGAGAATGACCCAGCCATCAACCATCCATTCTGGAGGGGTCCTAACATCCTCCTTTCTGTGCTCAGGGGTCTAACGTGATGGAAGAGCAGGACCTGCGGGAGATCGGCATCAGCGACCCACAGCACCGGCGGAAGCTGCTCCAAGCTGCACGCTCCTTGCCCAAGGTGACCACCAATAGCTCTGTAGCCTCGGCCTTTGCCAGGGCCAGCTCCATCTTCCTGTGCCTCCTAGACTGAGAACAGGGAAGGAGCTTGGCTCTGGTGCATGCAGATCTCAGTGGGGTGTCTGCCCCTTGTTCTGGGAGCCCCAGCAGGGCACAAGTCCCTGTTCCCTTCCGTACTAAGTCCTGAAGCTTCTGGAGTCAGCAGAGCACTAGGGACATCACGCACTCTGTTGGGGCTGATGGGGAAGTTCCAGGGATCCTCCTAGCTCAGAAGCCAGGTGCCATAGGCTTGGCCTGTCACCAGAGTCCCCTGTGGTCTCTCCTGACTCACTAGTGTCAGTCCAGCCCATCCTGACCCCTGGCATCAGGCCTTCCCTGGGGAGACCTGGTAGGAGTGGGCAGCAGAGGAGGCAGCTTCCCAGGAGCTGGTGGGCCCGAGCCTCAGCCCCTCGACTGCTGGTGCGGAATCCCACTCCTTCCATCGGCCCAGCCCTCAGGAAGCACCAGTTCCCTGGCACATACCACTCTGGTCCCTGAAGGCCCTCTCTTCTGTGTAGCCTCGCCTACTAGCCATCTCCCTGACCTGGGGATGCTTCAGTGGCTTCCATTTCCCAGAGCCTGACAGAAAGGGGTGTGCCTAGGATGGACTTGGAGTACTAAGGAGCTTGGGCCTATAGAGACTCTGTTGACCTGGGTCCTTGGTCCCTGCATCCCCATCCTGTGTGTCTAAGATGTCGGTCCCATTTCTTTGCCCCACAGGTAAAGGCCCTGGGCTATGATGGGAACAGCCCCCCATCCGTGCCCTCCTGGCTGGACTCCCTGGGGCTACAGGACTATGTCCACTCCTTCCTCTCCAGTGGCTACAGCTCCATTGACACTGTGAAGAACCTCTGGGAGCTGGAGCTGGTCAATGTGAGTATAGCTCCAGCTTGGGCCTGCCCGCCCCTCCTGAAGTACAGCTCCCCTCAGTGACAGCCATAGCAGGAGGACTGGGGCTGGAAGGGACGGGGCCCTGTCAGCCACTGACCTGTCCTGCCTCCCTCCTCACTGCCCAGGTCTTGAAGGTCCATCTGCTGGGCCACCGTAAGCGTATCATCGCCTCCCTCGCAGAGAGGCCCTACGAGGAGCCACCACAGAAGCCCCCAAGGTTTTCCCAGCTGAGGGTGAGTTTAGGGGAAGGAAAGGGGACGTCTGTGCACTTGCCCTTGGCATTTGATGAATTCTTCAGAGACTGTATGACCTCTACCATATAGGAGACACAAACCCCCGCCCTCCTCTGCAGAGGTCAAAAGGAGCTCGGGAGAGAGATCTTTTTGCCTGGTTATTTATAAATTATATGCTCCCATTTACAATCCAAAATGCTTGAGATGGACTATAATAAAGAACCCAGTTTAAATATAAGAAAATAAAATTAGTAGATCCCACGCTTAGCTGGGCCTAATCTGGCCATTGAGATCATCTGTCTACCTGGTGAGGACCAGGTAGGCAGGGTGGGGCAGGAAGGCTAGAGGAGCCCCCTTCCAGCCCTTCAACCTGAGCTAGACAAAGCTGGGGATCCCCAGCCAGGATGCTTAGTTTCCTGGGTCCCCTCCCAAGTCTTCACTTTGAGAATTGGGAGTCTTCAGATTGAGAATTCCTACAGGGCCAGTAAGAGGATCTGTGTTTTTCTTTCTTTTTGGTACCAGGGATTGAACCTAGGGGCACTTAACCACTGAGCCACATCCCCAGCCCTTTTTTGTATTTTATTTAGAGTCAGGGTCTCACTGAGTTGCTCAGGGCCTCGCTAAGTTGCTGAGGCTGGCCTTGAACTCTCGATCCTCCTGCCTCAGCCTCCCCAGCCGCTGGGATTACAGGTGTGCACCACCACACCCAGCAGGATCTTTGTTTTTAAAAGCCTTACAGATGATGTGTGCTCAAGTCAGGTGATCCCTGACTGCAGAAATCTGCTAGACTTCATTCAGGGTGCACTTCCCCACACACTGTGATGGCAGGTGACGTGGAAGCCCTGCCCTGGCCCCTGGCCCGCCCTGGGTTCCTGCCTGCTGCGCATCCCATTCAGCTCTGTGGAGTTCAGAAAGCAGGCTTTTTCCTTCTCCTCTTACACAAGAGGGGAGCGAGGCCCAGCCCCATTCTCAAGACCAAAAGTCTAGCTAACGGCTCTCTGGGAGCTGGGGAGGCCAGCCGTGATGCCCTCTGCAGTTGAATGGTGTCATGAGAAAGGGCTTTACATTTAGTGGTTTGTGATGGACTGTTAGGGATGATTTTGTCTTTGGAAAATCCTACAGTGGCTCCCCTACTCTATAACCATCTTTTTGGTATAGCCCCAGCCAGGGGACATTCTTAGAGTGGTCCTTGTGGCCTTACCCTACAGGATTGGGTTGCCAGCTTTCTGGGTTCCAGAGAGTTTGGCTCTTTCACGGTGACTGGGAGGCCAGGCCACCCACTTCCCCGCAGGCTTCTGGCCTGACGTGTCGTTTGCCTGATGCCTCCTTGTGGTTGGCTCTTGGCTCCCTGCTTCTCCTCTCCCACTCATCTGCACATGCCCAGTCCCAATCAGCCAGGACCCGCTGACACCTCCAGCCTGCCACTGGGCTGGGCTGATGGCTTGTCAGTGTCACCAGTTTCTCCCCTTACAGTGCCAAGATTTGATCTCCCAGACCTCGTCCCCGCTGAGCCAGAATGATTCCTGCACTGGGCGGTCAGCAGACTTGCTTCTGCCTTCCGGGGACACAGGCAGGAGGCGGCATGATAGTCTTCAGGACCCTGCGGCACCCTCTCGAGCAGAGCGTTTCAGAATCCAGGTGGGTAGAAGGGACTGCAGCCAAGTCCCCTGGGTAGGGCAGGGCCTCCAGGAGCCGCCTGCTGCCCAGTGGCTGAGCACGGTTGGGCTGGCGTGGGTCACGAGTGACCCCAGCCTGCTCCCCTCACTCCCCACACAGCTCCCTGAGTAAGGTCTGTCCAGCCCCAGGCCTCCCAGAGCTGGACTGTAAGGCATGCCTTGGGGCTGCCTCTGCACCCCACTCACGTGGATGTCCTCTTCACAAGCAGCTCTACTGGCTCCTCTATGACCATAGCCTCCCACAGTCCATCCCTGCAGGCCCTTGCTGGTCCCCACAGCCATTACAGAGCCCTCATCCCCTTTACTTTCACCCTGTCTGTTCCCCAGTACCAGCGTCCCTGAGCCCAAACTCCACATGCTCATCCCACCTGCCCAGCAGAACCTCGTCACAGGCTGCAGGGAGCCTCCAGCCCCTGCCCAGGGTTGGCACTCTCTTGAACTGTGAGCTCTCTCCTTTGGGACCCACTTTCAGGGCTCCCAGATTTACTCAAGACTCACTTGTTTCAGCTCCAGCCTTGCTCACACCTCTGGCTTTGTCCCTTGTCTGTCCCTAGGCTTGTCCAACACTGTATTGGCACGAGTCCCTCTGCCCCTCAGGGTGAACTCTGCCCTTTGCTCGCCCCTCCCACTTCTGCCTTCCGCCCCTCGGGCTTTCCCATGCCTTTCCTCAGCTGAGCCGTGCATGTTTTTCTTTCCATGTTTTTCGTTGGTCGTTGTGGTTGCACATACTGGTGGGAGTTGTTGTTACGCATTCATATATGCAAACAAGGCAACGATATAATTTGGACAAAGTCACCCCAGCACTTCCCCCCTCCCTCTCACCCTTTGGTCCCTTTCCTCTACTGATTTCCCTTTAATTTTCATGAGATTCCCACCCCACCCCCACCTTTCTTTTCCTTTTTCCTCTCTAGCTTTCACATGAGAGAAAACATGTCCTTTACCTTCTGAGTTTGGTTTCTCTTAATACGACGGTCTCTAGCTCCATCCATTTTCCTGTGAATGACATAATTTCATATTTCTTTATGGCTAAATAAAATTCTGTTGCATAGACATAGGACATTTTCTTTATCCATTCATCCGCTGAGGGACACTGAGGCGGGTTCCCTAGTTGGACAGCCAAGAACCGTGAACGCTCAGAGAGGCCCGTCATCCCTGGGCTTCAGGGGCTCTGTGTGGAGACTGCGCGTTGCTAGGAGTGGGCGTCGTCAGCATTTCCTGCATCTTGCTGCCACTGGGGCCCTGGCTATGTGCCCACCACCTCTTGCCTGGACTGCAGGACCCCCTTCCCATCCCTAGCTGCGCCGGAAGGATCCATTCAAATGTGTCTTTGCCCTGGTGTTTCACCTCCACACCCCAAGACTGAGTCCACAGCCCTTGACTGGGATGTGAGGCGTTTGGGCACCTGGCTCTTGCTGTGGCCACCTCTGTCCCCTGTGCTGAATGGGGCCCATAGCTAATGCTTCCCCCACGTGCTCTGCTATGTGGTCCCTCTTGTCTTCATCTGATGCTACAGACCCCTCCTGACAGCCCTGCTCCAGCTGGCTTGGGTCCCTGCTGCTCTGCCTATTCCTTGGTGTCAGTAACGCCCTCACTCCAACACAGTGCTGCCGAGTTGCTTGTCTGCCTCCCACCCTCTGCTCTGACCCCTGACCTCATTGAAGTCATCAGCTTCCTCACTGATGTGGAGCCAGACAGGCCCCTGGGCTCCCCTGGAGCAGGCGAGCAGCTGTCTGACTGTCCACCTGTGTGTTCTGCAGGAGGAGCACCGTGAGGCCAAGCTCACCCTGCGGCCACCCAGCCTGGCCGCCCCCTACGCCCCCGTGCAGAGCTGGCAGCACCAGCCAGAGAAGCTTATCTTCGAGTCCTGCGGTTATGAGGCCAACGTGAGTCGCTCTTGCCCTCCCAGGTGGCCAGCCTCCCTGCTCCCACCCCTTCCCACAGGCCCTCTGACCCTCTGCAGTCCTAGGCCAGGGCCATCCTCTGCCCCTCAGCTGCTCCCAGCAGCCAAGGGGAGGAGCAGAGGCCTCTGGGTAGGTTCAACCAGAGATGAAAACCGGAGGCCTCCCCAGCTGGACAGGAAGAGTGTTGTTGGGAGAGGTGACCCCCACATGGTGGGATCTGCATGGATGCGGATGTTCGTTGCTGAGCCCAGTCGCTGCTCATTCCACAGTATCTGGGCTCCATGCTGATCAAAGACCTGCGCGGGACAGAATCCACGCAGGACGCTTGTGCCAAGATGCGGGTAGGCTACCTGTGGGATGGGGGTGCCTGGGATAGAAAGCAGCAAGCCGAGTGCTGGCTGCAGCTGCCTGGGCCCACCGCACTGCAGAGGGATGAGGGGGCACACACCGTGGATTGCAGGGGAAGAAGCGTTCTCAGGACCACCCTTGTTTCCTATAGAAATCCACCGAGCACATGAAGAAGGTCCCCACCATCATCCTGTCCATCACATATAAAGGTGTCAAGTTCATCGATGCTTCCAACAAGGTGAGCCTCTTAGGAGGACTGTGGCAGGGGTGGGGCCATCTCCCCTTCAGAGCCATGGGGCTCCGGGACAGGCAACCTGGTGCCCTTTATCATCCCTTCTACTTCCCATGCCCACCACTTCCCCAGGTTCTTGTCTCATCTGCTCTGCATCCTTGACCCTGGGTCCTTCCTGTCCCCACTGTAGTGACAGCTGGTGCTGTCTTCCCAACAGACCTGTCAGCTTCCCTGCTGATGGACCTTCAGTGGCGTGAGTCCCTCAGGGAGCAGAGGACTCCCCCACGCCCCACTGCTTGGGATCCCACCTCCCCATATCCTGGAAGGAGGTAGGGGCGGGAGAGAGCTCATGGCTGGCTATGAGTGCTTCACTGCCTGAGTTGCCGAGGTCCAGGTGGAGACCCCAGACCTAAACCAGGCAAGACGTGCCCCTCACTCTCACTTAGGGAGAAAAAAGAAGTGGTGTTTGGCTAATGTCAAGGCTAGGATGAAGAAAGGTAGCAATGGCAAAAGGCTGGGCTGGGTGGCGCGGGAAGCGTGCCCTGAGGGAGCCTGGAAATGCCAGAACCCCGCTTTCCCCCAGAACGTCATCGCGGAGCATGAGATCCGCAACATTTCCTGTGCAGCCCAGGACCCGGAGGACCTCTGTACCTTTGCCTATATCACCAAGGACCTGCAGACCAGCCACCACTATTGCCACGTGTTCAGCACAGTAGATGTGGTGAGTGAGGGGGCCCCTGAGCCCCAAGAAGGCAGTGAGGACCGTGAGCCCTGGAGGGGTCTGGTCCTCTCTGGCTGGGCATGGATGGCTGCTGTCCTGGCCCCTGCGGGCACTTGGCAAAATGTGTAATTCCTGAATGGAGCCCAGCAGCATCCATTCCTGTCCCTTTCACATAGCGAGGAGACTAAGTCACGAGGGGAATAAGTGGCTGGCCCAGGGGCTAGTGACAGAGGTTTTCCAGCTCTTAGCTGAGTGTTTATTGGTCAAGCAAGGCCTTTGTTCCCCCAGCCTTCTGTTTGTGAACCCACTGCTCCAACTCCCCACATCTTCAGTGGGCAGGCTCCCGGCAGTCCCCCTGCATCACCCTCGGGTGGCAGTGCCCTCCTGGCAGTGGGCTTCTCTCGGGAAGGCCTCTGCACAGTTAGCTCCTCCACACACACTGCCCACTGAGCATGCACAGGAGCTGACCATCAGTGCCAGGGATGCTCTCTGCCCTGAGATGAGGCCTGGCGGGACCCCAGGCCATCTTCTCATCCCAGCAGGGGCATCAGGTCCCTGTCACCCTCAGGAAAGGTAGCTATTACCAGAATGTCTGTGGTTCCTGAATACAAACCTGTCTGGGCAGTCCCTGTCCCTGGGACCTTATCCAGCTCACCCTCTGCTTGCTCTGGCCAGTGGGGTCTAGGAGCCTGGGTTCTGGAATCAGGCGCCCAGTTGTGCCACTTGTGGCTGTGTGATCTTAGAAATGTCACCTCACCTGTTTCCTCCTCTTACAGAGGGAATTATAACCAGCCTCATGGGGCTGCCTGAAGCTTAAATGAGGTGCTCTGCAAGGCCCTTGTGGTTGCTGGCTGTTTACCTGTGGCTCACCTTCTCCACCTACTGTCGCTCTGGCTGTAATGCAGCCTGTCACCACACCTTGTAACATCACAGTCAGCCACAGAGTTGGCGAGGCACAGTGGCGCACGCCTGTAATTCCAGAGACTTAGGAGGCTGAGGCAGGAGGATCACAAGTTCAAGGTTAGCTTCAGCAATACAGTGAGACTGTCTCAAAACACAATTTAAAAAGTGCTGGGGGTAGCCCCATGGTAGAGCCCTTGCCTAGCATGCACAAAGCCCTGGGTTCCGTTTCTAGCACCACCAAAAAGGAAGAAGAAAAAAAAAAAGACCTTAGGGTTTATGGGCAAATAGAGTTGAGGCATAATACTAGCAAATTTTGTCAGTGACATGGTTAAAATTGAAAAACTGAAACAAAACTACTAGCACTATTTTGTTCATGTTAGATCATTAAGAAATACCTTTAATACTACAGTAACCATAGTGGTACCCTGAAAAAGACCTGAGGTTGGCCTTCAGGAAGCACACTCCTAGCCAAGTTTGCAAGTTTGAGGCCAGCCTGGGCAACATTAGTGAGACGCAAAGCAACTTAGCGAGACCTTGTCTCAAAAATAAAAAGGGACGGGGATGTGGCTCAGTGGTAGAGCGCCTCTGGCTTCAAACCCCTGCATGACAATAAGGAAATGCCCTCCTTAGCCCAGGCCTACTGCCTTGGGGGAAGAGAACAAAAGTGAGGGAGAAAGGAGAAGAAGGGCGGAGACAGGAAGAGTCACACTGGGGGCTGCACAGCCTGGAGACATTCGCTGCCTGTGCCTTCTGAGGGGAGGCTTCGGGGCAGTGCTGAGGCACCAGGTGTGGATGGTACATGCCCTTTGTGTATTCTCGTGTGACTTAGCTTGGCAAGCTACAGTTTTTACGTGTACCTAGTGTTTCTGTTAGACAAAATCATACCCAAGGAAACAATTTTTTTTTAAAATTTTGGTACTGGCAATTGAACCAAGGAGTGTTTTACCACTCAGCTACTTCCCTAGTCCCTTTTTATTTTGAGACAGGGTCTCACTAAGTTGCTGAAGCTGAACTCAAACTTGGATCCTTCTGCCTCAGCCTCCCAAGTCACAGGCAGGTGCAGGTGATGCTCAGCAACAAAAATGTGTTCTGTTCAAATTGTTCCCTAATGTGCCACTTGCAGTAGAACAAATTTGTTTCCAAAACAAATGTTCCCTGTTCCCTGTGAGGGTGGGGAAGGTGTCAGAGAGTGGCAGGAAGTGGCTCCTAAATCCAAGTGCTCAAGTGGGATCTGCTTCCTCCCAGAACCTGACCTACGAGATCATCCTGACGCTGGGGCAGGCGTTCGAGGTGGCCTATCAGCTGGCTCTGCAGGCCCAGAAATCCAGATCGCTGGGAGCCTCTGCTGTTGAGATGATCGAAACAAAATCTTCCAAACCGGTGCCTAAGCCTCGGGTGGGCACAAGGAAGTCCACAGTACGTGGGCCCAGTCGTAAGACTCCCGGCTCCCTGGCCCAGGGTTGCAGGCTTGGGGTGGAGCTGGGTGCGCAGCAGGACTCACTCCTCCAAGGGACAGCCCTCTGGACCCCACTCCCAGGCCCCTTCCCTGCCCCGGGGCTGCAGCTCCTCTGGCGTGAGGCCAAGCCATCTGCCCGGGGCTCTGCTCCCCTCCCTTGCCAGGACAGGCTACCATGGGGCTGCTGAGAGCGGGCCTGCGGGAGCCCACAGTGACGTGGCCCCTGTGTCTGTGTCTGCTTTGCTCTGCGCCCCAGGTGCCGATGACCCCTGATAGTCGCTGTTGTTACTGTCACTCCTGCACCACCCACCGCCCCTCCTACCTGCCGCTGCCGTCTGTTAGTCCTGGAGTCAAGGTCTTTACGCCTCCTGCTGTCTTATGTGTCAGTCTCCCTCAAGTGACCGTGAGCTTTCTCAGACTGGTGGCCTCTTCCTGTATCTGCGCTGACATTCTGTTCTTTCCTGAGACACCCTCTGCCCTTCCTGTGTGTGCTTTAGCTGTTTCTCTTTCATGTTCCCTCTGCGAGGTCTGGGGTGACTGCTGTGGTCTTCCTCAGCCTAAGCTCTCTGGCCCCACTAGAGGGACCCCAGGGCAAGCCCCACGTGGGATGGGTTTAGGGCTCAGAGCAGGAGGCTCAAGTAGGTTTGGTTCCTTTACCCAGAAATCCTTGGGAGAGGCAGCTGTCTCTGGAGTTGGCTGTCCCCAAGATGCTCCAGAGAGACTGACACTCCTCCCTCCCCCCCCCCCCAGGGGCCTGCTCTTTGGCTCCAGCACAGCCCAGGGGGACAGGCACACAGGGCCCTACCTGGCTCCTGTCCCCTCTGCGGCCCGCTCTGACTCTTCCTCCATTTCCTTGTTTGGCAGCTGGAACCACCCGACACTGACCAGGAGGCCCAGTCCCATGCCAGTGTCTCCTGGATCGTGGACCCAAAGCCAGACTCTAAGCGGAGCCTCAGCACCAAGTATGAGACCACTATCTTCTAAACAGCCCACTGTCTCCACTAGTCTCACTGTGCCTTTGCCGTCCGATCTTTCTGCTGTCTCAACTCTCTCCTTCCAGCTGCCACCGCCACGGCCCCACCTTCACGGGGACTTGCCCTCCTCCTGGGCAGCAGCTCTAGACACTACACTCACAGCTCTTGTACCTAATACCACCGAACACTGTGAATTCTCCCCTTGGGCTGAGGACAGCTGGGGGGGCGAGTTGCCTTTGAGGTGGGCATGAGGGGGTGGAGGGTTCTGCTGCGACCAGGAGCCCCTGCAGAGGGCACTACAGAGGCTGAGGGGATGGGCTTTGGGCAGAAGCCAGCAGGCACCCCTGGTAGCTCCATGGAGCTGGCTCTCCTCCTGTCTTCCGTCTTGAGCCACAGCTGGATGCCAAGAGCTAACTGTGTTCACCTTTCCTGACACAACCAACCACTGTGACCACCTGGTGCCAGAATACCCTGCACTCTGCTCCCAGCTGGCCTGCAACACTGGCCTTGTTCTTGTGGTCAGGCCTCTGTGAGGCCCTGAGCTCAGTGATGTGGCCTGACCAGGAACAAACTGCTTTCCATGACGGTCCTAGGTACAGGCCAGGCCCTGAGCACATGCTGGCTCCGGGGCACAGGGCTGTGAGCATCTGAGGCCCACAGGCTGCCATCTCCAGGCTCCATGGTCCTGGTGGGCCTTCCATGCCAAGGAATCAGGGGCCTCTTTGTGGTCATCCCCCCACATCTCACCACTGAGAGCAGGTATAGCGGTCCCGGGCCTGGCTCTGCAGCCCAGCTCAGTGAGGAGGAGGTCCTTTCTGTAGGATCCAGCTCGAGAGGGCCTGTGTCTCTTACACACCTTCCCCCACAGAGCAGCTGCCTGAGCACAGCCCAGCCAAGCGCCCTCCCTTGTCTCTGGGAGCTTGGGCACTTCTCAGTGTGGGGATCTGAGGGCCATCATCCAGTCCCAGAGCGGCCCTTCCCAACTCTCCCCTCTGGGAGGGGCAGGCCATCTCCCCTCACAGCCGCTGGACAGCAGGCAAGTCCTGGAGGAAGGCCGCATTCCCCAGCATGGGCAGGCCATGGTTCAAGGGCAGGAAGGAAGTGATTTCATAGGGAGGGGCACGCGGCACATGTAGTGCTGTCCAGTGCAAACGCCAGCGATTGGAGCCACACGCACGGTGGTGGACCAGGGTGGGTTCCTCTGCTGCCTGCCTGTCCTTGTACCTTCCTGAGCCAGAGGCAGTGATGGGCTGGGGAGGCTGAGGGCCTTTCTTTTCTGCTCCTGTTTCCTTTCAGTCTCCTCCGCCTTGTGCAGGCCCCTTTGGTTAACCCTTTCCTCCCCCCATTGTTTGCTTCTGCCAAGCTGAGCCACCGAGGAACCACACTGTGCTGAGGAAACAGCCGTGGGGAGCAGGTTCTGCCCCCGCCACCACCACCTGGCCTGCAGCTCTGAAGACCCAGCCCAGCCCACCTGCAGGACCTCCTCTCAGCTGCTTGGCCTGGGCCTGCCACCACCAGGTCCTGCAGAGCAACCCTTTCCTGGCTGCGGAGGAGCACTCCAGCCTTCTAGTAGATGAGCCTGGAACCCCAGAGGGTCAAGAAGGGACTTGTCCAGAATAACATGTTTTTAATAGGAAAAAATCTTTTTATAAAATGAACTTTTAACACTTGGCTCAAACCTCTAGGTAAAACTGCCAGTCTTTAGACAAATGACCATGGGGTCAGAGGACAGTGGAACTGAGATTAGCCAAAAAGCCAGTTGGTAAAGCCCTGTCTCAGCACAGGGCCTTGGCCTGGCCTGGAATGTGAGGAGCAGGCAGCAGCCCGTGGGTGAGTTGGAAGGAGCAGACCCCGATGAGGAGGTTCCTGAGGGTGCTTCTCAGACCCAGCCAAGTGGCTGCTGCTGTTCACAGATTGTTCTGCTTCTGTCCCCATCAAGAGCTGGACTCAGGTTCTTCAGTGAGAACACAGCCACCGCGGCGCCTGGGCTGAAACAGAGGTTTCCAGTCTATTCCTGGGGTTCCCAGTGTGAGGGTCCAAGGGCCAAATGGGAGATGGGCAAATAGTCTCTGGTGCCAGGATGTCGGGGCTGGCACTGGGAGCTCCCGGTGGCTCACCTGGTGGGCAGTCGGCACTGCCAGGGCTGGCCGCCCCACATGCTCCGCTGACATCCTTCCTCAACCAAGTTAAACAGGAAAATAGCTGTGTTTTGGGCATTAATGAAAGGTCAGCTAGGATTGCTACTTGCCAGTTGGCAGCTTGTCTGATAGGTCTGTGTGACTGGGCTTTTTTTGATTCTCTGCATTATGTTTTGAGCGCTGTGTTCTCCACTGCTGGGCACATCCATGGCTCCAGGGGTGGAAAAGGTAGATCAGGTGATGGTCCATTTGATTCTTCCTGTTGGCTTTGCAGGCAGGCTGGTGTCCTGGCACGCCACTGCTGCTTAACCCTTCCTGCTAGCTTGCTTTGCATCTGAAAGTAACTTGGGGGGTGTTGGTCCTGGGCGGAAGAGGTGGAGGCAGAACCAGGCCAGCTGCTCATCCAGGCGCTTGCAGGGTAGAGAGCCCCGCGGCGGCGTCGCAGGCCTGGTTCACTCGTGGGTACCCAAGCTTCAGTGGCACTTCACATTCCCAACAGAGGCTGAGCTGCGATTCCGTGCTGGTGTGCGTGTGCAAGGGTGTGCCCTCGGGCACCTTCCCAGCCCGGGTGGTCACCCAGAGGTGGGGAGCAGGCTGTGTCTGCTGCTAGACTTCGTGCACTCCTGTCTGCTGAACGCCCAGCACAGGGCTCGGGGTGCAGCCCCCGCGGCATTAGAGGCAGGTTGTCCTCCACTTCCAGAAACTAAACAAGGACTGACACCTTGACTGTGCTTGGCCGTAGGGATTCCCACACACCCTCCTGATCGCCGTGTTGTGCTGCTGGGCCCCGCACCCTTCTCCCTCCCTGGCACTCCCGAGAGCCCGCTGTGCAGGAGGCCCTGCTGGCAGCGGGAGCTGCTGAGAAAACGACACTACGATGAGCCCCTGAAGCGTAGGGTATTTTGTTTTCGACACATGGAGGCATTTCTTCCCCTCGAAGCTGCTATGTCCTCTGTATTTATTCAGGGTGTTTCCTCCTGGGAAGCCTTGCCAGGGCTGCAGTGGCCCAGGGTCGTGAGATGGGTTTCTTTGCGAATGTTGACGAAAGGAGTGACTGGACCTTTCTCTTGCTTGCTCTCTTCCTCCTCCTCTACTCCTCTGGGGAAGGTCTCTCTTTCCTAGAAAGAAGTACTGCAACTTTAAGGCCAGGCTTCAGGTGGATTAGCCCCTGCTGTCGCGCTTCTCTGTGTGCACGCCACGCAGTGTGTCGCCCTCGCTGGCTGCGCCTGCGCGGTGCAGGAGCCCGAATGGGCGGAGCCGGGGGTGCGCTCAGTCCTGTGCTGGCCGCAGGTCCCGCCTGCCTGTGCGCGCCTCTCACCCCTGCCCTGGGCGGCAGGCCCTCGCTCCTGCCGGGCTGTGTGCGCCGCTGCACATCCCCTCTGGCCTCCCGCGCCGAGAGCGTTCCGGACGAGCCTTGGGTTTGAGCGGGCGGCGGGCGCGGTGTCAAATTAGAAATGAGTCGGAAGGCCGTCAGTTTGGGATACCCAGGCCCGCAGAGCGCAGTTCACAAGACTTGCTGCTAATGGTGTGGCAATGGGACTGAATTGTAATAAAAATGTTATTTAATCTTTGTCTCTGTATTTTGATACTTGAATGACTTCCCCTTTTGTTTTACTGTACATATAATTGTTAATCCGATTTTGTCTGAATTATAAACATCTTGTGGTACCAAACATAACCAATCTGTGCAGCAACATAGACTGACCTCACTACACGAGAGATTGTAAATAGTTCTGGGCTTCCAGCTTTGGTTTTGTTATTTTCATAACTGTACAACTTAGAACAGACTGAATTAATAAATGAGAAGTGACACGAGACCAGCCTTAGTTTTTGGAGTCTCTGAAATAGAAACTTTGTTGCCTGGCAGAAACGTGGACATGGGATGGGCTAGATGCGCTGCAGGGTGGGAATAAGCACCCTACTTTGTTTGGCTTAGATGAGTTTGGGAATTTCACTTCCTGCCAGGCATTCTTCAAAAGGTAGCTGCTAAGGGTGGCCTGTTACAGCTGACCCTGTTGAGTGGCAGGGCGGCTCTTCACCTCCCCATCCATAGGAACTTGTCTGGTTGTGGATACCAGAGAAGGGCCACGTGGCTGCAGGTACATCTCTGCATCCTAGCCTGAGCTCTGAGTCCATGGCCGTTTATTGATCATCTATGGACCAGGCTGTGCACCTTGGTGGATCTAAAACAAAATTGTCTCTCTTCTAGAATTTAGAGCTGAATTGTGGAGGTGAAGTTTTAGATATACCCAGCTAGCTACTGGCCTGAAGCCTCTTGGGAGGGCTGTGGGACAAAGTACGCCCAGGGATGGGGGACAGGGTGGTGCCCGAGCTGGTTTAAAGGGGAGAACGTGCCAGGTGCACATCTGTGATCCCAGAGACTCGGGAGGCTAAGGATCACAAGTTTGAGGCCAGCCTGGGCAACCTAACAAGACCCTTTCTCAAAAAATAAAAAGGGCTGGGGATGTAGCTCAGTGGTAGAACACCCCAGTGGTAGAACACCCCTGGGCTCAATCCCCAGTGCTGAGGACAGGGTCAGGGGCGGGGGAAGCGGGAGTGGAAAGGCACAGCCAGCCATAGCAGCCCCTCCATTGAGCACCTGTGTCCCAAGCACTGAAAAATTTTAAAAGCAGCCATCTCCTCAGTCCCACTCCTTTGTGGGTAGGTATCTTCTCTTCTTTACAGAGAAGGAAACAGGCTCAGAAAGGTTAAAATGCCTGCTTAGAGCCAAAAGGAGGGGACTTGGAGACCACCCCAGTGGCTCCAAGCTGTCCAATCCCCTGCTCCTGGGTCTGCTCCAACCCAAATGCCCAACACAAAACATTCTTACTCCTGTTTCTGTGAAATCTTCCCCTTGTTAGAAGGTTTAAAAATCACTG
>CM053406.1:102970953-103022490 GCA_028644305.1 Xerus rutilus | reverse complement strand
AAAAAAAAAAAAAAAAAAAAAAATCACTGATCCAGTCCAATGCCCTATTTTACTGGTGAAGAAAACTGAGTCCAAGACGAAGAACATGATCTTGCCTTCACCAGCCGGCCAGCCAATGACAGAGAGGACCAGACCAGTTCTGGTTCCCAGTGAGAGCTTCTCAGCACTGGAGAGCAGGCAGGCACAGGCACGGCCACCTGCTATGGCATTGTCCCTGGCAGGAGAAACCCGACACCAGGAGCTACAGGTCTGGTCATAACTAGTGTCACTGCTCCACTTCAGTGTGGCACCAGGACACGTTGCCACTTGAACCGCTTCTGGTGCCACTCTGAAGCCTCACAGGAGGAGCCTTCGAGGCTGCGGTGCCAACAGTGCCCGGGCCTGGGAGGGTGGGGAGGCAGAGTCGTGGCAGGCACCCGCCTGAGGGCCTGAGCCAGAGGTGAGTGTGAGGGAGGGAAGGATGCACTGGAAAGGGAGCTGGTTGGGGTGCATCAAGCTGAGAGTAGATGGGACACGACACACTGCGGTGTCCCTCCGCCTCCACCCACCACTCTGGCCTGGTCTACACACTGGTGGCACGTGGACTTGGAGGAGGAGGCCAGACCAGCAAAGGGTCTGCTCCCAGGCCTTCAAGCGAAGCATGAGGAACCCTCACAGCCTCTCCTGTCCACTCCTCCGTCCCTCTGTAGAAGCCTGTTTCTGTCCCACTCCCCCACGTCCTTGCTGGTCTTCCCATTAACAGATGCCCTCTGGCCAGGCTCCCAGGTGGCTGTGGCAATGCCAGTATCGATGGAGACGTTGCCTTCTGCAGGGAGCAGCCCCTGAGGGGGAAGAACCTGGCCCACCGGAGCACTTTCCAAGGCAGCAGGAAACACCCTCAGCCAGCTGCTCCCACCGGCTTCCTAGAGCGTGTCCAGTCCCCAGAGTCCCACAGAGGGGCTCAGCCGACATTAAGTGTGTCTTGCAGTTCAGACCCTGGTTCCCATGGCACCACTGGTCACCAACTAACACCCAAGGACAAGCCCGGTCTGAACCGTCCCAGGCTCAGTGCAGCTGCCAGGCCCCCATGGCTGTTCTTTCCAGGACTCCGCTATTGGGGACACTGTGCCAAATAAGTGCAGGGCAAGTAAAGAACTGTCCAGACACATAAGATAGTTATTATCCGGTAAGTGGAGTGGAGATGACTGGGTAGCAAAGGGATGGGGGTGTGGGCAGACTTCTATTCCTACTTCCCCCAAAATAAATTCCAGATGGCTCACACATATATCTAAGTGTTGAAAAAAGAAACCTCAAAGGTGGAAGGGAGACTTTTTTCATAATCTTGGTATAAGGTCTGCAAACATTATAAAACTCTGAATTCTTTTTTTAAAAAGATTAACATATTCAACTATATAAAAAACAAACATTCCTGCATAGCAAACTGCTCCATTAAGAAAAACAATCTGGGCTGGGGCTGTAGCTCAGTGGTAGAGCGCTTGCCTGGCATGTGTGAGGCACTGGGTTTGATCCTCAGCACCATATATAAATAATAAATGAATAAGTAAAGATCCATCAACAACTAAAAAAAAAAATTTAAAAAAAAAAATCTGGGCTGGGGCTGTAGCTCTGTGGCAGAGTGCTTGCCTAGCATGTGTGAGGCACTGGGTTTGATCCTCAGCACCACATAAAAATAAAGAAAGGCATGCTATCCATCTACAACTTTAAAAAATTAAAAAAGAAAATCAGCCCGGTGTGGTGGTGCCCACCAGTAATCCTAGCTACTCAGGAGGCTGAGGCAGGAGGATCACAAGTTCAAGGCCAGCATGGACAACCTAGTGAGACCCAGTTTCAAAAAATAAGGGCTGGGGATGCAGCTCAGTGGTAGAGCATCCCTGGGTTCAATCCCCAGGACCAAAAAGCAAAGCAAAACAAAACATCCGGAACTATTTACAGGCAGTCCTTCCTCTTCTCACTACAACTAAAGCCCCTGGTGGAAACACTAGTGAGCACAGACAAAAAACTCTGCTTTCTCTAGCCACAGGACCAGGAAAGGGCAGCCTAACAAGACAAGAAACTTAGCCAATAACTGCTCTACTCCAGCCAAACACCAGAAAAGAAAGTGTAGCCCCAAACCCACCTGTGCAGGCCAGGTGGGGAGCCTAGCTGTCTACCCTCCCCAGGCTGTCATGAGGTGGCCCAATGCTCCCACTGGGGCAGTGTCAGACCAGTGTAACCACCCAGTCGTCACAAGGCTGCTCCCACCTGGGAGTCAGAGCTCCCACTCCCTAGCAGCAAGGAATCTTCCACCTGGGGTGTTGTGAAGCCAGGTGGGGAACCTGGACTTCACCCTACCTGACAGTAAGGAAGCCCTTCCCTTGGCTGGTGTGGTGTCGAACAAATCAGGTGAAAGAGAAGGACTAAGATTGAAGGTCCCCAAACAATATAAAGACGTGCAAGTTACAATAGAAAATCACTCTGCGGTCCAGGACAGCCCCCACCAGAAACTGACCCCGCAGCCGGTGTCTGGCACTTCCAGCCCCGAGAACTGTAAGAAACAAATTTCTATTGTTCAAGCCTCCCAGTCTACGGTGTTTTGTTATGGCAGTCTGAAGAGACTCGTACAAGACACAGCCCTCCACATCTGGATTTCACATCTGTGGATTCAACCATGTACGGAAAGTATTTTTTAAACAATGGTAGTGACTTTTTCTTCTCATTGCTCCCTAAACAGTGTAGTACAACTATTTATATAACATTTACATTGTAAGTAATAAAAAGATGATGTACAGTATAAGGGAGGATTGCAGAGGCTTTATGTAAGATGGCTATTTCATTTAAGGGGCCTGAGTGTCTGTGGATTTGGGGAGCTTTGGGTGATCCCAGAACCAATCCCCTATGGCACTGGGGGCTGACTATATAGCCCTGAGACTTCAGCACCCCAACCGACCAAACAACTAGGCAGAAAATAAGCAAGAATGTAGGAAAATTCAACACCACCACTGACTAACAGAATCTTGCTGACATTTCTAGGACACTGGTCAACATCGGCAGAAACACTTCGAGTGCCCGTGGAACATATACCAACAGAGAACACATTCCAGGCCATGAAACAGGCCTCAACAAATCTAAAAGAATTAATATAGAATGTGTTTTCAACCACAGTAGAATCAAAGAAATCAACAATAGAATAATAGAAAATTATATAAACAGTAGGAAATAAACAGTAAGCTTCATTTTCTTTCTTTTTTTCTTTCTGCAGTACTGTGGATTGAACCCAAGAACATTCTATCAACTAAAACATATCCCAGCCTTTTTGGTTTTATTTATATTTTTTTTAAATTTTTTTTTAGCTGTAGTTAGACACAATAACTTTATTTTTATGTGCTGCTGAGGATCAAACCCAGTGCCTCACGCATGCGAGGCAGGCGCTCTACCACTGAGCCACAATCCCAGCCCCTGGTGTTATTTATATTGAGACAGGGTCTTGCTAAGCTGCCCAGGCTGGCCTTGAACTTATGATCCTCCTGACTCAGCCTCCCAAGCAGCTGGGACACAGGTGTGTGCCACTGCTCCTGGCTAACAATACACTTCTAAATAACCCATAGTTTAAAGATAAAATCACAAGAGAAATAATAATATGCATTAATATAAATAAGAATAAAAATATATCAAAAAGTTGGGGATAAGGTAAAGCTGTGCTAAGAAGGAAACTTACAGCACTAAATGTAAAGAGAACTCTTTCAACTTAAGAACCTAGAAAAAAGCCAGGCACAGTGGCACATGCCTGTAATCCCAGCACCTTGGGAGGTAGAGGCAGGAGGATCACAAGTTCAAAGCCAGCCTTAGCAAAAATGAGGTGCTGAGCAACTCAGTGAGACCCTATCTCTAAATAAAATACAAAATAGGGGGCTGGGCTTGTAGCTCAGCGGTAGAGCGCTTGCCTCGCATGCGTGAGGCCCTGGGTTCGATCCTCAGCACCACATACAAAGCAATAAAATAAAGACATTGTGTCCATCTATTTAAAAAAAAATAAAAATAAAAAAATAAAATAAAATACAAAATAGGGCTGGGGATCAGTGGTTGAGTACCCCTGAGTCCAATCCCTAGTACCAAAAAAAAAAAAGTCACAGGATAAAATTTCAGTTACGTCAGATGAATAAGTTCTAAAAATTTACTATACAACCTGGTACCTACATTTACTAATACAGTACTGTGTGCTTGTTTTAAAAAGTGTTTTGTTGTAGATGAACATAATACCTTTAGTTTAATTATCTATTTTTATGTGGTGCTAAGGATTGAACCCAGCGCCACCTCACACGTGCTAGACAAGTGCTCTGCCACTAAGCCAAAACCTCAGCCCAGTACTGTGTACTTTTAAAGTATGTTAAGAGTCTAGATCTCATGTTGATGTTCTTTGTACCAAAAAAAACATGAAATTTTGGGATGTGACCGATGTGTTCAGAGCCTTGATTGTAGTAAAGCTATTGTATCACAGGCCCAAACTCATCAAAATGCACACATTAAATATGTGTAATTTTTGTATATCAATTTGACCTAAATAAAACAATTTTTTATAGTGTCAGGGACCAAACCCAGGGCTTTGAACATGCTAGGTGAACACTGTACCACTGAGCTACACCTCCAGCCCCAAAATTTAAAAAATAAATAAAATACCATTTATAATCACTCAAAATGAAATCCGTAGGTGTGAACCTAACAACACATGTACAGGGCTCATATGCAGAAAGCTGGATGGTGCTGGTGAGAGCTCAGTGAAGACTGGAGTGACTGGAGAGATGGAGCGTGGTCAGGAACTGCAGTATTCCACATGGAAAAGACGCACATTCCCCTCAAATTGATGGAAAGACTTAACACAATTCCTACCAAATTCCCACCAGGTTTTCATTGTTGCTGTGGTTGTAAGACAGAATGTTGTTGTTGTTTTAGACAGAATTGTTCTATGAAAAGGCAAAGAAACTAGAACAATGAAAACAATTTTTAAAAATAACACAATGGGAAGAATGAGTTTATCCAATTCCAGGACTTACTATATAGCTACAGAAATCAGAGACCGGCACAGAGGAATGTGGAATACAGAACGCAGGAAGACACAGCCGCATGTCCCACTGACACCGGTATAAAAGCAATTCAGCGGAGGAATGGTGCTGGAGCAGCAGGCACCCGTGGGTAAGAGGGCGCCTCGACCAGAGCCTCACACTGTCACAAAAACCAACTCAAAATGGATCATAACAGTACAAAACTTTTGGCAAAAAACAGAAGATCTTTGGGATTTAGGGCTGAGTAGAGAATTTAGAGTCAGCACTAAACACACAGTACATAAAAAAAAAAAAACAGGCCAGAGTCCCTATGACTGGCAGGGAACACAGGCCAAGGCCCAGGACCACCTTCAGGGACCACCAACGGGAGCCCAGCCAAGGCCACTCCCACTGCCATCTTGAGTTACTTCCACTACCACCACCACTATCTTTAGTGGCAGTAGTGTCCATCTGGGGACACCTGCTGGGGACTGGAGGTGAACTCCAAGGTGAGATACAGGTAATCTGTAGTGTCACTACAAGATTATAGGATAGAAACCGCAATATCTCAGATCGGCATTGCGAGAAAGGAAGATACACAATCAGCATGAAAAACAAGGGGAGAAAGTGCCCCAGATAAACCAAGATACTACAATAATAGAATCCATTGACAGCACAGTTGATGAAACATCAGAGAAAGAATTCAGAATGTATGTAATTAAAATTATCTGCAAATTAAAGAATGACTTAAGCAAGCAAATACAGGCAAAAATTGATCACTCCAACAAAGAGATAAGGGAGCAAATACAGGTAGCAAAAGATTAAGAAAGAGCTAGAGATTGTAAAAAACAAAAAAAATCAGAAATTCTTGAAATGAAGGAAACAGTAAACCAAATAAAAAGCTTGACAGAAAGCATCATTGTATTTCAGTAGTGTCTGTTGTGATATTTCCTTTTTCATCACGAATTTTATTAATTTGGGTTTTCTCTCCCTTCTTTTTGTTAGGGTGGCTAAGGGTTTGTCAATTTTGTTTATTTTTTCAAAGAAAACCCCAAAGACACCGACAAATTTCTAGAGGTATATAACCTACCCAAACTGAACCAGGAGGTCATACACAACTTAAACAGATCAATTTCAAGCAAGGAAATAGAAGATGCCATCAAGAGCCTCCCAACCAAGAAAAGCCCAGGACCAGATAGATTCTCAGCCGAGTTCTACAAGACCTACAAAGAAGAATTAATACCAATACTCCTCAAACTAATTCATGAAATAGAAAAGGAGGGAACCCTTTCAAACTCATTCTATGAGGCAAGTATCACCCTGATACCAAAACCAGACAGAGACATATCAAAGAAAGAAAACTTCAGACCAATATCCCTGATGAACACAGATGCAAAAATTCTCAATAAATTCCGGCAAATTGCATACAAAAACGTATCAACAAAAATAGTGCACCACGATCAAGTGGGGTTCATTCCAGGGATGCAAGTTTGGTTCAACATATAGAGATCAATTAACATAATCCATCACATCAATAGATTTAAAGATAAGAATAATATGATTGTATCAATTGATGCAGAGAAAGCATTTGACAAAATACAGCACCCTTTTATGTTAAAAACACTATAAAAACTAGGGATAGTAGGAACATCCCTCAACTTTGTAAAAGCTATCTTTGCTAAACCCAAACTCATCCTAAATGGAGAAAAATTGGAAGCATTCCCTCTAAAAATGGGAACAAGACAAGGATGCCCTCTTTCACTACTGCTATTCAACATAGTCCTTGAAACATTAGCCAGAGCAATTAGACAGATGAAAGAATTAAAGGGATACGAATAGGAAGAGAAGAACTCAAACTATCATTATTTGCCAACGACATGGTCCTATACTTAGAGGATCCAAAAATTTCCACCAGAAAACTTCTAGAATTAATAAATGAATTCAGCAAAGTAGCAGGATATAAAATCAACACCCATAAATCAATTGCATTTCTATACATCAGTGATAAATCCTCCAAAAGAGAAATTAGGAAAACTACCCCATTCACGATAGCCTCAAAAAAAAAAAAAAAAAAACACAAAAAAACTTGGGAATCAATTTAACAAAAGAGGTGAAAGACCTCTATAATGAAAACTACAGAACACTAAAGAAAGAAATTGTACAAGACCTTAGAAGATGGAAAAATCTCCCATGCTCTTGGATGGGTAGAATCAATGTTGTCAAAAAGGCCATACTACCCAAAGTGCCATATAGATTCAATGTGATTCCAATTAAAATCCCAATGTCATTTCTTCTAGACACAGAAAAGGCAATCATGAAATTCATTTGGAAGAATAAGAGACCCAGAATAGCCAAAATAATCCTTAACAAGAAGAGTGAAGCAAGAGACATCACAATACCTTAAACTATACTACAAAGTTACAGTAACGAAAATGGCCTAGTACTGGCACCAAAATAGACATGTAGACCAATGGTACAGAATAGAAGACACAGAGACAAACCCACTTAAATACAGTTATCTTATACTAGACAAAGGTGCCAAACACGTACATTGGAGAAAAGATAGCCTATTCAACAAATGGTGCTGGGAAAACTGGAAATCCATATGCAGCAAAATGACACTAAACCCCTATCTCTCACCATGCACAAAATTCAACTCAAAGTGGATCAAGGACCTGGGAATTAGACCAGAGACCCTATGCCTAATAGAAGAAAAAGTAGGCCCAAATCTTCATCATGTCGGATTAGGATCTTACTTCTTTAACAAGACTCCTATAGTGCAAGAAGTAAAATCAAGAATCAATAAATAGGATGGATTCAAACTAAAAAGCTTCTTCTCAGCAAAAGAATCAATGAAGTGAACAGAGAGCCTACATTCCAGGAACAAATTTTTGCCACATGCACATCTGGTAGAGACTAATCTCCAGGATATATAAAGAACTCAAAAAACTTAATACCAAAACAAACAAACAAACAAACCACCCAATCATTAAATGGGCTAAGGAGCTGAACAGACACTTCTCAGAAGAAGATATACAATCTATCAACAGACATATGAAAAAATACCCAACATCTCTAGCAATTAGAGAAATGCAAATCAAAACTACTCTAAGAGTTCATCTCACGCCAGTCAGAATGGCAGTTATCAAGAACACAAACAACAATAAGTGTTGGCAAGTTTGTGGGGGAAAGGGCACACTCACACATTGCTGGTGGGACTGCAAACTGGTGCAACCAATCTGGAAAGCAGTATGGAGATTCCTTAGAAAACTTGGAATGGAACCACCATTTGACCCAGCTATCCCACTCCTCGGTCTATACCCACAGGACTTAAAAACTGCATACTACAGTGACACAGCCACTTCAATGTCTATAGCAGCTCAATTCACAATAGCTAAACTGTGGAACCAACCTAGATGCCCTTCAACAGATGAATGGATAAAGAAACTATGGCATATATACACAATGGAATATTACTCAGCAATAAAAGAGAATAAAATTATGGCATTTGCAGGTAAATGGATGGAGTTGGAGAATATCATGCTAAGCGAAGTAAGCCAATCCCAAAAAACCAAATGCCAAATGTTCTCTCTGATAAGTGGATGCTGATCCATAATGGAGGAGAGGACACAGGAAAAATGGAGGAAATTTGGTCAAAAGAGAGGGAGGGGGAGTGGGCATGGGAACAGTAAAGATGGTGGAGTGAGATGGACATCATAGCCCTAGCTTCATGTGTGACTGCATATATGATGTGATTCTATGTCACATACAACCAGAGAAATGAAAAGTTGTGCTCCATCTGTGTACAATGAATCAAAATGCATTCCGCTATCATGTATACCTAAGTAGAATAAATAATAATCAAAAATAAAAATAAATTAAAAAAGAGAAAAGAATTTTTAAAAAAGGAACCAGATAAATTTGACTTCAAAATTAAAAACCATTGCTCTGTGAATCTGTGAAAGTCCTTTTTTTTTTTTGGCACTGGGGATTGAACCCAGGGGCACTTTACCACTACATCCCCAGTTCTTTTTAGTTTCTTATTTTGAAACAGGGTCAAAAAGGTGCTGAGGGTCTCTTTAAGTTGCCCAGACTAGCCTCAAACTTGTGATCCTCCTGCCTCAGCCTCCCAAGTCACTGGGATTATAGGCATTCCTTTTAAGAGGAAGGCAAGCTACAGACTGAAAAAAAATATTTTCAAACCATATATTTAAGGGAAGATTAGTATTAAGAATACATAAAGCACTCTCAAAACTCAACAATAAAAGAAGTAACGGTCCAATTAGAACATGGACAAAAGAACATGAAGACACATTTCACTAAATAGGATATACAGGATGGCAAGTAAGCACACAGAAGGATATTGAACATCCTCAGTTATCAGGAAAGTCCAATCAAAATTGCAGGGTGACATCAGAGCATACCTATCAGAATGGCTAAAATAAACAGTGACGCCACCACATGCTGCTAAGGCTATGTCCATCTCATCTGTGCACTACTGGCAGAAGTATGAAATTGCACAGTCAATGTGGAAAATAGTGCATTTAGTTTTTTTAGGAAACCACTGAACAACTACTGCACATCCTAGTAATTACATTCCTGCAAATATATCCCAAAAGAATGAAGAGTGTTCACACAAAAACCTGTAAACAATACCCGTTTATGGCAGCTAATTCACAATAACCAAATTATGGGAACTGCCTAGATGTCCATCAAAGGAGGAATGGATAAAGTCAATGTGGTATAGATACACAGTGGAGTTTTAGTCATAAAGAAGAATGAAATTGTGTCATTACCAGGAAATGGATAGAACTTGATAAACATTGTGTTAAGCAAAATAAACCAATCTCAGAAGGTCAAGGGTCATAGGTGTTCTCCCGTGTGGAAGCTAGACAGGAAAAGGTGAAAAAGTTGGGAGACATCTCATGAAAATAGAAGGAAGACCGATAGGTAGAGGAAGAGAACCAGGGGAAAAGAGGGAGGAAGAGAAAGGAGAGGTACTCAGGGACAAAATTGAGCAAGTTATTATTGTGTAAATGTGCAAATGTGTGACAATGAATCATATTATGATGCATAAATGCACCAATTTTAAATCTGAAAAAGAAAACAGTAAATGTTTGCAACAGCTATATTATTATTACAGCTATTATAACATTATTATTTCTAATCCTAAACTGGTAATAATCCAGATGTTCTTTAACAAGTGAATGGTTAAACCCATTGTGTTTCATCCATACCATGGACAAATAGCAACAAAAAGGAAAAAATCACTGCTGAGACACAACCACCTGGATCAGTCTCCAGAGAGCTTTGCTGAGGGAAAACAATCATCCCCCACAGTTATTGATTTATTTTTTTGCAGTGCCAGGGATTGAACCTAGGGCGTCGCACATGCCAGGCAACTGTTCTACCACTGAGCCACAACCCAGCTCTACTGATTTATTTTTAAGAGAGAATGTGTGTGTTGGACAACTGTATCTGTACATACTAACATTTGTAGTAAAAACTAGGATCTAGAGACAGTGTAGCATAGCAGGCAACAGTACTTCCTTCAAGGAATCCTGGGAGGGTTCAGTGAAAGACTACATGCAGAGAACCTGAGCTTTAACAGAGCCTGGCCCACGGGAGTTCACGAGGTTTTACATATATATGCACCAATTTTACATATAAAAGTTTACATGCCTACACATGTATGTTGATTACATATTTCCATACATAAGATTTGTGTGTGCATACATATATATATATATACACACACATATATACACACATGTATATACTTGCAGTCATATAGACTCTGAAATGATTATACATACAAAAAACTAGTAATAGCCATTACCTCTGGACAAGGGGTGAGAGAGACTGACTTTTCACTGCGTGTAATTTGCAACCATGTTGAGACAATTCCCAGCTAGCTCAACGGGGTTACATCTGATAAACCCACTGGAATTTGGAAACATCACAAGTAGAAATTCTTTTAACACACCTACTGAGCATCAGCTTAGGTGAGCCTGCCTTGAATGTGTTCAGAACACTTATATCCGCCTACCGTTGCACCGTTATTTAGCAGAGCATATGTGCATATATACCTTTACTTTTTTTTTTTTTTTTCTGAGTCATGGATGGCCACTGAGATAAAGCAACAGGAGAGATCTCAGTCTTGTGGGAGGGAAGGGGAGAACAAGGCTGGAAGTCGCAGCCTCAGTGGATGACCGCAGCCCATGACAGAAACAGCAGCAAATCCAGAGAAGGGGCAAACGTCACTTTCAGAATTACATCATGATATTCCAAACTGATTTTCAAGAAGAAATTAAAGACATATAAGGAAACAGGAATATATGGCTCATTTGCAGGGGAAAAAAAAGATATTGAAACCGTCTCTGGAAGCCTTGTCATTGAACCTACTAAATAAAGATTAAACGTTAGAAGTCCCTGCACCATGATCTCACTTTCTGCGGTTGCAGTTATCTGCAAACACATTTTGAAAATAGCAAATTGAAAATTCCAGAAATAGTTCATAAGTTTAACTTGTGTGCCGTTCTGAGTGGTGCAGTGGAAGCCCCCACTGGCCTGCTCCACTCACCTGGAAAGGGAACCAGCCCTGTGATATCATAAGTAGAATAGGTATTTCATACACCCACACTACTGAATATCAGAGCTTAGCCTAGCCCACCTTAAATGTACTCAGAACACTTACAGTAGCCTCCCATTGGGCAAACCATATGTATGTGTGCAACTTTTTTTTTTTTTGCAGCCTAGGAATGGAAGCCAGGGCCTCATGCACGCCAGGCAAGTGCTCTACCACTGAGCTACATTCCCAGCTCCAAAGTACATTATATAATGAAGTGTTGAAAATCTTCTGTAACTTATTGAATATTGTACCTGAAAATGGAAAACAGCACTATTTTAAGTAAAAAACAAACCATCACTAGTTGGGGGCCTCTGTATGCTACCTGCCTACCAGTCACTAGTCATCAGACCAACTATCGTAGTATCACAGTGCTTTTATGTTCCCGGAACCATTATTTTACTTATTGATGGCCCCAAAGCATAAGACTACTATGTTAGTCAGTTTTCCATTGCTAGGATAAAAGAGAAAAGCAACTTAGAGAATAAAAGACCTGTTTTGGCTCACGGTTTCAGAGGTTCCAGCTCATGGTCAACTGGCTCCATTGCTTTGGAGCTGAGTCAAGGCAGAACATCATGGCAGGAGGGCCTGGTGGAGGAAAGCTGCTCACTTCATGGCAGCTAGGAAGAAGGGGAGAGGAGGGAGGAAAGGGCCAGGGAAGAACCCTTCCAGGGCATGCCACCACTGACCTACTTCCTGCAACTAGGCCCCAGCACCTAGTTTCTACCATCTCCCATAAGGCCAAGTTATTAATCCATCAACGGTCCATGAATCCCCCGAGGTGGTCGGAGCCCTCTGGTCTGGTCCCTTCCCAAGAGCCCCGTTCCAACAGCATTGCTGAGGGCCATGCCTTCAGCACATGAGCCTTTGGGGGACATTCCAGATCCAAACCATGACAAAGACTGATGCTGGCAGTTTGGATGTACCAAAGAGAAGCCACAAGTGCCACCTTTAAGTGAAAAGTGAACACTCTTGACTCAATGAGGGAAAACATACGCTGGGTTGCTGAGATCCAGTGAGACGCAGCCGTGCAGCTGTGAGGAAGGGAAAAGAGATCAGCTACTTCTGCTGTCATACCTACAGAAGTCACGGCCGCAGTATGCGATGACAGCTGATGGAAAAGGCACCGAGTCTATGGAAGACGTGAACAGAAAATGTGCCATGGCTGTGGGCAACGCCGTGCCAGAAAGCACTGAGGCTACACACAAGGACCTTGGCCAGGGACACCCTGCAATAGGTGACATCAAGGCATTTACTACAAGTGAGGGATGATCACACAGATTCGGGAATAGGTTTACACTGAAAAAGACAAAGATCAGTGCAGAGGCTGCTTCCAGTGAAGCCCTTGCTGCCACAGTCCAGCAGGGCTGAAGTTGGGAAAAGGACACTGTCCACGGGAGGTCCTCAGCTGTGATGGAAGAGATGCTCACTGGCACCTACCTGCATAAAAGAGCAAAGCAGGCACCCGTGCATAGGATGTGGCAGGACAGAGGGACTCTGGTACCACGTGGCAACACCGCAGGGCACGTGATAAAGCCAGGAGCAATGCAGAGAGGGGACGCCCGGACCCTCAAAGCAGAATTCACCCACCCAGGTTCTGGCAGCATGCTGAGAGAGCATGAGTGACAGTCATCTTGTTGATGGACTATTTCATCCCAGGACTCACGAGAGTGTGTGGCACAGGAAGGGCCGGGATTTCAAGTCCTACGAGTGCTGGACAATGCAGCTGGCCATTGTGAATCTGTTTGCTGTAAAGATGACAATATCAAGGTTGTTTTTTCAATGGTTCAAATACAACCTCATTGCCTCAACCCCTTGGGCAGGGCATTATTTTGTTTTCCAAGGCCACATCCCCCCACCTGTTTTTTCTTTTTTGACTCATGAACAGTAATTGATGCAGACCCCACCTAGACATCATGCAGCTCTAGAAATTCTTCACTCCTGCTGATGCAATAACATTCTTCAAAGTTGCAACGAGTGAACTAAAAGCAGAAACTGCAAATGCCTGCAGGAAGAATATAGAGATTGAATCAAGAGTGATTTCACAGGTTTCCCAGGGATTGATAGAAAAGTGAGAAAAATCATCCAGGCAGCAAGAAAAGCTGTTGGAGGAGGATTTGCCAACACGCCTGAAGAAGTGGAAGAATATTTCGCCAGCTTTGAAAAGAATCAACAGGAAAGGAACCGGAAAGACTTGAGGAGTCATTCACAAAGGAAGAGGAAGGTGAAGAAACCAGATGTGGACAGTACTGAAATTGGCCAAAGTGTTTCAAATTGCACAGGCTTCAAAAGACACAGTCACAGCACTCAGTCCTCAGATGGAATGCAGCATTAAAGTCACCCGTATGCTCATCAGAGGATCGAAACTTGAGGCAATACTTTGATGAGTTGAAAGGGTGGGGGGTGGCTCAATGGCAGAGCATGTGCCTGCCACACAGGAAGCCCTGGGCTCCATCTGCAGCACCACACACACACACACAAACACAACTTCCAATGAGAAGAAATTCCAATTAGTGACATCAAGCCATCTACCACATGTGAGGGGAAAAACCTTCAAATATTGAGGACCTCCGATGATCACTCTTGCCTGCATAGACCCTGTCGATGCTCAGGGATCCAGGATGATCCAGGTGATCCCGCTGATGGATCAGCCGAATATCAATAAGAGCTCAAGACTAGGTCAAAAGCCACTTGGCTGACCTCACTTCACCTCATAAGAACAAGGAGAGAGAACAATGAAATTCCTTTAGAGACCACATTCACAAAACTTTTATTACAGTTTCTATTAATTGTTTTATTAGCAGTTATTGCTGACAACTGAAAATAACAAAAGATAGAATATACAGTAATTAAAATCAGAAATGTGGGGTGGGGAAGTTTACTACCAACCCCACAGAAACAAAAAGAATTACAAGAAAACACCATGAACAACTCTATGTCAACAAATTAGATGACCTAGATGAAATGCGTAAAGTCCCAGGAACATTCAAATAACCAAAACTGATTTAAGAAAAAAAAATTTTTGCACAGGCCTGCAAGTAGTGTGGAGTGTAGTAATTAAAGCTTCTCAGTAAGGAAACTTCCACAACCAGATGGCTTCACCAGTCTACTGAAGTCTGGCAAGCATTGAAAGAAAGATTAACACCATTCTCCTCACATTCTTTCAAAAGAGAGGAAAGGAGGGAAGGAGGAGGGAGGGAGGGAGAGGGGAGAGAACACTTCTTAGCTCAGTCAAGAGGCCAATCACCTTAATTCCAAAGCCAGGCAAAGTCACCACAAGAAAGCTACAACATGATATCCTTTATGAAAATAGATACAAAAATCCTCAGTAAAATACTAGCAAATTGAATCCAACAGCATATTTAAAGTATTCTATTATTGGACATGGTGGCAGACACCTGCAGTCTAATTAGGAGGCTGAGGCAGGAGGATTGCTTCAGCCCAGAAGCTGGAGGCCAGTCTGGGCAACACAGCAACACCACCTCCAAAAAAAAAAAAAAAAAAAGTGATCAGACACCATGATCAAGTGGGGTTTCTCCATGAATGCAAGGGTGATTCATCATAGGAAAATCAAATCGTGCTAATATAGCACACTAATAGAACAAAGAAAACCACATCATCATTTCTTGATTCAGGAAAAAGCATTCAAGTACCTTTCATGATAAACATGCTACATTATGAATCTTGAAAACTGAAAGCAGTCAGTCATAAAAAGCTACATTAGCTGGATGCAGTGGTGCACGCCCGTAGTTTCAGTTACTCAGGAGGCTGAAGCAAGATTGTAATTTTGAGGCCAGCCTCAAAAACTTTTAAAGTCTGTCTTAAAAATAAGTTGTCTAAAAAGGGCTGGCCTTTTGGGGGGAATGGAGACGTGGCTCAGTGGTAAAGCACTTGCCTAGCATGCACAGAGCCCAGAGTCCAATCCCCAGTGTGCGCGCACTCACATGGCGGGGGAACGTGAGGCAGCTCTGTGATAGTGCTCGCCCTAGCACGCACAAGGCCCTGGGTTCAACACCCAGTATGGCTAAAAGAAAAACAAAAGGAAAAAAAAGCTATGTATTAGGTATCCATGAAATACCCAGAGTCAGAAAACCCATCAAGAGAGAAAGCAGACCAGTGGTTGCCAGGGACAAGGAGGGGAAGGATGGGGAGCCACTTGTTACTAGAACAGGATTTCCTTTTGTGGTGATGAAAATGTTCTGGACTTGGCCAGGATGCTCAGATGACATGGTGAATGTATTCAATATCACTGACAGCAAACTTCCTATGTGTATATTTAAATTTAAAATACAAATACAAAGAAATTAAATCCCCTCAAAACAATGAGCAAGATTAAATGGATTTAGAGACAGGATTCCTGTCTCTTGTGTGTGGAAACTCAAGAAAAAACAATTCAAAATATCGAATTAGTTGATTATTCCAGAGTTTAATGATTGAGTACAAAGTCAGGTTCTACTGCCAGCCCGGCGTCAGCGCCCACCAGCCAGGTGGTCTTCCCCACAGGAATCCCTCCAGAGCACCTCTGCCTCCAAGAGCCTGGGGCTTCCAAAATGTGGATGGTTTAAAAATTCATGTTGTTAGTTGCAAATCAGAGAATCCAATTTGCCAAGCCTCACTGTTTATTAAACATGCCGCTTTCCCTGGGCTTCCCTGTCTTAAGGCTGCTCAGGTACAAGACTGGAAACTTCAAACGATCCATGCCCCAGGGCTTGCTTGTCACCCCCGCTAGAGTCTATGCTCCAGCAAAGGGCCTCCATTAGGGGAAAGCCCTGGACTGGGAGCACTCAAACCCCTCCCGTTGTCACTGCTACACTGTTACACTGGGTCCTTCCATCTCCTGAAATGGCAAGCCCGTTGTTTTTCTTCACCACACCTTGAGAATACACACTAGTTAACTTTTATGTTCTCTTATCCATTACGAAAAGATCAAACCTGGATTATTGGGTATTTTCCTCATTTCAACCACACTATGTCAGGGCTGATTTGTTGCAGTAGGCCAGAAAACAATGGACCGGAACTCTACGATCCCAGGAGAAGCCAGTCCTTCCTAGAACTGCTCTCCTTTGGTGTCTATCAGCGACAGAGCTCACAGCCACAACTCCCAGACCGGAGAAGGGAGGAGGAAGAAGGCGCTCCCACCTCTGAGCACACACATCCTTTGGTCATGAACAACAAGGTGTTCTAAGCTCAGAGACGGGAGCAGGAGACTTGCTTGGCTAGAGAACAGGACCAGGGAAAATGGATCCAAGTCAGCCACTGACCTAACGGCCCCAGCTGAACTCTGACAACCTGAGAGGGCCCAGGAGTACTGCCGCCTGTCCTCAACAGAGCGCTAGCTTACAGCCAGCAGCCACTTGGTCCAGCTGCCAGTCTGCACACTGCAACACAAGAGGGAGCTGCGGCTCTCCCTGTTCCTGTACTTCTTGTATCATCTGAAACTTTCAGGGGAATCTAGTCCTGACAGTGAGCTTCCTAACCTCTTTCGACCATGCCCTCTGCTGATCTGATCTGAACTGGACAAAACAAAGGCTTCCAGAGAAGTCCTTATATTCACATTTTGGATAATTCCATGGAGTTCTCAGAGAAATGCTTTACCCTTAGAGAAACTAACGCTAGGACCTAGGTGTCCTGGATGCTCAGCTGCACATGCTAAAGGGGGCCTATGGCCAAGAAGGAACCATGGGCTTGTGGCCTTCTCAGGTAGCTGGGAGCTGAGGGCATAAAGCCTGGCCCCAGCTGCAGCATGGGGGAGGGAAGGGCTGTTTTTGTTTTTGTTTTCTTTTTCTTTGCAGTTCAGAAATTTATTGGTGAATGGGTTTGGGCCAGTTGGCGTTTACTTGCTCGGTCCCTTCAGCCCTAGTATAGTGGCTGTAGGGATCAGAGGCCACAATGCCCTGCTGGTCACTGGTGATGTTACCCCAGGAAGATGACAGGCCTTTCTCCTGGGTCCAATGTGCCAGGGCTCCAACGTGCTATCAGAGAGATTCTACTTTGGTGCTCAGTGCCTGGGCTGGGGAGATGAGGGTCTTGAGGATCTCCGTGTAGTAGGGGCCAAACACCTGCTGGTTGTGATGTGTCAGATTCACAAACTTTTGGCCCAGTTCCGCCAGCTCTGCCTCAATGAGAGTGAGGCCTCCAGGAAGGTCTAGCAGAGATCGCTGTACACCAAGAACCAAACAGCACTTGAGAAACAAATGGATCCGCTGGTCTGTGAGCAGAAGAGAGAGAGAAGGAAAAAGGCAGATTTCAGGGAGAAATGCTGGTCCTGCTTTCCACTCACCATCTTCTAAACTAAGATATTAACCAACTGCCCACTCCCTACAGACAAGGAAGGGTGCTTTTTTTTTTTTAAAAATATTTATTTTTTAGTTGTAGGTGGACAGAATATCTTTATTTTTATGTGGTGCTGAGGATCGAACCCAGTGCCCCACACATGCTAGGCGAGCGCACTACCACTGCGCCATAACCCCAGCCCCAAGGAAGGGTGCTTTGCTGAGGTTATTCAGCACTCAAGGACAAAGCAAAGATAAAAAAAAAAAAAACTGGGTTGGTCAGTTTCTGAGCATTCAGGATCGCCTAAGTAGCCATCAGTTCAATCCTACTGAGTATCTGACATACAGGAGGGTCTTAGCCTGATTCTTTAGCTGGTTGAGCTTAGAAGCAAGCTGGCCAAGTTCATGGCCTTCATTCCCACAGGTGGACAGGGGAATTCCTTATCATGGGGACATGTTTTCCAGCCTATTCAGCAAGACTTCTTGTTGTTTTGTTTTTGCTGGGGATGGAACTCAGCATGCCATAGGCCCCCTTTAGCATGTACAGCTGAGCATCCAGGACACCTAGGTGCTAGTGTTAGTTTCTCTAAGGGTAAAGCATTTCTCTGAGAACTCCATGGAATTATCCAAAATGTGAATATAAGGACTTCTCTGGAAGCATTTGTTTTGTCCAGTTCAGATCAGATCAGCAGAGGGCATGGTCAAAAAAGGTTAGGAAGCTCATTGTCAGGACTGTTTCAGATGATACAAGAAGTACAGGAACAGTAAGAGCCTCAGCTTCCTCTTGTGTTGCAGTAGTTAATGGAACTCAGCTGGTGCATGCCAGGCAGATGCTGTCCTACTGAGCTGCACCCCCAGCTCAGCAACAATCCCTTGCTGGCAGGGGTGTGTGTGCGTGTGTGTGTGTGTGCGTGTGTGTGTGTGTGTGTACATGCTGGGGGATGTCAAGGGTCTTGTATTACAGTCAGAGAACAATCAGTAGGCCAGGGTGACTTAACACATTACCAAAGGGTCATGAATCCCTAGAGTCAAATCTTTCCTAGAACCACAGTCAGTTTTTGAACTGAAAGGAATGTACTTCCAACCCAGTAAAACAGTGACTGCCCAATCACCAGGTCTTTTTTTGTTGTTGTTACTGGGGATTAAACTCAGGGGCACTCAACCACTGAGCCACATCCCCAGCCCTGTTTTGTGTTTTATTTAGAGACAGGGTCTCACTGAGTTGCTTAGCACCTCGCCATTGCTGAGGCTGGCTTTGAACTCGCGATTCTCCTATCTCAGCCTCCCTAAGTGCTGGGATTATAGGCTTGCACCACCGCACCCAGCACAACCTGGTTTTTAAGTGTTAAATGGTTTAGTAACTGACTTCCAGGGCTGGGATACTCCCCGCTCCAAGTGCTTCCTGCCCTATAGTCAATGCTCACCAATGACACTGCGGACACAATTCTCTTTCTTGGCGATATTCTGGAGCTGTCCTATCAGAGAGGCGGTGTTTTCACTGCCCAGAGCAGCAAGGCCCATAGTCTTGAGGCTTTGATGGATCTCCTGGGACACCTGTTCACTCACAGTCTGCATAGCCTCCTCAGGCCTAGACCAGGAAAGAAAGCCAACTGGCACCCAGTAGGTGATCCTGGCAGAAGCCCAGGAACGCAGCAAGCTCCACAGGAATTGAGGCCCAGTTGAGAGCAAGTCCCAGCCACTACCCAGCCCCCAGCTCCTGGCAGGCAGCAGGCCCCAGGAAAGGTACCACGTCCTCCCTGCTTCCTTCAGAGACACCAACTGTTTTCTACACATGGCACCACATTCTACTCCTTCAAAGACAGACTATAAAACCAACTCCAGAAAGGGGCTTAGCTCTGCCCTCGGAACCATGCAACATTCTTTAGTCCATGGACTTTATATGTACATTTTAAAGATTTTCCTTGGTCATCTGCCCACCTCATCAATTACAATTCTGCGCTTCTGGGGTTGGTTTGTTTGGGGTTTTGTGATGCTGGGAATTAAGCCCAGGGCCCTGTACACCAGGGCCTGCTCGCTACCTCTGAGCCACACCCCCAGCCCCAACCCCAGCCCCAACCTTGGAGGTGTTCGGCCATGTTGCTGACTGACTAGCTCCTGGGTAGGCATAACACCAGCCATGAGAGTTCCCACAACAATGATGGGCTGGTGTTTAATGACCCCTCTGCTGCAAACTGTCTTCCACAGTACCCTTTCTGGAAGAAAGTTTTATTTTTCTTTGTCACAGCCTCAAGATCACTTAGGGAAAGAAACCACCACTGTGGATGGCTCCCAAGGGCCCTTGTTCTGCGGTGAGTAGGAAGCAGTGATGTACCTTCCACTCTAAAAGAGAGTTGCATGCTCACCTAGAGTTAAATTCCTCCATCAGGGACTTGGTTATGCGTTTCAGTTTATCCACAAACTGAGGTGAACCAAACAAAACGCTGCCAGAGAAACTACTGGCCACTAGCAAGACGGAGGCCAGGATGGTTAACTGGTGCAACTGGGACTCCAGCTCCTGTAGACGGGTTCTGTCCATCAGCAGGGTCTGGGAAACAGGACAGCGGGCAGTCAGCAGAGCACGGTGGTGACAGAAGGCCTGACACGAACCAAGGCAATGCCCCACATGCCTACCTCAGGGAACTCTTCGTTTTCAGGGTCCCAAAGGAGGAGGTTCAGGAAGCCCTGGGACAGCACCATTGTGGGGCTCAGGGGCTCTGAGTTGCTGGCTGCCTCACTTGGAGCAGGGCCTGCCACGTTGGAAGAGTCAGGCGAGTCGGGGTAACCTGAGGGTGGAGCGGACAGGTCCGCCGCTGCCTGCGTCAGCCACTTGGTGGTGTGGTCCAGGAGGCCTGGGGCGGGGAAGAGAGTGGGTAAGCACCTTTGGCACCTTTTTCCCTGGGGCTTCAAAACCAAGGTTCCTTTCAAAATGTACTCCTGGTTAGTAAGTAAATGCTTCGGGGCCTTTCTGTCTTAGACGTTTTCTCCCTCCCTGTACCTGAGGAAAAACTTTCTGTTCCTAAAAAGAGTCTGAATATGCTCTCATAAAGGTCATCTGCAGGCTCCCGCCTTCCTGCTCCTCCCTCGCATCATACATACTGGGCTGCTGGTTGAGCTGCTCCTGGAATTTAGCTCGTTCCAACTGGATGGAGTGTTCCTGTAGGTGCGGTTGCAGGCTCTGGATAGTGTAGTTCACCATGTCCATCTTCATCAGGCCCAGAACCTGGAAGATTCCTCTGACATGGGGAAACAGAATGTTCACACCATGAAAGGAAATCTAGAGAGGGAAACGCACCCGACAGTCGCCAAATCACTCTTCTCTAGAATTAGGAAATTAGTCCTACCTTCCACATCTACAGAAAAATGACATGACCCAAAGCCCAGAGTGAGTTAGTGGCAGAACTGGAAATAGCTCAGTCTCTTTCACTGTGGTCATTCCACTGTCTCTCACAAAGGGCTGTCAGAGGAGGGAAACACGCCAGCTTGTCAGGGATCTTCTCTGGGAGGTGGGATTATAGGTGATGCTGTTCTGGACTCTTTGGGCCAATGGTGGCTTCTTTTTTTTCTCTTCTTGGGTCTCAGTTCCTTAGTTCCTACAGCCATCCATCCTTGTCCCCTTATAGTGTGTGAACTGGGCAAGAGAAAACCTGGGAAAGTTTTCACTCTTTAGAAGAAAAGATTTTGTGTGGGGCTGGGATTGTAGCTCAGTGGTAGAGCGCTTGCCTTGCATGTCTGAGGCACTGGGTTCAATCCTCAGCACCACATAGAAATAAATAAAATAAAGATATTGTGACCATCTACAATTAAAAAAAAAAAAAGAAAGGATTTTGTGTTATGGAAGCATGTTACGCAGCAGAACCCAATCAGTCCAACAATAGACAAATGATCATAATGAAGCCATCTTTGGAAAAGGAAAAACTGTAAACCCAAGAGAAGAAAAGGGGTATTAGGTCTTTGGTGGGGAAGAGTCAGTCCAGACAATGGCTACAATCCAGTGTCTGGCTCCACTTTTCTAGGCCGGGGGCTGGAGCAGGTTTCAGGGTCAGTAATTGAGTTTCATACCTCAATAACCGAACAGGGTCTGTGATATTCTCAAGTTTCTGTACGGCTTCATCTCGAACGGGTGCACACAACAGAGTCATCATGTTGAGGATGTACTTGGAGAGGTAAGGGACGTCCAGGGCTCCGTGTTCTGCCTCCTGCTTGATCAGCTCCATGTCCAGAGCTTCTTCAATCTCACTTCTCAGGCGGTTCTGGCGTGGCAACAGCAGCGATAGCAAGATCTGCCCGGGAAAGAAAGTCAAAAGAGGTGTTCCTTTCTGTTCAAAGCCCCAGATTTTCCCCAGTGGGTAACAGTGTTATTTTTTTGCACGGTGGAGATTGAACCCAGGGCCTCTTATGTGCTAGGCAAGCACTCTTACCCTGAGTCATGCCCCCAGCCCTCCAGACTGCAGTTTTTAAGGAACAACAATTTGGGTCCCTAAATTCCTTATAAGATATTACTTATCTTTCTTTAGAGGTCAATGATAATTCATTTTTTTTTTGGTACTGGAAATTGAACTCAGGGGCACTCGACCACTGAGCCACATCCCCAGGCCTATTTTTTTTTTTAATATTTTTTTAGTTGTAGATGGACACAATGTCTTTATTTTATTGCTTTGTATGTGGTGCAGAGGATTGAACCCAGGGCCTCACGCATGCGAGGCAAGCGCTCTACCACTGAGCTACAATCTCAGCCCTATTTTGTGTTTTATTTAAAGACAGGGTCTTTAAATAAAGAGTTGCTTAGTGCCTTGCCGTTGCTGAGGCTGGCTTTGAACTCGTGATTCTCCTGTCTCAGCCTCTCAAAGTGCTGGGATTACAGGTGCACCACTGCGCCTGGCTGATAATTCAATTTTTTAAAAATATTTTTTAAACTGTTATTTTATTCATTTATGTATTTTGTATGTGGTGCTGAGGATCGAACCCAGTGCCTCACACATGCAAGGCAAGCGCTCTACCACTGAGCCACAACCCCAGCCACGATAATTCAGTTTTTAAGGGGATCAATTATAGCAATAATATATCATTTTTAAGGCAAAATGAGACGGAGACTAATAAAATCAAGGAGTATGATAAAAAGAAGTACAGGGTACAACAAATACACAATATCACCACATGATAACAATGCACTCTTAATTTTAAAATGTAGGCATTTTTGAGAGGCTGAGATGAAACAGACAAAGGAACTGTTCTGAGTTGCCTAAAGTTGCCTGTTAACCCACAAACAGAAGTTCCTGGTGCACAGAGATTCTAATTCACCTCTCTGCCTCTGTAACACACACAACATGGTGAGGCTGGGGCTGGGCTCCACGCTTCATTGAATGGCACTCTGTGTTGTCCAGCAAGACCCAACTGTCCAGCATCATGTTAGATAAGATGAAAACTGCTCGACACTACCTATTGTAATTGTTAAGCTAGGACAGTCACCAACTCAGCGGCTCTGTTCCAAATCAACCCTACTCGGAGAAGATGGAGCTGAGTCCTTGAAATGCTTTTCCTTTGCTGGTTGGTAGGTTTTTGTCCATGGAAGTGCCGAAGGGATTCTCAAGAGGAAGAGGCCTGTCTTCCTGGCTCTGGCCTGCTCCTCCCAGCAAATTCCTACATCACAGAAGGTTCTCTGTTCAAACTACTGTGTGGTTTCTGGAACTCCTTATTGTACCCTGACCGATGAACTCACTGGCTCTATAAATGAGGTCTGAACTCATGAGCAGGAAGCCGTGAGCAGTTGAGATGAAGCAGACTAGGAGATGGCAGACAGCCCCACCCACGCCCAGGGGCCTGTCACACCTCAGTGGTTTCTTCAGCTTCAGGGGTCTGGGGCTTATCAGGTATCCCCTCCAAGATGGAAAACAAGTTGCTACCTTCAAACTACCCACCATCAAAACAGAGGTACAACACAGGTACACTTGGTAGCAACGTGCCTGGATTTTCAAGGCAACGTATGCCAAATTTGAGTTGACTATCTCAGCACTCATTTAGAATCACTAATTTCAAGTGAGTTCTAGAGCAAGAGTAGGCTCTGCAGCGAGTTCAGCCTGCAATACAAGCCACTCTACAATCCAGGTCTTAGGATCCAGGAGATCCAATGACGACTTACGTGTCCATAGTTATCAAGGATGCTGTGAAGAAATATCTTGCAAGCAACTGTAGGAGGATCCCAACATAAAGCTTTAGGATTCTGGAGCAAATCTACATTCTCTGTGCAGATAACTATCTGCCTTTTGAGAAATGGTTTACTACTGAGGCTATGGCATCAAGTGGCCATGTGGCCTGAGCTTCCCATCAGGAACTAGGTATTGTGTAACATACCCAGTCAATAACATTGGACAAGCACAGCAGAAATACATCATCAAATAAAAATGGCCTATAACCAACCAAGCATATAATGGGAAAAAAGACAGATATATAGACTGACAGAGGTCCCAGAAATAAAACCTGGATACAGGGTATAATGATTTTGAACAGCAAGGACAAGATCATTTGATGGGGAAAGAACAGCTTTTTAATAGATGGTGTTTGGAAAAGTGGATATCCACATGTAAAAGAATGAAGCTGAATGGAGTTATTTATTAAAAAATAATTCAAAGTGGATCAAAGACCTAAAACCTAAGAGCTGAAACTATGAAACACTTAAAAGACACCATAGGAAGGGCTGGCTGGGGTGTGGCTTGGTGGAAGAGCACTTGCTAATATGCATGAGGCCCTGGGCTTGATCCCCAGAACTATGGAGGAGGAAAAAACCCAATAGAATCATTTATGATCCTGAGTTGGGTAAATTTCATCAAAATTAAAACATTTGTACATTACAAAACAAAAAAAGAAATGAAAAACACTAACCATAGAATCATATATCTGACAAAGATATATTATCTAGGATATGTAAAGAACTCCTAAAATTCAACAACAAAAAGGTAAACAACTCTATTTATATAAAGATGGGCAAAGGACTTGGGTAAACATTTCTTCAAAGATGTAAAAATGGCCAGTAAGTACATGAATAAGTGCTCAACATCTGTAGCCATTAGAAAAATTCAAGTGAAGGGCTGAGGGTGTGGCTCAGTGGCAGAGCGCTTGCCTCCCATGTGTGGGGCACTGGGTTCGATCCTCAGCACCACATAAAAATAAATAAAACACAATAAAGACACTGTGTCCATGTATAACTAAAAAAAAAATTCAAGTGAAAACCACAGTGAGATAATGTTCCACACCCATCAGAAAAGCTATGATCAAACAAAAAAGAATGGAATATAGTACCAGGCACAGTGATGCATGCCTATAATCCTAGCTACATGGGAGACTGAGGCAGGAGGATCACAAGTTCAAGGCCAGTCTCAGCAACTTAGCAAGACCTTGTCTCAAAATAAAAAATAAAAAGGGCTAGGGATGTAGCTCAGTGGTAAAGTCCCCCTGGGTTCAATCCTCAGTATCACATGTTTAAAAAAAAAACAAAACAGAAAATGGAAATTGTGGCAAAGACAGAGAAATTGGAACCTTGGTGCACTGGTAGTGGGAATGTAAAATGGTACAGCTGCTGTGGAAGAGCTGACAGTCCCTTAAAATGTAAACCATAGAATTACCATATGATCCAGCAATTCCATTTCTAAGTATACACCTAAAAGAATTCCAAGCAGGGACTTGTACACCAATGTTGATAGCAGCTTTATTCACAATAGTCAAAAGGTAGAAACAAAACAAAAATGTCTACCAAATGATTAATAAAGAAAATGTAGTTTACCCATAGAATGGACTATTACTCAGCCATAAAAAGAATGAAATTCTGATAAGTGCCCTCATTTCTCTAATTCTATTGTTATAGTTACTTTTATATTAAACCATTCGTGTTCAAATTTCTGTATGATTTGTGTGACTGATTCATGGACCATGTTCAGTTAGGATTTGCTAGTCACTGATATTTGATAGCTCAGGATATCTAGGAACTTTCTATTTACAAATGGAAGTCACTCACCTCTTTAATTTCTTTCAGAAGTTCGAGAGCACAACTAAAGTCGGGGGGAGTAGCTGATAGCTGTTCTTTAAGATGGTCCCAAAAGTCATTGTGCATTGTCTCCTTGACCTTGCCTTCTGAACTGTGACTAAGTTAAAAGAGAAAATTATTCTATCTACTCAAAAACGTACATAGGTATAAAATAATAGTTGCCTAAGCCCCAAACAGTATTTGATATGGAAAAGGATGATTATACTGACAAGAAAATGGCAGGAACTATGTCTGGACTGCAGCAGAGCTGAACAAGCTTCGGGGAGACTGAGAGTTCAAGGGCATCAGCAAAACCTCTCAGAAGCTCCTCATGGTTCCAGAGCAGCCCCCTCTCTGCAGGAGGAAGAACCCTAAATAAGGTGAAATCAGGCCATTTGGCACTGATTGCGCACCCTGGTATAGCTGTATGACCGAGTGTTGGTGTATATATGTATGTGTGTATGTATATGTGTGTATAGACATTTTGTGTGTTTACATATGGCATTCAATGAAATGATCTTTCATTTTCTTAGATTCCTAATATAGGAAAAAGTTTTCCTTCTTTGATAACACCTGAATGTCAGATAGATATCCACATCTGCAGATCTAAAATGCAATGACTCCGTCCCCTCCCCACACCTCTTCCTTTTGAATTCCCAGTCTCAATGGCATTACCATCTAAACAGGCATGGAAGCTACAAAGATTGACCTTTTTTTTTTCCTCACCTAATAAAAATATAGAGGATTCAAGGGGTTGGGGTTTAGATCAGTGGTAGAGCACCTGCCTAGCACGCACAAGGCCCTGAGTTCAGTCCTCAGCCCTGAGGAGAAAAATATATACATACACAATGCGAAGGCAATTCAACTGAGAAAGGAGAACCATTCCAGCAAATGGTGCTGGGACGACCAGACATCCACATGCAAAAAGTCAACCCAAACCCGGCTTACACCCTTCACAATTGCAGATCAGAAAGTAAAACACAAAACAATAAAACCCCAAGAAGGTAACACAGGAGAAAATCTAAGTGACCTTGGGTTTGGTAATCAATTTTTAGAGAGACACCAAAAGCACCACCCAGGAAATGAAAAATTGGTAAACTGGAATTCATTAGAATTAAGAACTTCTGTTCTGTGAATGACACTACCAAGAGAATGAAAAGACAAGCCACCCTGAGAAAGGACACGTATCCAAAATGAACAAAGAACTCCTAAAACTCAACACTAAGAAAATAAACAATGAGGAGCCGGGCGCGGTGGCTCACGCTTGTAATCCCAGCACTTAGGGAGGCTGAGACAGGAGAATCGCGAGTTCAAAGCCAGCCTCAGCAACGGCGAGGCGCTAAGCAACTCAGTGAGACCCTGTCTCTACATAAAACACAAAATAGGGCTGGGGATGCGGCTCAGTGGTCGAGTGCCCCTGAGTTCAATCCCCAGTACCAAAAAAAAAAAAAAAAGAAAAACAATGAGGAAAGACAAAGACTGTGTCACAAGTCCTAAGGATGCCCTTTGGCTTCACCTCAGGTCCATCTAATAGATAATGTTACAACTTCATTTTCAAAAATTAAATAATGGCCAGGCATGGTGGCACATGCCTGTAATCCCAGCAACTCAGGAGGGTGAGGCAAGAGGATCAGAAGTTTGAGGCCAGCCTCAGCAACTTAGCGAGACCTTGTCTTAAATAGAACAAAATTTTTAAAAATTTTATACTGGGGATTGAACCCAGAGATGCTTAACCATTGAGCCACATTCCCAGTCCTTTTGATGTTTTGAGAGAGTCTTACTAAGTTGCTGAGACTGGCCTAGAACTTGTGATCTTCCTGCCTCAGCCTCCAGAGTCACTAGGATTATAGGCATGCTAATTTTAGCCACACCTAGCTAAAATTCTTTAAATCAGAAGATCTTTTGAATCTCTGAGCCCCTGATTTAAACTTCTACTCCTTTGAATCCAATTCTTTTTTCTTTAGTAAATTAATTCCTTGAGCTCAGGAGAGAAACATCTGAAAAAAATCAGTTTGAATTGTCTATTGTGAATGTGTGATGCTTGGCCACAGGGCACTCATTGCTCAGTGACTCTCTCCCCTTCTATGCACAGCTTTGGTTTCCTTGCTTTACTTTTCCTCCTATGGGCTCAATGTGTTAGGGGGTCTGGGTGAAGGCAGCCAATCCCAGGATGGAAACCCAAGAACACGGTCGAGAGAGCAACCCGAGCCCCGGGCAGCAGCCTACCGACTGCTAAGTTGTCTCAGCTCTTCTTTCTTCTTGCCCATTTTTATAAATGGTCTGACTCGTGAAAGGGCTGCATCTTTTGCTCCTTCTTCTGAGGACCTTGGGTAAAATCATAAAAGATTTTGTTATTTTTGGTCTTGAGTAAAAATTAATTTGATTTATACTTGTGTCTCGAATCACCTGTACATACACTTTGCGTGTGGAACTCTTATATTCAAAGCATAAGAAATTTTTTCCTTCTCTTCTAAGCAATGATGGAACCATATACTCAAAGAGAAAAAAAAAACTGGTCTATTCAAACACTTCAAATAGCTCCAAGTTGGGCACAGAAAAATCTTTTTTTCCATCTTAGTTGCAAATCCGCTGAGATGAAAGACAAGATGATAGACAAATGGGTCAGCCCCTTTATCACATCAGGCAGCAACTCAATTTTTTAAAGAATTAAAATCATCAATCCTTGCCTTGAGACTTTTTGGCAGGGGCAGCATTGGGAATCAAACTCAAAGTCTTGAGCATGCTGGGCAAGTACTGGGCCCTTGAGCTACAGGGGCTCACTAAGTTACTGAGGCTGGCCTTGAACTTGTGATCCTCCTGCCTCAGCCTCCTGTGTAGTTGAGATTACAGGCACCACCACCACACATAGCTGCAACTTGAATCTTTACAAAGACATAAGTATGATTCTAGAAGCAACTCAAAGTCCACCAATTGTCCTCATCAACCATGGAAACTTCCTTGTTTGCCTTCAGAGGTTTACAGATATTATAAGAATAAGGACATTAAAAACAGAACTGAACTGTAATTAAAAAGAAGGAAGCCAGGCACAGTGGTACATGCCTATAATCCCAGAACTTTGGGAGGCTGAGGCAGGAAAATCACAAGTTCAAAGCCAGCCTCAGCAACGGCGAGGCGCTAAGCAACTCAGTGAGACCCTGTCTCTACATAAAACACAAAATAGGGCTGGGGATGTGGCTCAGTGGTCAAGTGTCCCTGAGTTCAATCCCTGGTAGCAAAAAAAAAAAAAAAAAAAGTTCTATGATCAAAAGCTGGTTCAATTAAAAGCTGATATTCAGGCTATTATTTTTGTAATGTTTCTCTCTGTAGGCTCCTGCTTCTCCCATGGAAATTTCTTAATTAAAACCCCTGTTTTTTGAATGCCTGTTAATCATTTATTCCTCCCTTGAAAGCTTCAATCTCCCCAGGCTGGCTTCTCTGAGGCCGGATCTTTGCATCTGTTCCTCCTCTTCTCGCCACCTCCGATCTTTCATCTAATTCCCCTTTTAAGCCCTGCTGCCTCTCTTTGGTGGTCAGTGGATGAAAAATTACTACAGGAAACACTGGGGTTCTGACTATCACATAAAGGTGCTGAAGGAGATTTCTGGTGACCCTGAGATCCCTTGAAGAATGCAAGTAAGGCACCTCCCCTTTGGGGGTCTTCTGTCTTCCTCATGGAGCCCCAAAAGTCATGAGTTTCCTCTCAGATCTGAAGCTCTTTTATGCACTGATCTCCCTGATCTCTGGGTTTTGGGGGTACCAAGAACTACTTTATGAGGGCACTTGGCCTTGGGTTTGCAATAGCTCACTGCCAAGAGATGCAATTTAAAAGGAAACAGTTGGGGCTGGGACTGTAGCTCAGCAGTAGAGCACTTGCCTCACATGAGTGAGGCCTTGGGTTCGATACTCAGCACCACATACAAAGCAATAAAATAAAGACATTGTGTCCATCTACAACTAGAAAAATATTTTTTAAAAAAATAATAAAAAAATAAAAGGAAACAGTTCTGGTGAGTAGTTACTATTCGGGACAAACGGCCTTTCTGTCCACTTTGCTTCTCTGTGCACTTAGGTAAGAAACACTTCAGACACCTCAGATTTCTGACTGGGTCAAATAAAAATTAGCAGCAAATGTCCCCCACCAAAACAAACAAACAAACAAACAAAAACCATTGGCCATTGGCTAAGACGTGAGCCAAAGCCACAATCTGATGGTAAACACAGTACACACAAGGGATTGCTAGAATGCCAGTCACCCACCCCTCCCAAAAAGAAAGACTCCTTTGGGGAGATGGGCTGCTCATGGAATGGGCTGGGTGATGCTGGGCTGCCCATTAGCCTTGGGAAGTTGCCCCTACAATGAGGTACACAGTAAAGGCACTACACAGACCAGCCCCTGGCATTTCCCTCAGCTCTGAGAGACCCAAGGTTCCAAGTAAAAATGGGATCTTTAATTTCTGAAGATCTGAATGCTAGGCCCCAGAGCTGTGAATGCTTTGTTGGCCCTACTGGTTATGGGCTGTGCTCTGAACTCATTAATCCAGTTAAGAAGCAAATTAAATTTGAAAGCCACATGTCTAGAGCTGGATTTGTGGCTCAGTGGTAGAGCACATGTCTAGCACGTGTGAGATACTGGGTTCAATCCTCAGCACTACATAAAAAATAAACAAAATAAAGTATTATGTCCACCTACAACTAAAAATATGAGTTTTTTTTGTAGTTGTAGATGGGCAGAATGCCTTTATTTTATTTGCTTATTTTTATGTGGTGCTAAGGATTGAACCCAGTGTCTTACACATGCTAGACAAAGCGCTCTACCACTGAGCTACAGCCCCAGCCCAACTAAAAACATTTTTTAAAAAATAAATAAAAGCCGGGCTGGGATTGTAGCTCAGTGGTAGAGCGCTTGCCTCGCATGCGTGAGGCCCTGGGTTCGATACTCAGCACCACATACAAAGCAATAAAATAAAGACATTGTGTCCATCTACAACTAAAAAAATATTTAAAATAAATAAATAAAAGCCATCTATCTAATGATAGTCACTAATATGCAATTTTCTGGCATTCAGCTGGTTATTTGGTATAGGCTTCTGAATTTTCTTCTAGACTCTGTGTATTTCATTGTAAAATTCTATAATGAACTCCTGAGATTTTATGTTACCTTAATATTCACTTTAAATACCCCTCTAACACACCTCAAACTCCTTGGAAACACTGGCATTCTTTCTCTGTGCCCCTAAGGTGTGAATATTCTTCTCTAAACCATGATACAGGTTGAATATCCTCAATCTGAAATCAAGAAATGCTCCAAAACCCCAAATGTGTTGACTACCAGGCTACTTCCTCACATCTGGCAGAGGAGATCTGAAATCCACCCCAACTATTTATTCCAACAATTACTGCTTTGGTTTATTTGCTGGTTAAATAACATTTGTTTCTTACTAATAATGCTATTAGTAAGAAACAAATGTTATTACTCTTCTGTGTAAGAATACAAATATTGGGCTGGGGTTGTGGCTCAGTGGTTGAGCACCTGCCTAGCATGCGTGAGGCCCTGGGTTCGGTCCTCAGCACCACATAAAAATAATAAAATAATAAAGGTATTGTGTCCATCTACAACTAAAAAAAAATTTTAAAAAAGAATACAAATATTAAGTATATTGTCACAAAAAATGCTTCAAGTCTGGTCAGAAGCCATTAGTGCTGAACGCTGATGTTGGGATGAATAAAATGGAGAAAGAAGAATCCGTACCTGTCTGGAGGTAAATTCTCCTCCACATGGAAATCATGATTCAATCCAATCTCGCTGCTCATCTTGGAAACTTCATTCACTGTCTCTGTCAGATCTGTAACTGAAAGTACTTATGGTGGACAAAAGGGAACCTATGAAAGTTTGAACTTCTATTTTATTCAGAGATTCATTCAAGGTAGTAGGCCTCAAATTTATAATCACAGACTCACTCACACACTAGTTATACATGTTTTCTGAACTCTCTGTTTCATGACAGTGCTGAAAACTCTTAGGGTAGTCCAAAAAAAAGGGGAAAGGAAAAAATAAAGAGGCTAGTTTATTAAAAAAATTTTTAAGTGAGGGCTGGGGTTGTAGCTCAGTGGTAGAGTGCTTGCCTTGCCTGTGTGAGGCACTACATAAAATCCTCAGCACTACATAAAAATAAACAAATAAATAAAGATATTTTTTAAAAAATTAAGTGAAACTGATTAAAAATTTTTCTCTTAAAAAAAAAAAAATCACACTCAACCCAGTGCAGTGGCACATGCCTATAATCCCAGCACTTTGGGAGACTGACACAGGAGAAACGCGAGTTCAAAGCCAGCCTCAGCAACAGCAAGGTTCTTTTTTTTTTTAATTTTTTTTTTTTTTTTAGTTATAGATGGACACAATGTCTTTATTACTTTGTATGTGGTGCTGAGGATCAAACCCAGGGCCTCACGCAAGCGAGGCAAGCGCTCTACCGCTGAGCTACAATCCCAGCCCCAACAGCAAGGTTCTAAGCATCTCAGTGAGACCCTGTCCCTACATAAAACACAAAATAGGGCTGGAGATGTGGCTCAGTGGTCAAGTGCCCCTGAGTTCAATCCCAAGTACCAAAAAAAAAAAATCACACATTCTCTTAAAATCACACTTTTTAGGAGGCTGAGGCAAGAGGATTGCAAACTGGAGGCAAACCTGAGCAACTAAGCAAGATCTTGTCTCAAAATAAAATGGAAAAAAAAGGCTGGCAATGTAGCTCAGAGGCAGAGTGCTTGCCTAGCATGTATGAAGCCTTGGGTTTAATCCTAAGTGCCTCAAAAAAAATTTAAAAAAGTAAAATCACAAAGTTGCAAAGAAACAACTTATAATTTATAAAGAATAAACATTGATGTATTAAAAGTGCTTTCACTTCCTGCCTCCGCTGCTACCTACCAAAGATGAAAGCCAAATTCCCTCTAGAAATAACAGATGTTACTGAACAATGCCAATGTCATTTAGTCTTCTAAGGCAGCAGTTCCTAGATTTTAGAATTTCACAGAGTAATAAAATTTCCAAAAAGATTTTAAGCAACTGACCACAACTTTCCAACTTTTATTTTGCCAACTATGGACAAGCAAAAACAAGCAATAAAAATTCCCCTCTACTACCACCAAAATTGTTTTGTAAAAGAATCATTTAGCTGGGCGCGATGGCGCACACCTATAATCCCAGCACTTCAGGAGGCTGGAATTGTGAGTTCAAAGCCAGCCTCAGCAAGGGCAAGGCACTAAGCAACTCAATGAAACCCTGTCTCTAAATAAAACACAAAATAGGGATGGGATGTGGCTCAGTGATCGAATACCCCTGAGTTCAATCCCCAGTACAAAAAAAAAAATCATTTAACCTGAAAAACAGAAAAAAATAAAATATTGTCAAATAAAGAGCAGTCCTCTAAGCTGAATCAATTTAATTTTTAGTTTTAGGAAAAGTCATTATAATATCTTTATGATTTCATTGCCAATCATATATATATGTAATATATTTTATATATATAATTTGGTACAAATGATTGAGGGTCACTCTACCACATTCCCAGCCCTTTTCATTTTTTATTTTGAGCAGAGTCTTGCTAAGTTGCTGAAGCCTGGCCTCAAACATGTGATCCTCTTGCCTCAGCCTCCAGAGTAGCTGAGATTATAGGCATGCACTACTGTGCTTTGTGCTAATAATAATTACATTGCTAATAATTTCATGTTGCTAAGAAATTTGTCACAGCCAGCACCAGCATTTGGAAACCACAGGTCTAGCCCCTCCCCATTCCACTGCAGTACTGGGATTCAAGCCAGAGGCCCTCCACCAATCAGCCTTTTTATTCACAGCCATTTTTATTATTTTGAGACAGGGTCTCCCTAAGTTGCTGAAGCTGAGCTCCAACTTGCTGTCCTCCTGCTTCAGCCTCCTGAGTAGCTATAAACTGATAACTGCTGAAGCTGGGAGATGAGTAGATAAATGGGGGTTCATTATATTAGTTGCTCTGCTTTTATAAAAATTTCCAATAAGCTGTGCGTGGTGGCTCAAACCTGTAATCCCATCACTTAGGGAGGCTGAGACAGGAGAATTGCAAGTTCAAAGCCAGCCTCAGCAATGTCGAGGCGCTAAGCAACTCAGTGAGACCCTGTCTCTACATAAAACACACAATAAGGCTGGGGATGTGGCTCAGTGGTCGAGCGCCCCTGAGTTCAATCCCTAGTACAAAAAAAAAAAAATTTCCAATAGTCAAAATATTTTAACATGTAAAAAGAAAAGCTATTCTAGAAAGAAGTTACAAAAGACAGTGTCCTTTTTAGAAACATGATGAAGTAAAGGTAAAATGGAGTCTGAGACAGCAAGGGAAAGAAAACACACATCTGGAGAGGAAATAAGCAATATGAGAGAAGAGTAACAATGTAAGTGTTCACTTTTTAAACTTTTCAACAAATTGGAAATATTTGAAACTAAATAGTTAAGGGGAAAATATGACTATAGACCTTTATAAAAAAATCAGTCTTTGCTTAGGTAAACAAAAAGTTGAGCTGCACGGTAAGTGGATGAGTGAAGTTCCCTTGATTTCTACAGCTTCTCTGAAGAAAGTTCCAGTCAAAATGGACAAACAACCACGCAGAATCACTGCTAAGTTATAATGCTAAGTGAGAATTAGCTACGGTAGCTTATTGAAGGACTTTCCACCTATAACAAAGTTCACAGCCTGCTTTCACTCTTCCGTTGTTCCCAAGTACAGCACTAAGCCACTCCAGAAAAGCTCTAAAATTCAGGAAAGAGGGCTCAAGAATAAGTAGAGATAAAAATGTAGCTAAAATAGGTTTTTAAAAATCCAGATCCCAAGGACAAAGAATTTTTCAAGATAAAATAGTAACTTAACCTAGTTGAACCTAACATACAAGATTTCAAAAATGTTTTGAAGGAATTTGGTTATTCACCTTTCTGGGAGTCATCTCACCTATGCATTAATTTAAATAACCAGTGTAAGAACTTAAAAGTATATTTACAAAAAAAGAAAAGAAAATTTCTCCCGGTCAGGTTCCCATCTATCCAAGGCACGTTGATAGGCCTTTTGGGTGCGTTTTGTTAACCAGCAGCGACCCCGCGTGGTCACAAGAGAAACGAATCTAATTCAACCGGCGCGAACTAAATTTTCCCGCTGTCAATTTTCACGAATTTTAGCTCAGGTTGTTGCACGTGGGCAGCCCTTCAGATTGATGGCTTGGGACTCAGTGAGGCTTGACGTATCACTCGGTATGGAAGAGACCTGGTGCCCTGATATGAACACCAAAGGAAATCTACACGGTGCAGAGCCTGAGTATGAGCCCAGGGCAGCATGACTTCAAGCCAACAAAGCATCTAAAAAACACAATTCCCATCGGGGGATTTTTGTGGGTTCTTTAAAATTAACCCCAGATATCTGTCTTTTCCACTCAAACTCAAAAGATGGCTTAGAACTACTGACTCAGCCTCAAATCCTGTTAGAGTCAAGTAATCACACGTGGCTTCTTTCTCAGGGGTGTAACTCTCTGAAGCCCTCTGGGCACCCCAAGAGGCCCCGGGGACCTGAACCTACGCGAAGGGTGGTCCTGGGAGCTGTTCTCGTCTTCCTGGGTCAGTCCTGAGGTCTCAGGCTCGCAGGAGCCGCTCTCTGCGACGCCAGGGTCTTTTGGGGGCACATTCTCCTTGATGTCGGGCATTCTGCTGGTGGTATCTGGGTTGGAGAGAAATGGTGCGCTGTTGGCGTCGGGGGAGGGGGCTCCCCAACTGCCAAGGGAGGCCTGGGGCCCGGGAAGCGGCTTCAGTTTCCTAGGGGGCAAACAAGCCTGGAGGAGCTCCGGTCCCCAGGCGGTCAGGCGACCTGAGGGCCGAGACAAGGCGAGGGCGGCAGCGCGGGCCAGGCCCCTTCCTCCGCCGCGGGGACCCCTCTCCCGGAGCGCCCCTCTAGGGTCGGGCCGCAGCCTCTCACCTCCCCCGCCGCTGGCCGCCCACTCTGGCGTCGGCTCGGGTGGCCTCCTCCTGCTGCCTGGCGGCCCGGACCGAACCACTGGGGTGGGGGTGGCGGGGCGGGAGGGGCCGCGCGGAGACGCGCAGACAACGAAGCCCACTAGGTGCGCGCCCCCGCCGCCTCGCCAGGGCGCTCGTGGAAGAGTCCTGCTCCGAAGACAAACCGTCGCGGTCGCCCGGGGCAACGGGGCGGGGCACTGGCCGCTCGCAACCCGCCCAGGCAGGAGCTGCAGGCTCGTGCCTCCCTTGCCGGCTCGACGCCTGCGAGGCCGCTGGTTACCAGGCCGACCCGCTCGCGCCCCAGCTGGGAAAAGATCACCTGGAACTACTTTAGGAAGGAGCAGTCTGTGGTTTTTCTTCGGGCTGTGCACACAGCCGAGGCACAGAGCCACACCCGGGAGAGCGTTGTTTCAGTGCATCCTCTGCCCATTCCGATGGCAGGGACAGTAGGGTTCATGCCCATTCTATGGGTGTCCTGGCCTCGGGCTGGTCATCTGCAAAGCTGTAAGGGTGGGAGGTGGGTTGGGGTGCATTCAGGATCTTCCCGCAAGGCTCCCCTGGGATCTAGGGGCCGGTCCTCTTGCTCCTTCGCTCCAGATCACTGGCCTCTCTTGATTCTAATCTGTGGTTTCAGCAATGACGTGAGCACCCGGAGTGTCTCCCCTTCCCCTGATCCCTGCCCTTTGGGGGAGATAATGAAAATGACATCTCCACTCCACATTCTCCCACTCAGCTCCATAACTGACTTGATTTCTTACCGCATACACACACACACACCCATTTAAGTAAAAAAATTAGAGTATCACCTGTTAAGAAACTGAATTAAGTGGGTGTGGTGGTGCACGCCTATAATTCCAGAGACTTGGTGGACTGAGGTAGGAGGACTGAGTTCAAAGCCAGCCTCAGTAACTTAGGGAGGCCCTGAGCAACTCAGTGAGACCCTATCTCTAAAGAAAATATAAAAAGGGCTGGGGATGCGGCTCAAGGGTTAAGCATCCCTGGGTTCAATTCCGGGAGGGAGGAAGGGAAGTTAGGAAGTTAGGAAGTTAGGAAGTTAGGAAGTTAGGAAGTTAGGAAGGAAGGAAGGAAGGAAGGAAGGAAGGAAGGAAGGAAGGAAGGAAGGAAAAAAGGAAGAGAGGGAGAGAGGGAGGGAGGGAGGAAGTTACTGTTCACCCAGAGAATATCTCAAACTAATACATACCAAACCTTCTCCCTCCTCCTTGCCCTTTCCTGACTAGAGGTATTAATTGTGAAGCAGACTGCCCTTCATTCCAAATCCACCAGTAACTTCAGTAAATAGTGGCTTCATTATTATTGAGAGAGGTAATTTCTCTGGGCTGCTAATTTCTCTTTTTAAAAACTCCAGAATTCTGAGCTGGGATTGTGGCTCAGTGGTAGAGTGCTTGCCTCACATGCATAAGGCACTGGGTTCGATCCTAAGCACCACATAAAAATAAGTAAAATAAAGATATTGTAGGAAAAAAAGGTTAAAAAAAAAGAATCCAGAATTCTGTTCAGGCATTTTATTTATTTATTTATTTATTTTTGGTACTGAGGATTGAACTCAGGGGCACTCGACCACTGAGCCACATCCCCAGCCCTATTTTGTGTTTTATGTAGAGACAGGGTCTCACTGAGTTGCTTAGCAGCCTCGCCATTGCTGAGGCTGGCTTTGAACTCGCGATTCTCCTGTCTCAGCCTCCCTAAGTACTGGGATTACAGGCTTGCGCCACTGCGCCCGGCTCTGTTTGGGCATTTTAACGTCTGGGAGAAAGTTTACAAAGTAACACCAATTTGTCCACCCCCATGCCTCCCCCTAAAAAAACTGCTGTAAAACTCTCCCTAATGATCCCTGCAACTCCCCTAGCAGTTCCTTTGTATCTATGAAGTAGTGTCCTCTTAATATCCAAATTCTCAGGATCAGTCAGTGGGAAGCAAGTTGTGCAGAAGCACATGGTCTCTACATAAAATACAAAACACAAAATAGGCCTGGGAGTGTGGCTCAGTGATCAAGTGCCCCTGAGTTCAATCCCTGGTACCAAAAAAAAAAAAGCACGTGGTGGTGGGAAACTGCAGATAGAAGAGGGAAAAGAGTCGGGGGTAGCAGAGCACACAAAATTAGCATTTTCCCAGGGTCAGACTAGGTACAGCATTTCATGATTTTTTATCACTAATTCTTATCAGAACCAATCAGGCAAAAGTTAGAGGTTGGGGGGATAGAATGATAATGTGAGAGATATACCCTTTTTCCCTTTGGGGTCTTAGTTAATCACTGATTTTGGTTTAATTATTTACTCAGTCTTTTTACATTGCAAATCCATATGCTCTGCACACAATCCTAGCCTTTCAGTAGGCAAGGCAGGTGTTATATTTAATAGGTGAGCAAATGGGACCAGAGAGATTTCAGGGAGTAACCAAGAATCACAAGGTAGGAAAGGTCTTGACTCTTGATCACATACTTTTTCTTAATTCACACCACCTGCCTGACTCTGGCTGAGAAACTGTCTACATGCAAGAAAATAAAACTAACATTTAATGGCATGGTAAGCACCAGGGTTGGGGTACAAACAAGGTCTACTGGAGGTCAGACAGACGGTAAGAGATCGTCCAGGTGTTTGGATCCGTTCAAGCCTAGCCTTTGGCCAGTACTGCAAGATTCTGTAACTCATTTGGTCTTTGGAGATAGCTCTTCTGTCCAGCTGGGCTCTCCCTCAACCTTAGGACCCTGGCTGAAATTGGATTTTCTACATATGTCAATTATTTAGCAGGAATGTTCCTCCTTGGTAATCTAACACCTTTACCCTATTAAAGTGCACATACCTCAAAAGACCCATAAGGCAAGTATTTCTCCAGCAACTTAAGAACAGAAGTAAAAGCTCTGTTTCTATTCACACTGAAGTATGCCCAAAGCTGTCCAGCCTCGGTCTCCCTTTTTATACTAAGATGTCATATAACTTTAATCTACTATTCATAATATATCCATGTATGTTTTAATACTATCCATGTGTAATATAAATACACAAAGCATATTTGAGGGAAGATTCCCTCTCCTCAAATCTTTGCATAGAATTATTGTTCTAGAAGGAAGGACTTCCTATACTCGCTGGCATGCTTCTGTACCCTGCGGGTACCTACACCCCAGTTTGAGAAGCAGCCTACGAGAATTCCAAGCCTGCAACTAGAATTTTTTACTGTTCAACCATTCCCCACACATGAGCTTAAACCCAATCCCAATAGTACGATTTATTCTCATTTGTTAAATTCTATTCTGTGTACACTACCCCTCAAAAACAAATTATACAGAAAGTCTTACCTGCAGAGACATTATGAAAGAGAGGTGGATAAAGACAAGATATAAAAGGTATAGAATCACAGATTTTAAGAGAAATCCTGGATACAGATCTGCCAGCTAAAACGAAAATGAAAAACATCTCATTTTACAAAGAAACATCTTATGCTCTGTGAGGTTAAATGACTTGGCTAAGGTCACCACCAGTTTATGGAAAATTCAATAGTAGAACCCATATCACAGTCTGTTTACTCCATAATGTATAGAGCAATGCAAGAGTAAAAGCTAATACTGTAAATAAATATTTACATTTCCTAAAGAAAAATGTAAATGATAGGTCATGGGATGGAAAAAGTAAGGGACAGAGTTAAATAGAGGCCCAGACTGCAAGCAGAGTAGAGTATACTGGAAGATAAACAGTCAACTAAAGTGGTGGGGATGTGTAAATACAGGGTGGGACATTTAAATGGAACCATTTGGAGTCATGTAAACTGGGATTGACTTCATTATGGCCTCCCTAACGGTACAGAACCGCATGTCAAAACTATTTGCTTTAGTCGCTTGACAAATGTGTTTTCTTCACAAGACTCCAAGAGGAGTCTGAGAAGGGTGGAGGTAATCTTGGGGCCATCTGGAGGAGGCTCTTGGAAGCTTAAAGCAAAGTGTGATGGATGGGGAAACCATCACGAATCTTTAAGAGAAAGAGGCTCAAAGTGGAGGACAAAGAGGATTCTGGTAGCCATGTTTACTGCCAACTTCTCCAGCCACATCTTAACATGCTCTGTTCCTTCCTGCCTCAGGGTCTTTGCACATGCTGGTCCATTTAGTATGCTTGTCCCTGCCCCCAAACCCCTCTTTCACCTCCCTGACTCCCTCTCATCCTGCAGATCTAGCTTACAAGGCCTGACTTCCTTAGAGAAATTTCCACAGCTCCCTGTTAGCTTTCCTCAACACCCTGTACTTTTTCTTAATAGCATTCATTACATTTCATAATCACGTTTGTTTGCACGATTAACCTTTATTGAAATATCTAGCTCTCTCGGGAGAAAAGGAATGACGTCTAGGGTCCTGTGACACTGAGGTCCCCCCTGAACCGGAAGGTGGCAGTAGGGGGCAGTGGCACCACGAGAGAAATCTTGGATGAAGTTTCTCTTTGCAGAACAACCCAGGGTCAGCAGCAGCCGAAAGTCACAAAAACTGACTTTAAAAGTCCTCTTGAGAGCTGCATCTTTCGAGCCCCCCAAACAATCGTGCCTTGTACCCCGGGACACAGCGCAAGTTACACACTTAAAGTAGTTTCCACAGAACCGCATTCAGTTGGTTTTAAACTCTGGGGAAAGCTGGCAGCCTCTTTGTGGGTTTTTTTAAAAAACTAGTTAGAGGGACAATTAAACCTTTATGGGCCCCAGAATGTACCTATGCAGACATAAATAAGGATCATTCTTCAACACCAGAGAATCCACTTTCTGGCAACAGATATATTTTTTCTGCCATCGCTGGACAGAGTTGAGCTCACGTCTGAGAACCTTTTTGATTAGGGCAGGTGACGGAGGTCAGCATAAGCAGAGTTAGAACTTTGACCCTAAGTTTGGCACAGGCCCTTTCTCCAAATGGATACATTGCAGGCCTTGGGCTTGGCTGGTCTTAAATAAATCACATCAACTCCCAAAAAGCCATGAGGAGTTTAGGCCAGTAAAACTCATCTTGTTCCTTCCTCCTGTTACTTTGGGCCAAAAGGGTCCTTTTATCAGAGTCCTGACTCCTCTTACAACACAACACGATACAATGCATTCGTGTATTTCCAGTGCAGTGTCCTTGAATGGTCTGCATGATTTTTAAAGAACCAATTATATTATTAAATACACTAGGGAGCTCTGTTCTTCAAGGAACTTTGGAATAAACTCTTTTGTTGAGTGAAGCCGTCTTTTGTAAGGCAAATAATCAACCACCAAATTGTTTTCGAAATCTGAAATTTTGCATCGGAGATTTTCTTAAACCACAGCCCACGTGAGATGGCGGCCTGGACTTTTTCCTTTATTTTTCCTGATTTTGGTAAAGACAAGCCTTTTCTGACTAGACAGTATTGGATAGGGATGAAGGAATTTTCAAAACTCAAGAAATAAATGAGTTTCAATCATTCGTGTCATCCATAATTCTCTAAATTATGCCAAAAGCAAAGTATAATGATTTGACAAAGAATCAGCCCCATAGATTTGAGGCCCAGTCTATTTGAAGTCAATCCCAAAAGAAATGCAGAGAACAAAGGTTTTGAGGGTGACATTATTGTAGGTTTTTTGTTGTTATAAAATAACATAATATTTATCACTCTTACCATGGCTAAGTGTACAATTCGGTGGCATTAAACAAATTAAATTCCCAATGTTGTATAACCATTACCCCTATCTATACCCAAAACTTTTCCATTACCCCCACAAAAAACTCTGTCCCCATTAAAACAATAACTTCCCCTTCCTAACTCCCTCTGGTCCCTGGTAACTTCTATTTTACTGTCTGTCTGTGAACAGAGAACACTTTCACACTCCCAGTTTTTCTTTGGGGAATTTTTTTTTCCTTCCCAGGGCATGGTGGAAGGCTGGGGCAAATTGTGGCCATTCCCTTTTCACCTTCTAGATCCTTCCTGGCGTCATCTCTTCACTCCCCTTTCCTCTACCGATAAGCAACAGCGTCTCTGAGAGGAAGCCTGAGCTCATTCAAACGGTTTAAACTTGCAGAGGGGCTGCAGCCCCCAGCGGGAACAAAAGGAGGTCACTGGGTCTGAGTCTCTGTTACAAGCTCAGGAATGGCAGGAATTTTCTAACTTCAATAGTCTGAGGAAGTAGGAACACCAACAGCACTCTGGTTGTGTCTGAGTCTAAAGCCTTCATGTGAACCTGTTTTAGCTGCAGTGACACCTGAGCTGAGAAAACAAAGCAGAGGTCTGGAGGGCTTCCTTGGGCACCCTCAAATTCCATGCCACAGAATTTCTCATTGAAAAACACTGACTAACCATTCACAAGCCCTGCAGAATTTACATCACTTGTACCCACTTGTGGCAAACAGAGTTACCTTCAGAATGACTCAGTCATCCTTTGGCTTGGGTTTTACTTTGTTCACAATGCTTGCATATTCTCAAAGTAGCTATCCACCCCCAAAGTCTGCACAATAAGAAATATTTGATTTTTGTTTTTTTCAAGAAGTACTTGGGGACCCCCAGTCTCCAGGCCCCAAGTCAAGAACTGTGAGCCTGTCACAGGCCCTTAGGACAACTTGGCAGGTTTGAGTGCATGGCTCAGGGAAACCATAGAGTGGTTTCATCACCTTGAAGGCAGGAGGCCTGGTTCTCCCTGCTGCCCACTTGCTGAGATCCTGACCAAGTCACAACTCTGGTCTTGTTTCCCTCAAGTTCAGAAGTGTCCTGTACCTCTAGGGATTTGAGGGAGTGAGGAAAAGGAAGGAAGTGAGGCTTCCTGATGTCTGGAATTCCTGAAAGAGGGCACAATGCTTTTGGTTTTCCATAGGTACTAACATTCATGGAAAGAATGGCTGCAGGGGGAAAGAGGAAATCTGAGGAAAGAGGAGAGCAGATGGGTATATTTTTAGGACAGAATAAGAATGAATTTTTGGTCTGTAATCCTAGTGACTTGGGAGGCTGAGGCAGGAGGATCTCAAGTCTGAGGCCAGCCTGGGCAACTTAGCATGACTCTGTCTTAGAATAAAAAAAATAAAGACTAGAGATGTAGATCAGCACCCCTGGGTTCAAACTCCAGTACCAAAAAATTAATTAATTAATTTTGGTTGGACCTCTGAGAAGAATGTTCTTTGGAAGTAAGCAGCTGGAGTTAAGGAGAGATATTAAGACCAATGGATTGTAACAAAAATGGAGTCAGGAGTCACAGTTGATAGATGAGATAGTAATAATAATAACAGGCAACACCAATCAAGTGTTTATCCTGTGACAAACCTTCAAGGGGCCCTTCCCATAGATGCGCTCCTATCATTCACCCCACCACTCGATGACAAAGATGTTTTTCCACCCACTTTGCAGATGAAAATTACCCTGAGAAGTCCCTGCCCAAGGTCAAGCAGCAGATAAGTGGTAGGACAGGGACTTGAACTCAGGGAGCATGACTTCAAAGTTCTTAGCCAGTGTTTTATATCAGCTCCTGAAACAGTGAGGTGGAGGAACATTTGAGAAAAGAAATACAGAAGAAAGACAGAAATTTGATAAATACCTGTAAGAGAGTACTCCCACTCTTTATATTTATTTATTTATTTATTTATTTTAGTTGTAGATGGACACAATGTCTTTATTTTATTGCTTTATATGTGGTGCTGAGGATCGAACCTAGGGCCTCATGCATAGCGAGGCAAGCGCTCTACCGCTGAGCTACAACCCCAGCTCGAGTACTCCCATTCTTAATCAACTGCAACCTAACATCTGATACTGAAAAGATGAAGATTGTGGGTCAGAAATGGAGAAGTATCCAGGTGCACCTGGTGATGCTGTCAATTGGGCTGGCTCTGCACATGTTCAATAATGATGGCATCTATAATGGGGACTCACTGTATGCAAGGCACAGTTCAAGGGGCTTCACATGTAGTATTTCATTTAGTCATCTCACCAAAGTCCTACCAAAAAAGGTATTATAGCACCCATTTTACAGGAGAGGGAACAGGCTTAAGGGATTAACCAGCTGACAAGTCTCAGAGCTGGGAACTCAAAGCCAAGCTGTGTTCTTCTGGAGCCAACTCAAGACTTGCCTCCTCCAAGCAGGAAAACAGTGGCAGGTGAGTCATTCCACGGCTCAGGGACTACAGAGTCACAGAGTGTAACCTCTGGACATTTCTATGGTCTGGGTACAAATTATTCCCTTTAAGGTAGTTTGTGATTGACAGCAGTATTAGAATCGGTTCTTCTGGAAGTTGCTAAGGGCGTATCAAGTGTCTTGAACCAACGTTTACATCTATTATATGCATATTCGAGTTAATGTAGTCCAGTTAGAATTAAACTTCTCCATGCCCTATCTCTTACCTAACAAAACTGTCTCTTAATTTTTGGTCTCTAAGGCCTGACGAGCTAATACCCAGTTCTGTAGAGAAACTTGATTGGCTTAAGGGTCTCATCTTCCTTACAGTGATTGGTTCGGAAGAGTACACATGACACAAGTCAGGCCAATGAGGCACAGGAGGGGTCAGCTAGCAGCTTCCGGAAACTTTCATGTCTGGACCTCCTCATCCTCCCTTTGGAAAGGGAGAGTTCTTATTCTAGGCTTTGCCCTGCCAGGATAGGGAGGCCACTGGGCTATGATCCTCACTGCCCAGAGAGAGGTAGGGAACCCCTGAAGCTCTGCTGCCTGAGATTCCCTGGCATAGAGCCCATGCATTAAGCCAATACATAAGACACTTGCTTGGGATGCTTGCAGCCCCGCAAAGTTCCACTGGGATGTAAGCATCTTGAAGCAGGCAGCACCGGTCGGGTCTGCCTCCTTTTCCACTGCATCCCCAGCCCTTGTGTGGAGCTAAGTAGAGAGACACCTCATTATGCAGTTAAGTGACTCAGGATGGTAAATTGAAGAATAAAGTCATCTATCCCATGTCTCTTGTCTTTTTTTTTTTTTTGGCACTGGAGATTGAACTCAGGGGAACTCAACCACTGAGCCTCACCCCAGCCCTATTCTGTATTTTATTTGGAGACAGCGTCTCCCTTGAGTTGCTTAGCACCTACCTGTTGATGAGGCTGGCTTTGAATTCGCGATCCTCCTGTCTCAGCCTCCCCAGCCACTGAGATTACAGGCATGCGCCACCGCGCCTGGCTTTGCGTCTTGTCTTTGTGTGTGTGTGTGTGTGTGTATGTTTCTGGAAATGGAACCTAGGGCCTTGTGCTTGCTAGGCAAGCACTCTACAACTGAGCTACATCCCCAGCCCTTTTTAAATTTTATTGTATTTTTATTCTGAGAGAGGATCTGGCTTAGTTGCCCAGGCTGGCCTCCAATTTATGATCCTCCTGCCTCAGTCTCCAGAGTAGCTGGGATTATAGGCATGTGCCACTTTGCTGGTGCCTGGTGTTCTTGGTCTTATTTCCTTCCTCTCCCCTCCCCTTGCCAGGACCTCTAGCATACTAAGCACATATTTTACCACTGAGCTACACCACCAGCCCCAGTATTTCTTTCCTTAAAAGTACAACATATCTTTGTAATAGCTGGTTAATGTTTAATGTTGATTGTTTTGATGTATAAGTTATGGGAAATACATGGTTACTAGTCTAGGGTCTTTTAGCATGGAAAGCTCCATCTACATCCCTCTTTGTTGCTCAGAATAAATCTCTCTAAAACTCCCAAAAGTGCAAAATGAAAAATCTGAAGCATTGGCATACTTCACAACTCCCTTACATTGCGTTTCATAGCTTGTGCTTATGCATTTTACATAATATTTAGTTTTTAAAAAGAATCAACTTTATTGAGGTTTAATGTTCATCAATGAAATGTGCCAATTTTAAGTGCACATTTTGAGGAATTTTGCAAATACTACACCCATGTAACCACCACCACAAACAGAATACTTCTATCACACACCAAAGTTTCTATGTGCCCATTTTCAGTCAATATCCATCTTCTTATCCCAGGCCCTACGTCATCACTGATCTTCTTTCAGCTACTGTAGTTTTACCTGTTCTGACACTTCATATAAATTAAATTACAACAACATGTAGTTGTTTTTGTTAGCAGAGTTCCCATAAAATGTTACACTGTGGGTGACTTCAGCAACTGTAAAATCTCTAGTGAAGTCACTTCTAAATCTCTAGTGAAGTCACTTCTCGCATTCCTGATATTGATAATTTGTGTCTTTTTCTTTCTAATCCACAAGTCTAGAGGTTTATCAATATTGATATTCTCAAAGAACTAGCTTTTAGTTTCATTGGGTTTTCTCCATTGTTTTCCTGTATCCTATTTCATGAATTTCTGCCTGATCTTTATTATTCCCTTTTCTCTGCCTACATTGTGCTTTATTTGCTCTTCTTTTTCAGTTCCCTAATGTGGAAGCAGAGATTTCTCATTTGAGATCTTTCAAGGGCTGATGTAATGGCACCCAGAAATTTTGATAGGTTGACTTTTCATTTTAATTCTCTTCAAAATACATCCTAATTTCCCTTTTGTGTTTTTCTTTGGCCATGAGTTATTTACAAGTGCATTATCTAGTTTCCAAATATTTGGAGAATTTTCCAAGAAACTTTCTATTACTGACTTCTTACAATTCCATTGTGGTGAGAGGATATTTTGCATGAACTGAATCTTCTTAAATTTATTGAGACTTGTTTTATGGCCCAGAATATGGCCTGTTTTGGTAAATTCTCCTTGTGCATTTGAAAATAATGTACACCCTGCCGTTGTTAGATGGCGCAGTCTATAAATGTCAATTAGGTCAAGGTGACTGTCAGTGTTTTTCAAGTTTTCTAAACCCTTGCTTATTTTCTGACTACTTGTGTGTCTGTTATTAACAGAGTATTGAAATTTCCAACTACAATTAGGATTTTTATATTTGTGTTTACAGTTCTATCCATTTTTATGTCATTTTTTTATATAATAACAGTTCTTTTTTTTTTCAATATTTTTTTAGTTGTAGATGGACACAATGTCTTTATTTTATTGCTTTGTATGTGGTGCTGAGGATCGAACCCAGGGCCTCACGCATGCGAGGCAAGCGCTCTACCGCTGAGCTACAATCCCAGCCCCAGTTCTTTTTTTTAATATTTATTTTTTAGTTGTAGGTGGACAGAATATCTTTATTTTATTTTTATGTGGTGCTGAGGATCGAACCCAGTGCCTCACGCATGCTAGGCGAGCACGCTACCACTGCGCCATAACCCCAGCTCCATATGTCGTGTATTTTGAAGCTCTGTAAGCCCATAAACTTTGATGAATTGACTCCTTTGTCATTATGGAATAACCTTTATAATAGTAATGTTCTTTTCTCTGAAGTCTTCTTCGTGTAACATTAATATAGTCACTCCATCTTTCTTTTGATTAGTGTTAGCATGGTATATCTTTTTTTAGCCTTTAATTTTTTTAAACATATCTGTGTCTCTATAGTTAATGTGTATTTCTTACAAGTACCATATAATTTGCTCTTGTGTTTTTATCCAGTCTGACGATCTCTGCCTTTTAATTAGAGCATTTAAACCATTTACTTTTATTTTTCACCTCAAAGAAATATGTGGGGTTGCTTTGTTTTAATTGTGGTAAAATGCACATAACATAAAATTTACCATCTCAACCATGTTTAAGTATACAATTTAGTAGGGCTAAGTATATTCACATCATTGTTCAACCAATCTCTAGAACTTCTTCATCTTGCAAACTTGAAACCCTACACCCCTTCAATAACCTCTCCCAGCTCCTGGGAACTGCCATTCTATTGTGTTTCTCTGAGTCTGGCTGCATAGATACCTCATGTACGTGGAATCATACAGGACAACCTGTTTACTTTGTTTGTTGTTTTTAAGATGCAGTCTAGTTATGTTGCCCAGACTGGTCTCAAATCCCTTGGCTCAAATGATAGTCCTGTCTCAGACTACCCGCTAGGTCGTTTACTTTTAATGTGATTATAGACAAGTTAGGTTTAAATCTGTATCATCTTGCCCTTTTTTTCTATATTTGCTATATTTCATTTTTGTTCCTTTCTTTTTTCCTGCTTTCTTTTGGATTGATTGATACTTTTCATGATTCCATTTTATCTCCTTTATTGGTCTAGTATCTACAATTTTTTGTTGTGTTGTTTTAGTGATTGCTACAGGGTTTACGATATACATGTCTTATCATAGTCTGCTTCTTCCATATAGTATAAGAAACTTTCTACAATATACTTCCCTTTCTCCTCTCTTGACCCTTTTCTTTTATTGTTATATTTTTTATTTATACATGTTATAAGCCACACAATACATCATTTTTTTTGTTTAAGCAGTCAGTTATCTTCAAAAAAGATATAAACTTTTTTTTAACATTGTGGTTTTGTCTTCATTCCTTTGGGTAGATACATGTTTCCATCTGGTATCATTTTCCTTCTGCCTGAAAGACTTTCTTTAACAATTTCTTATAGTGTAGTTCTGCTGGTGACGAATTCTTCCAGTTTTTGTATGCCTGAAAAGATCTTTATTATACCTGTTTTTTTATTTGTTTATGATTCTGGGGATCAAACCCAGGTCCTTATACATATCCAGCAAGTCCTCTACCATTAAGCTACATCCCCAACCCTTTTTTTTTAATATTTATTTTTTAGTTGTAGGTGGACAGAATATCTTTATTTTATTTTTATGTGGTGCTGAGGATTGAACCCAGTGCCTCACACGTGCTAGGCGAGCACGCTACCACTGCGCCATAACCCCAGCCCCCGCCTCAGCCCTTTTTTAAAAAGAAAAAAATGTTTTTTGAGACAGAGTCTCACTAAATTGCCCAAGCTGTCATTGAACTTGTGATCCTTCTGCCTCAGCCTCCTGGATTGCTAGAGTTACAGGCATGTGCCACCACACCCAGCATACCTTTGTTTTTGAAGAATTTTTATTTTAATTGTGAAAGGAGTAAGATTTATTCAAGTGTGAAGAATAGAAACAGAACTTTCACAGGGCACGAGGGGACTACAGTAGGGATTGCTCTTGAAGATGTTTTTGCTTAGTTTAGATTTAAGATTTAGATTGACAGTTTGTTGGGGTTTTTTTTTCTAGAACTTAAAATATTTTACTGTATTCTTTTTTTGGGGGGGTACTGTGGATTGAACTCAGGGCCACTCAACCACTGAGCCACATCCCCAGCCCTCTTTTGTGTTTTATGTAGAGACAGGGTCTCACAGAGTTGCTTAGCGCCTCGCCATTGCCGAGGCTGGCTTTGAACTCATGATTCTCCTATCTTAGCCTCTCAAAGTACTGGGATTACAGGTGTGCGCCACTGCGCCTGGCTTATTTTGCTGTATTCTCTTCTCACTGTACTTTTTCCATGTGCATTAGTGCATTTATTTTTCCAGATTTCTTGTGCTTTGGGCTCATTGAGCTTCTTGGATCTGTGGGTTCATAGTTTTCATCAACTTTAGAAAATATTTGAACTTTTTTTTTTAAGGTCTTGGGGGCAGAACTCAGGGCTTTGCACATGCTAGCCAAGCACTATACCACTGAGCTATATTCCTGTGTCCTTTTTATTGTGAGACAGGGTCTAGCTGAGTTGCCTGGGCTGACTTTGAACTTGGGATCCTCTGGCCTCAGCCTCTTGAGTCACTGGGATTACAGGCATGTGCTACCATGCCCGGCTTGGACAGGATTTCTTGAAATATTTTTTCTGTACTTTCCTCTTCTTCAGGGATTCCAATTCATATATTACATATATTTTAGGCTGTTTGAAGTCCCCTAGATGCTGATGCTCTTTAATTTTAAACTACTTTTTTCCCCCCGGTACTAGGGATTGAACCCAGGGGCACTTTACCACTGAGCTGCATTCCCATCCCCTTTTTGTTTTTCATTTTGAGACAGTCTTGCTAAGCTGCTTAGGTCCTCACTAAGTTGCTGAGGCTGGCTTTGAACTTGCAGTCCTCCTGCCTCAGCCTCCTGATTTGCTGGAATTGCAGGTGTGCACGATCACGCCCCACTAACTATTTTTTTGCCCTGTGTATTTAATTTTGAATACTTTCTGCCTTCCTACTCACTAATTTTCTTCTGCTATATCTAATATGCTATTCATCTTAGCCAATGTAGTTTTAATCTTACTCATTGCAGTGTTCACCTCTAAAATTTCACTTTGCATATTTTAGATCCATGTTTTTGAGTTATGAAATACAGTGATACTAACTAACATCCTTATCTGCTAATTCTAACATCTATGTCAGTTCTGGGTCAATTATGATTGATTTTTCTCCTTATTATGGATATTTTGTATGCCTAGAAATCTTTGATTAGATAGCTGATGTTGTGAATTTTACCTTACAAGAGGTTTTTGGTATTTTACTAATATTTTTGAGCTTTGTTGTGGGATTCAGCTGATTACTTGGAAACAATTTCTTTTTTCTTTTCTTTTTTGTGCTGGGGATCAAACCCAGGCCTCATGCATGCTAACAGGCACTCTACCACTGAGCCACACCCCCAGCTTCAGTGTGATCCTTTTGGTCTTGCTTTTAAGAGTTATTAGGCAGGACCAGAGCATTATTTAGCATAGGGTTAATTATTCTCCACTACCCTTTTGAGTATTCTACTCAATGCCCCATGAATTATGAAGTGTTCCAATTTGTCATGGGAACCGACACTGTTCCCAGTCTTGTGTGAACACCTGGCACTGTTCTCCAATGCACTAGGCAATTCTTTCCCTGGCCTTGGGTAGTTTCCTCACATCCATGAGTTAATCATGCCAAATACTTGAAGGGGACTCTTCACACATCTCTAGGCCTCTGTAGCTCTCTCCTCTCCAGTACCCTGTCTTGCAAATTCTAGACACCTAGTCTCTTTGGCTCACAGTTTTGTCCTCAACTCAGAGAATTTGCTGAGTTTCCTTGCACATAGCCTGGAAATCCTCATGAGGCAATAAGCTGGAGTAATTGTAGAACTCATTTTGTTCATTTTTCCATCCTTCAGTGACTGTCCTTCATTGCCTCAAACAGTCTTAAAAACCAACCTTCCTTCCTTCCTTCCTACCTTCCTTCCTTCCTTCCTTCCTTCCTTCCTTCCTTCCTTCCTTCCTTCCTTCCTCTCTTCCTTCCCAGGTGGTAGAATAAATCCAATCGCTATTGTTTCATCTTGGCTGAAAGAAAAAGTCCTTTCTTTTCAAATTCTTATCCTTTGTAACAACTAGAATAGTGCTGGGCAAAATATGGCTATTTCATTCATTGACTGCTTTTTTGGGGGGAGAGGGCGAGTACTGGGGATTGAACTCAGAAGCACTTGACCACTGAGCCACATCCCCAGCCCTATTTTGTATTTTTTTTTCATATTTTATTTATTTGTTCTATTTAGGCTTACCCTATTTTGTATTTTATTTAGAGACAGGGCCTCACCAAGTTGCTTAGGTTTCACTAAATTGCTGAGGCTGGCTTTGAACTTGTGATCCTCCTGTCTCAGCCTCCCAAGCCACTGGGATTATGGGCATGCACGACCATGCCAAGCCATTGACTGCTTCTTGAATTACTTCATCTTTGTATATAATGATAGCCAAGCAAAAAGTTTGTTTAGAAATTCCATTGTAAGTTATTAGGTTAATTTTTTATAGTACAATAATAAATTCTTATTCAAATAAAGATCAGATTTATTTGTGAAATTGCATAGAGCAAGGTTTTTAAA
>CM053406.1:102848022-102970853 GCA_028644305.1 Xerus rutilus | reverse complement strand
TGGTACTGGGGATTGAACTCAGGGGCACTCGACCACTGAGCCACATCCCCAGCCCTATTTTGTGTTTTTATGTAGAGACAGGGTCTCACTGAGTTGCTTAGCGCCTCGCTGTTGCTGAGGCTGGCTTTGAACTCGCGATTCTCCTGTCTCAGCCTCCCTAAGTGCTGGGATTACAAGCGTGAGCCACCGCGCCCGGCTGGTTTTTAAATTTTTGATGACATGCTGTATAGACATGTTTTCCAAATGCTGGTTTTATATGAACCTGCCTCCAGATATTTATTTTAAATTGTTTTCTAACTTATAGAAAATGACAAATGTGGAATCAATACAAATTGATGTATTGATGTTTGATATCACTATCAAAGTCCCCTGAAATACCTGGCACATAGTAAACACTATGTATTCAAAGAATGATTGAATCAATGGAACATGTTTTGGGTAGAACACTTTTTACTTCACCAAATAATGTAATTTCCTTCAATAACATCTCCCCCTGATATGCCTCTCTTTTCATTTTATAAATCAAAGCTCTATTTATAATAGATTCTTGTTTCTTCTGGCCTCTTCACAATGGGTTTTGTAATGTCACTCTGTAACTTTTTTGGGGGGCGGGGTACTGGGGATTGAACACAGGGGCGCTTAACCACTGAGCCACATCCCTAGCCCTTTTATTTATATTTTAAAGTCAGGGTCTCACTGAGTTGCTTAGGGTCTCACTAAGTTGCTGGGACTGGCTTTGAATTCACGATCCTCCTGCCTCAGCGTCCTGAGCCACTGGAATTACAGGTGTGTACCGATGCACCCAGTGGTAACATTCTTTTGTCCGATGAAGTTAACACAAATCATTTCTTTCTCCACAGACAGCCAACATTCTGATTTGTAAGTTTTGGGGCCGGGAGAAGACCAGGGAATGAACTCAGGGGCACTCGAACACTGAGCCACATCCCCAGCCCTATTTTGTATTTTATTTAGAGACAGGGTCTCACTGAATTCCTTAGTGCCTCCCTTTTGCTGAGGTTGGCTTTGAACTCAAAATCCTCCTGTCTCAGCCTCCCAAGCCACTGGGATTACAGCTATGTGCCACCCATGTCCAGCCTGATTTGTAAATTCTAATGGAAAGATTTGGCTTATCCTCTTGGAAGCATCAGCCGTCGCTAACACTTTGGCTCCTAGCTGAATTCTTGGGACATATTAGGGCTCCAGCCTTTCCCCTCAAACTCCCCATCTCGATGCCCTTCTGTGGCCCAGTCCAATCTTGCACATCCTCCAAGACCAACTGAAGCCTTCCTTCCTCCGTGACGTCTTCTCCTGCCACGATGATCTCACCCTCTGCCTGCTTCTTAGAACTTAATTATCTTTTCCACTCACTTGGTACCTAGTCATCCATGCTGCTTTGACATGCCCTTTTGTGTTTAAGTGGGAGCATCTGTTTCAACCAGCTTCAACAGGGAAGCCCACACGTGCCTAACCAACACTTACCAAGTACTGATGGCGTGCCTGGCCCTGTTGTAGGACCTTTTTTATGAATAACTTCAGTTAATCCTCACCCACTCTACAGCAGTAGTGCTGTTATTATCCCACTTCCCAGATATGAAAGTGGAGGCCCAGGGCCTAACAGGTCGCTCGCCCAGGGGAGCTAGCAGAGCCAGGATTCACTCAGGCATTCTGAGCCTTGCCTACCGCACTGTGCTGTGTCACCGGGGGGTACAATAGTTGGTTCACATACCTTTGTTTTCACAGTGCTGAGGATGCAACTCATGCCAGGTAAGGGCTCTAACCATTGAGCAACACCCCCCGATCCCATTGTTGATGAATGAATGAAAACATGAAGGCTCGGCCTGTGCAGGAGGAGAGTCTCCAGCAGGGTCCCTGTCTTGTTACTCTCTCAGCTTCTCCGTTTCCCATCACTACTATACATGGTTGCTGTTTTTCTTAGGAATGAGATTCTGTGTGGTCCAGGAGGAAAAAGAAGGGATGCCTACACTCCTTTCCCACGTTTCTCCTTTGCAGGTTGGGCAGAGAGCAAGTTGGGGCAGTTCTTCCTGCCACCCCCTTGCTCTCAGAGCCAGCTCAAAAACTGGAGCCGGGAGAAGCAAAAAGGAAGGCAGTGGGGTTAACGACATCCTCAGGAGAGCTGGTTTCTGGGGCCTTTGCCTCCCAAGGCTCAGTCAACCGGATGTTCCTTTAGCTTGCTGGAATTCAGCCGGATTTACAGAGATAAGATCAATCTGACCCTTAATTCCTCAAATGTAATTTATGGGCTTGCCTCCTGTGTGCCGCAACACGTCTGGCTATCCAAAATCTGGTAATTATTTATGTAAACACGGCATCCTGCCTGTGTGGATTATAATTGGACTTAAACAGCAAGAGGCAGAGACTTAACGCAGTCTGGACGGCACTGAAACCCTCCTTTTGAAATTACTCACCTGAGTCTTTGAAATCTTTGTGGCTCAAAGTTAGCTTTAACCAGACCAAAAAGTTTTGTTTTTTTTTCTTTCTTTCTCTTCCAGAAGGCCTGGGCAAATTTATTCCCTGACACCAATAGGTTTTATAGGTCCTTTCAAAGGATGGGGTGAAGCTACCCCAACCATCTTGGCTGGACCCAAACTGAGAGGACTCAGAGCCCTGAGGTGGAGCCCAAACTGAGAGTCCTGGAGTGGAGGCCTCCAAGGGTCTCCTCATTGTCTGTTCGAACATGAATTTTATACCCCTACTAAGAATAAACAGGATTAGGAATTTTATGCTGTTTGGAAAGGAGGAGAGGTGCCTGGTGAAAGAGAAAGGTCTTTGCTTTTTATTCATGCTGTGAATTCCCAGGAGCCTTTGCTGTACATACACACATGAGAGCCAGGAGGATTAGGGGAAAGAAAATGAGCTGATTGAACCAGATGGTTCAGGAAGCACTCCCAGGAGGCCACTGGGGTGGATGAATCTGCATCTTTAAATAACATTAATTTCTGAAAGGCCCAAATTGTTTCCCAAATTACTGCACTGAGCTCCTAGCTTTCATCTATTTTTATGGTACCTCTCCTGGATGAAGGCAAGAGCTGCTGCATCCGATGAACCAGCTCTGGAGAAATTCTTCACGCTGAGTGCAGCCTGCAAAGAATCCGTTTCCTGAAGGAAAAAGAAATCTTTAAGAATCAAAGTGCTGTGAAAACAGATTTTGACAGAAACCACTGCCCCTGGATGGATCTGAACAAACCATTGAGTTCTGATGCCAGCTGGGACACTCATTTCCTCAGTAGCTGGGGGCAAACCACTTAACCTCAGTTTCCTCATCTGTAAAATGGGGTTAATCAGCTTACCTGCTGCAGGAGTGCTGTGAGGTTTTAATTGGGTAAGAGTTGTGGAACTCTTTGATGTAGTGAGTTTTATTAACTTGCAAGGGATTCCCTGAGGCCAGAAAAAGCAGTTAAACCCAGGAGAGAAGAAAGGCAGTGAAATGAGCAAAGCATTTCACCTCCAGTTCTGATTTCAGAAGTGCAGAGTTGGGCTAATCCCAAGTGAGTGGAGAGCGGTATCCTGGGCTGGGGTCTATTTGAATGGCACAGAGCCAGAGAGCCTGAATGTTGTCTCAGAAGGAGCTTGGTTGTGAGGTTGTGAGCTTGGAGGGTGAAGATGGGTCTTTGACCTTGCTTGATCAAATCCCACCACCTTTTGACCAATCTAAGGTTCTTTTCTAAGAGTAGGTCCCCTGTAAGAACTATTTGGGTGTTAATTTAAAGTCCTTGGGTATTGAATTTAGAAAAGCCCCAGCCTCAGACCTCCTGCTTCCTAACAATTAAATAAAGACAGACCTCAAGGTCTGGCCTCTGGCCAGGGCTCTTGACCAGAAAGGGGATGGTGCAGAATAACACCCATCATAGATCAGAAAATGGGAGCTTTTTTTCCCCAGCCTCCGTCCCTCCTGGCTGGGCAAACCAGTTGAGCCCGCCAGGCCCGTCCTATGCCTCAGTTTCTCACTCATAAAAATGATTTCAATCAGACATTCTTGCCTTAAAGGCCCAAATAATCAAGATTTGGAATGTGAACGTTCACTTAAATTATAAAGTATTCTCAAAGTGTTAGCTATTATAATTCAGAATGGACTCCTACGTTTCCTTTAGTAACATTTAAAAATCCCAATTCCAATAACTGTTCTCCAAGTTGACTCATACAGCACAAGAAGCCCCGTCCACCTCTTCTTCCTCCTAACTTTTGACACCCTGCCATGTGGAATGCCCGCTCACAGCGGGTAGACGGGGAGTCCTGTGACCCCACCTCTCATTCCTGGAACTGTGACTATCTGTTCTAACCTCCGGTGGCTTCAGTTTCCTCAACTGCAAAGTGACAGGGTACAATGCCGTGTGATTTGCCATAAGAGGCAAACCATAGCATGGGAACACACGGGGAACCAAAGTTCATCTTCATTTGTGGGATTCAGCTCCTTGGTGCCCACAGAGTCCTTTAATGTCCTTTCTTGGTGACAAGCAAGCATGTGGCTGGGAACACGTCAGCTCCCAACCAACAGCTGAGTGCTGTTCATAGCCTTTAGTCACTTTCCTTCCCCAAGTGGGCACATAATACTCTGGCAGTCAAACTTCACTTTTCCAAGGCTGTGTTCAGTTCAAGTTTGTCAAAATGAGTACAGAATTCCCAAAGTAAAGTAATTTTAAAAGACCCAACCATTTCCCTGATCATAATTTACTAAGCTGTGCATTTAGTGGGGTTTTCTAAAACCTGTTTTATTTTGCCACGCAAAGGTAAAGAAAAATACCTGCTGTTAAAGGAAGTAAAATCATATTAATTATACATATGTTTTGTCTCATTGTCTAGTTCCCCACCCAAATCATTGCCCGGACGTCCCCTTGACCCTTGTAGACAGAGGAGATAATCAGGGTTGGGATTGATTTTGATGGGGGGAGGCTTGTTTTGGAGGGTTTATTTTTTACAAAGCACCCTTGACAGGCACTTATGTTAATGAAAGCAGTCTTCTCGTGACAGATCAGAACCTGGCTTTTATAGCATTAGAAAAAAAAAGTAATTTACATGGAGGAGAAATGGGAAACAATGATTAAATCAAAGCCGCTCTCAGCAGCCTCCCCCACTCACCCATCTGAAAACAGCCCTGTTTCAATTCTGCAGCTGAGCTCAGCCTGCCTGCTCCAGACGTCCAGACCTCGCACTCTATAAATCGTCTCTGCCCTTGCCCTGGAGTTGCTGACTATATGTATGTTGGGGCCCGGCATTAATTCCCTCATCCTTGGCTGGTGACATTAAGATTTGTAACTGATAGAATGTGTTTTTAATGTATTTCCTGCAGGTTACTATTAAAGAAATGTAATTCTTCTGAACTTGCAAAAAGGTTCTACTTCCATTGAAAGAAAGAAAGAAAGAAAGAAAGAAAGAAAGAAAGAAAGAAAGAAAGAAAGAAAGAAAGAAAAGAAAAGAAAAGAAAGAAAGAAAGAGAGAGAGAGAGAAAAAGAAAAAAAGGGAAAAAGAAAGAAAGGTATTACAGGAAGAATTTCCCAGCAGCCTCTAGATGGACTCGGCAGCCGGAGAGGTCAAGAGCTCCAGAATTCTGTTTTGCTCTGCCACTTACTGTTCTTCCTCCAGCCCAGTCTGTTCTCTTTCTGTACCTTAGTATTCCTGGGTATGAAATGAGGATAAATATTTGTCTGTGAGATGAGAGTGTTGTAAGGATTAATTGGTTGGTGCTTCGGGAAGCCTTTGAAGATGAAAGACACTCTCTGCAGATGCTAAGTAAACTCATAACATGTCTGGTTTTAATGAGCCAGGTGAAGCCAGTGGGGATGGCTGGAGATTAACTGTGCCTAGCCCAGAGCTGCCTGCTGGGGCCGGGCTAAAAACTGGGTGGAGCTCTCAGCTGGTTCCCTGGGCTCGACCCATCACGATTTCCCTGGGCTTCTGGCACAGGGCCTGGCACATGGGTTCTCTAGAAACCTTGTGTATGCAGATGAAAGCAAATTGGAGTTTAACCAGACTCCCCAAATCATGCTCATTGCCTCTCATTCTAACCCAGGACTGGGATAAGCTACTTAATGCAAGTCTCAGTTCCTCATTTGCCGGTGGGGACAGTCAGAGTCCCCATCTTGTAGAATTGTGGTAAAGATTTATTGTAAAAATGGCTACAGCAGCTAAGCCATTGTCAGACACCAGGTTATAAACACTTACACTCCTGAACTCACTGGATTCTCACACTAATCCCACGGGAGAGGGACTATTATTATGATCATCCCCATTCTACAGAGCTGAGGCCCAGACAGATCATGTGGTAGCTTACCCACAGTCCAGGTTGGTAAACGCCTGCTAACCAGTTGCTCATGAAGTGAATCCTACACATTACGCCTAGCAGAGCTCTGGACACATCAGAAGTGCCCAGCTAACAGGTTGCTCAAGACTGCCTGATTTGTCTAGCCAGCAGAGATGTCCCACGGGGGTGTGACACAGGACCAGCCCTGGGAATGGAGCAACCAACAGAGAAGGGACCGAGCTAGATGCAGACAGTGGCTCAGAGCTGTGGGAAGATGCCAGGTCTGTGTGCGCCAAGCCAATGCAGAAGGTCTAAGTCTAGGCCTGCTCAGGTGACCGCATTCGGGATGTGCGAAACTCTGTGAAAAGTATCTCATGCCAAATCCTGGTACCTCGAAGACAGTCTGAATTATGAGGTTCGAATGCTGACATCCAGGAACGCCTGAGATCACACCGTGGCTTGGGGGGGGGGTGGTATCTTGGAGAGGGTGGGCTCTGTGGTTGCTATTCCAGGCAATTCACAAACCAGAGGTTCAAAATAAATCAAAATACACTAAGACTCTGGCCCAAGAAGTCATTGAGGGGCCAGAAGGGGAAACTGAGGGACTCAGAAGAATGATTTCACAACCCAGCGCTGTGACATCATTGACATAGGAGGGGAACCGGCTGAAAGTGGCCTGGGGAAGCCCCTGGTCAGAACAGAAATATCTTCAGCAACGGCTGCTGGTGATGGAAAGGGAAATGGAATTTTGTCTAAATATTATGTTGTTTTGAAAAGTCTGACTAATGTGAAAGTCCCTATTTAAAAAGGAGTTGACTCTACATTGAAATTGGTTGGCGTTTCCACATCCACATGTTGACTAAGGCCTCGAAAAACAAACTTCCTGGTAGATCCTGATTCAAATCACCTGGGAGCGAACGCTTCACGGCACAGTCCATGAGCTGTGAGCAGAGGGTCGGGGCCAAGAAAAACCTTGCATCTATGTTTATGAAAAGGCAAACAGATCCCCAAAAAGAGGCCCGAGTCCTAGCTTGGCTTTGGGCACAGGCCCTCTAGGGAAGAGCACATGGATTGAAAGGAGATCTAAGCACAGCTTCTCCAGGACCCCAGGTAGCCCCATTTCAGAGCCTGCTCAGAAATATGAAGAATGGGGAAAGGGAAAGGGGGCCTTCTCTTACTGAGGACCCACACAATGCTAGGCACATCATGGAATCTTCAACACAGTTACACGAAGCATGTGCATCTGCCTGTCACCTCTTTCACGCTCCCAGTGCTCAGGGAGTTTGAGCAGGGTGACCTGTGTCCCAGTTTCCCCCTGAGTTTCTGTTGATGCTATTGTCCCAGCATGAATAACAAGAGTTCTCCTCAAAAGCCCCTCATTTGGCATGAGGAATCACATGACTATCCCACACTCAGTCAATTTGCCTGAACTCACCCAGCTAGAAAGCCCCAGTGTTGGGTTTGACACCTAGGTTTTTTTTCCACCAAAGAGCAGCTGGTGGTGGTGATGCTGGGGTCTTTTCTCATTCACAGTCACAAACACCTGAAGGAATATAGATTCAAAGCTGGCAGCCTTTTTGGGAACTGTGCCTGCTCCCCCTTGTCTCCTTCACTCGGGGCCTCCTGGAGCCTGTCTGGTCTTCTCTGTGCCAGAAAGAGCACCAGCAGCACCAGTGCTCAGCAGACAGGACACACACATTCACTAACAACCCACCTTGGTATGGTGTTTGTTGTGTCTGCTGGGAGCGTTTCTACCAGCAGCTCCGGGAGAAGAATGCAAAAACGGGCTTCCTTCCAAGTTTGGGCCCCCAGCCCAGCTCCCCAGCCCTAACCCCCAGGCCAGGACCACTTCAGCCCTCCCCACTGAGAGGACTCCCGTTCCTCAGAGAGCTGCCCTGGGGCACCCCTCAGCCATCCTTCCAGGGTTGCTGTCCCTCCAGCTCTTGCCTCTGGGATACAGGTAGGGTTTGTCTGTTGTCCCAGGGGCCGTGGAACTAACCCAGGCCAAGCTCATTTTTACACAGTTTCAGAGAGGACAAATGACTAGCCCAACAGCATGTAGCTGAAAATGGAAGGCAACAGCACAGGTTCCGGACACAGAGACCAGTATTCTGTCAAGCCATGTTAGTCCTTGGTGGGCCTGAGGCTGCTGGGTGGGGGAACACCTCCAGAAACACCAAGGGAAATCCTGTGGGTTACCTTTTGAATGTCAGAGACCAAGGTGTGTCTATTTGATCCTGCCCTTCATCCCTCCTGTTAAAATGTCAAGGTGAGCAGCCTGGCCTTGATAGAAACACCCCAGAACCCGTTCACTAGCCTCTCTGCCAGGTAGTTATGCACCAACACCCCTAAGGTCAAAGAAATCAGTACTGAGATGTCCTGCTATCTGCAGAAAATTGGCTGCTAGAAATTTCTTCCTTTCATCGAGTGGAAGACAGTTGCTTTTTACAATGTGATCTTGGTTCTTCCTAGTGACCCAATGCAGGGTGAGTCTGATTCCCCTTTTCTCTGTCACTTTTTTTTTTTAAATATTTATTTTTTAGTTGTAGGTGGACAGAATATCTTTATTTTATTTTTATGTGGTGCTGAGAATCGAACCCAGTGCCCCATGCGCGCTAGGCGAGCACGCTGCCACTGCGCCATAATCCCAGCCCCTCTCTGTCACTTTTAAAACGGTCAAAACAGTCAAAAGACTCACATCTGCTGTTCTTTCAACCGTTTGCTCCTCGCAGGATGTTGATTTGGAAGATGCATTTGGAATGCAGATGGGTCTGGTGGACAGACTCTGCCTTTTTTCTGCTTTGTGGCCTTGCCCCAGTCACTAAACCTCTCTGAACTTCAGTTTTCTCATCAGAAATATGGAGAGATCATGATTAGTGTTTACTGCGTTGGGTGCTGTGAGGATCAGATGAGATCATCCACATAAATAGCTAGATCCAGAGTCTGACACAGTGCTTACACAAGGGGACGCTTAATCTTACTTTTCTTCATCTGCAAACTGTAACTACTCTAATTGCAGAATCCAAGTTTCACTCTCTCTGGAAACCTTCTCACCCTTCTACCATCCACTAGAACCTATGTCCCTTGTTCTTACACACAGTTGCTAGAGTGTCTCGCTGTCTTGCTTTACTGTCTCTGAGCTTGCAGCTCCCCAGATGATATTTTATCTGATTAGAGTTTGCCGGTCTCTCTGGCCTGTCAGGATGGTCTTTTTGGATCTGAGATCTGGAGGCCAGAGAGCTGATAACCATGTGACAGCCACAAAGGCTCAACCAACCACAGGAGGCTTCAGCCTGCCTGGGTTTTTTGCTTTCCCCCTCCCCCTCCCCATTTCAGGTCCATAAAAGCCTGCCCGGCTCCCCAGTAAAGTGACCCCATAGAGCCTGATGAGCTATGTTGGCAATTGTCTGCAGAGGAGCCCTGTGCGGCTTTGGAAGTTCAGTGGAGTGAAGTGTAATCTAAGTGAGCTGGAACACGTTTTGATAAAGCAGCTTCCATGGCCTGGGGCCTCTTCTCTGCAAAGCTATTAGCATGGGGGCTGAGCAGGCCTGGGCTTTCTTGTCTGGGTCCTTGGGCCCTTCCACTGGCCTTTGATCATAGGACGGGAGAATTTGGGCACTCAGTCTAATCCCTTTGATTTGTGGATGAGGAAACTGAGGCCCAGAGAAGGGAAGTGACTTGCCTGAGGTCACACAGCTAGTGGGGGCCGCAGGGCTAAAACCCTTATTCTCATCCACCCTCAAGGCTGCTCCAGCTGGGGAGGCCCACTCTCCCTCCACTGGAGAGAAAGAAAGCTTCTCTGGCCAAGGGAAGGCTCATCGCTGGGTTTCTTGCCTAGACCTCTATACCTATTCAGCAGGGGGCCCTAGCAGCACCCCTGTGGACCCAAGGGTGGTCCCCTACAGTGGAGGAGGTCAGGACCTTCCTAGGCCTCTGAGGAGTCTTCTTAGGAATGGGGTCTGGAGAAGGGCTTCCTCACCCTGAATGCCAGCAGGTCGCCAAGAATGAGATATAACCAGCCGGGTGCGATGGCTCACGCTTGTAATCCCAGCACTTAGGGAGGCTGAGACAGGAGAATCGCGAGTTCAAAGCCAGCCTCAGCAATGGCAAGGTGCTAAGCAACTCAGTGAGACCCTGTCTCTACATAAAACACAAAATAGGGCTGGGGATGTGGCTCAGGGGTCGAGTGCCCCTGAGTTCAATCCCTGGTACCAAAAAAAAAAAAAAAAAAAAAGAATGAGACATAACCAATTTCCCACCAGGTGGGTGAGTGGAGGCAGGAGATCAGAGGGGGTCTGGTCTTGCTTCTCAGCCTTGGAATCTGTGTGCTGCTTTCTGGCACCAGATAGTTCTCCCTAATGACGTTCTATTCAGACTGAGGTTAAATGAGTTGGTGTTTGTAGGGATCAAGGGGTGGACAGAATCCAGGGCCTGCTGAGAGTCTCAGGGAACTCATTCCACAGATGATCTGCAAAAGCAGAGCATTCAGTCATCTTTTGAAATGTTCTGTTTCATTTCTTAGCTTCATCTTAGTGTCTTAGCTTTAGCTTGCTTGCTTGCTTGCTTTTTGTAGTACTGGGAAGTAGACCCAGGGGCTTCTCTACCACTGAACTACACAGCCCCTAGGTCTTTATTTTATTTTATTTTTGACACATAGTATCACCAAGTTGTCAAGGCTGACCTCAACTTGGAATCCTCCTGCCTCAGCCTCCTGAGTAACTAGGATCACAGGTGTGTGCGTGTCTTAGCTTTTTAAGGATAAAACCCAAGGTCACTTTCTCACTGAAACTCCTCACAGCAACTATCAACTGATTTTTCACTGTGGACATAAAAGGATGAATGAATTCTGAGCTTGTTCTCAAGAATTGGGGCCCACTGGGAGATGAGCAAAGCGGAATGGGGGCTGAGCAGGCCTGGGCTCAGGTCATATGCCATGTGGGCTGGGAGGGGGTAAGAGTAGGGTCAGGTTAGGGACACCTGTGACAGGTTACCCTGAAGGCAGTGGCGTCCTTATTGGAGCCTCTCATCTGTACAGTCTCTCAACCAAAGAAGCAACAAATTGCAGGGGGTGGCTTTCAAACCGAAGGCTGCTGAACCTTGGCTCTGTCCCTTGTTGGATGTGTGATATAAAGTGAACAAATCACTCAACCTCTCTGAACCTTGGCCTCCTCTTCTGAAAATAGGGATATAATCCCTCTCCTGCAGTCCTCTTTTATAGACCTCCAAATTACTTGGAGAATTCACAAAAACCCCCAACACGGTGCCTAAAACTCAGAAGGGGCTCCCTGGAGGCATATTTTTTCATTCATTCCATCTCAGGGTGTGAGATGGCTGCTCCAGCTCCTGCCATTGTGTTCATATTCCAGCTAGTGGGAAGGGAAGACAGGAAGTAGAGAACCCACTCTTCCCTTTAAGGGCATGACCGGGCAATTGCACACATTAGCAACTCTGCGTGTTCCAGGTCATATGCCATTGGCCAGTACTTCATGTCGTGATCACAGCTAGCTGCAAAGGAGGCTAGGGAATGTAGTTTCTGACTCAGTGACTCTCAGTAAGGAAGATATCTGTCCCTATCCCCAGAACACACCTGGTAACATCAGGAGACGTTTTTGGTCACAACAAAGAGACTGGTTGTAAATGTCTTACAAATCACAGGACGGGCAACCACAGGAAAGAACTGTCCAGAGCTGGGGCACAGCTCGGTGATGGAGCACTTGCTTAGCATGTGCAAGACCCTCGCACTGGAAAAAAAATTATTCAATCCAAAATTTAATAATGCCCAGGTTGAGGGCTGAAGTTGTGGCTCAGTGGTAAAACGCTTGCCTCACACACGTGAGGCACTGGGTTCGATCCTCAGCACCACATAAAAATAAATAAATAAAGATATCGTATTCATCTACAACTAAATATATATATATATATATTTTTTTTAAATTGCATAATAATGCCCAGGTTGAGAAAACCCGCTCTAATGGGGCTGTCAGAACTTGAGAGTCTTGTCCCACAATGAAGGAAGAGAGATTTTTCAGGGGACCACTAGCAATTCTGCTGTAGTTACATATACTCAGTTACATGATTGCAGAAGATTAAAGTGGTATCTTTTCCCAGGCTCTCTCTCTCCAGCAGGGATCAAAGCTTTAAGTCAACAGACCTTGGTGGACTATCAAGAATTATCACACAAGACAGGGAGGATTGTGGCTGGGCAGTCCCGAAATCTCACCCCCTGGGTGGCCTACTAGAGCCAGCCGGGAGGCCAGAACCCAAGCCTGCCTGCCTCCCAGGAAGACGGGCCCCGGGTGGGGTTCACAGCCTGGCCCTGCAGCGCTGTACCTTCCATAAGATTTTCCTGGAGATAACATCAGACCTTTTGAAACCTATTTTTGATTGGTTCTGTTTTCCAAGGAGGTGAAATCTGGGCTGGGCTAAAAGGAGCTTGAAAGATACCACTGCCACCCATCGAAGGACCAATCAGGCCTGGCCCTGCTTAGCCTCAGTTGAGATGTGGCATGTTCAGGGTGGTAGAGCTGTGGACCAAGCCTGCTCCATCTCTGTGGTTTATGGGGCATCTCCAACATTCCAGAAACTGTCCCTAGCACTTTATTATCTTGTCATGAAAAAGCTAGTGTTATCCTTCTTCTATGACAGGTCAGAGAAATTAAGTAATTTTCCCAAGGCCACACAACTAGTAAGATGCAGAGAGACAAGTTTTGGCTTCGGGAATGTCTGGCCCTAAAGCTTGTGTTTTTCCCACAACCGTGTCTTTATCTGGCTGGACAGACAAATGGGGATCTAAAGCTACTGTTGAAGATCTGCATCTCCAAGATGGTTGACCCTCCATCTCCATCGCTTGCTCCCTTGTCTCATCCATAAACAAACCTCAGTAAGGGCTGCAACATGCGATCCGTTGAGCACAGAGTGGTCAAGCGGTGTGTTCAAACTCCACAGCAAGTCAGAAAATAACACAGAAGCCCTGCCTCCTGCTCTAGTGAATAAACAAACAACTCCGGTGCCACAGCCCCCACTGCCCTATGGATTTTGCCAGGAAACCTGAGCTGTGAGTGTAGGGAAGAGGTCCAGGACAGAAGAACCTCCAAATTTTCATTTCTGTGGGACTCTTTTTTTTTTTTTTTTTCTTAATATTTATTTTTCAGTTGTAGGTGGACACAATAGCTTTATTTTATTTTTATGTGGTGCTGAGGATCGAACCCAGTGCCTCCCGCGTGCTAGGCGAGCACGCTACCACTGCGCCATAACCCCAGCCCTCTGTGGGACTCTTGGGGGCTGCAGAGAGGAAACCAGCCAGGGAGGAAAGGTTGTTTTTGCCGGTGTGAAGGAAACAGCAATGACTTAAAGACATGGACTCTGACCCATTGAGCACACATGGCCCATTTTTAGATAGGTGCTTCTTTCACCATAACTACACCCAATGCCACAAGCTGGCATGTGTCAACAGGAAGCCCATCCCAGTGATGTGTCGTGTGTACCCTCACACCCGCTGCCAGGGGTGACTGCTGGGGGCCAAGGGGAGCCAGAAACAAGGGGCTGGGCCAAGCCCAGGGAATGACCTTCATGCTTCTGAGGAAGGCAGCTGTCTAGTCGCCAGGACCTCAGCTTTTCCCAGGCCAGGTCTACCACAGAGGGACCTGGAATAGCTCGGAGGTTCTGTGCCCACTAGGAGAGAGGGCAGTGACAGGCCCTGCGGGCAGTGGCTATGAACACAGTGCCACTCTGCCTCTGCCAGGCTGTTCCACCTGCCGGCAACATTGCTGAGCAGAGGTGGCAGCCCAGGGCTGGGCTCAGCAGAAAGAAAGAGAAGGACATTTACTCAGCTGTGAAAGATGGTGCAGTGGACCTGAAACAAACCCCAAGGGCAGCAACCAGATGAATCCAAAGGGAGGGACATTCTGGAAAATAACAGCCTGTACTCAAAATGTATCAATGCCCAAGTAACATCATTCACAATAGCCAAAAAGTAGAAACAACCCCACAGATGACTGGGCCAACACAATATGCCATGTCCTAGAGCAGAATATGATCCAGCCAAAATAAGGAGTGACGTTCTGATCCATGCTGCACGGATCACGTTAAGTGAAAGAAGCCAGGTGCTGGAGACCACGTATGGGTTCCATTTACAGGAAATGCTGAGAATAGAACAATCCACAGAGGTAAAGTAGATTAGTGGTTTCTACTGGCTTGAAGCAGGGGGAGGAAATGGGAAGTGATAACTAATGGGTAGGGGGCTTCTTTTGAAGATGATGAGAGTTTTCTAAAACCAGATAGTGCTACTAGTTGCACAACTTGGTGAATATATCTGAAAACTACTGAATTGTGCCGTGCATTTCAAAAGAATGATTTTTATATCTCAATAAAAAATTTTAAAACATTATAACTAAGCCCAGTACTGTGGCACACACCTATAATCCCTGTGACTCGGGACAATTTTCTGAGTTGATGACAGTCCTGATGTCCCACAGGGCAATGTTCCAGTTCTTGGTAGATGCATGCGAAAGTGTTTAGACTGAAACATCGGGTCTTCCACGTACTCTCAAGAGGTTCAGCTTCTACAGATACAGCAAGGTTAAGTAACTTGTGCAAGGTTGCACAACTAAGAAGAGACAAAGTTTAAAAATTAGGCATTAACTAGTACAATTGAGAACGTGTCCAGAGCCAGGCTGCCTGGGCTAATGTGCAACTCGGCTCTCACCAGCTGTGTGACCTAGGGCAAGTTAATTAACCTCTCTAGGCCCCCATTCTTCTCCTTTTAAAGATGAGAATGAGGAAGAAGAGGATATCTGCATCCTAATGTCATATGAGTTAAAATGTGGAGCCCTTAGAACAAGGCATGTTCCACTGAAAGTAGTCAGGATGTGTTTTATGGGGATAAACCTAAAACCAGGTCTAGTCTCTAAACTCTGTTGCAGAGGCTGGGATGTCACGTTACCTCCTCCTCATAGATGAGGGAATCTCATAGAATACTAGGATAGAAAGCACTTTGAAACGGGCTTAGTTACCAGGGTTGGAATGAAGGGTGGTCAGGCCAGAGAAAGGGAAGGTGAGTCACAGGGGGCGGGACCTCAGAAATCAAGTCCAGGGGCCATGGAGGTCAGGGATGGGAATGAGGGGCGACCAAGCAGACAGATAGCGCGTGGGTGGGAACTAACAATAGGGATGCTCTAAGTGGAAGGAGAAGCTTCAGACCTCCCATGTTCATCGGAAGAAACTGAGGCCCACAGAGAAGAGACAGGCAGAGGGCCTTGGCTAGTAGTGGCAAAGCTGGAGAAATACTGGCAGGCTCCTTGGCCCAAGCTCTAGCCCTGATGGGAACTCTCAGCATGTGGCTTTTGTTGCTGTAGAAAAGGAAAACACCTGAATCCCTAAATGATGGGTATTATTATTATTATTTTCGGTACTGGGGATTGAGCCCAGGGGCACTTTACTACTGAGCTATATCCCTAAGCCCTTTTTATTTTTTATTTTGAGACAAGGTCTTGCTAAGTTGGTGAAGCTGGCCTTGAATGTGGGATCCTCCTGCCCCAGCCCCCCAGGTTGCTGGGATTACAGGTACCATTGCTTTCAATACTTTGACACTCCACAATACTCTCCCCTGCCCCATAAATGGGAAACCATTACTGAGGGAGACACATCTAATAGTTATTGTTTCTTAAAAGGTGCCAAGCTCCATGCTAATAAATTCACCAAACCTGGTCAAGTGGTTTCTTTTTCTATTCCCATTTTGCAGATGAGGAATATGAGGCTTTAACAAGATTAAAGGATCTGACCAAGGCTGCAGTGAGTAAGTACAGAGACGACATTTAAACTCAGCTCTTTCTGGCTGTAAAGGTTATACCATTTATGCTATGATTCCCAGAGTGGGTGCTTGAGTCCCAGGAGCTGTACAGGAAGTGACATTAGAATGTCTGTTTATTTTTTATTTAAAAAAATATTTTTTAGTTGTTGATTGACCTTTAATTATTCATTCATTTATTTATATGAGGTGCTGAGGATCGAACCCAGTGCCTCCCACATGCGAGGCAAGTGCTCTACTACTGAGCCACAATCCCACCCCAGAATGTCTATTTATTTTTAATCTTATCTTTTTAAAACATTTCTTGGGGGTAATGGTTCTGGGGATTGAACCCAGAGGCACTTTACCACTGAGCTACATTTCCAGTCCTTTTAATTTTTTAAATTTTGAGACAGGGTCTCCACTCAGTTTCTGAGGCTGGCCTTGAACTTGCAATCCTCCTGCCTGAGCCTCCTGAGTCATTGAGGAGCACACCATCGTGCCCAATTAAACCCCTACTTTATGTAGGTCTTAACAATGTACCCAAGGTACTAGCCCAGTAGTTTATGCGTATTGCAGAATCTACACTGCCGTTTTCCCTCGTTGCCTAATGCCCTCCCAGAATCCTATGTGGTCAGTGAGGTCATGTGACCCGTGGCTGGCCAATGAGGCACCAGAGCACATTCACCAAGGGTTTCTGGAAAAGTGTTTTTAGAAAGGGGACAGGCACCAGAGCACAGATGGCTTGCATAGCTCCTGCTATTTTCCTGCTGAAAAGGCAGATACAGCGTTAACACAAGCCTTGATATTAACAAAAGCCAGTGCCCTTGGAAGGTGCAGGATCTTCAGAGACAGAGCACACCTGGCCCCTCATGATGTCCATGATGTGGACAACAAGCGTCAGGCCACCCCCTGACTTCTTCTAAAGGAACCACTCAGATTCCTCAGAGATGTGGCCGTGGAGCCTGGGTCTGCAGTTACTCAGTTCCACACACACAGGCTGATGGCAGTGTGCCTATCATTTCTAAGTACATAAATAGGTATCTATAGGATGTCGCCTCAAAATTTTTTACTAGTGTGGATTGATGTGACAAGGATCACAAAGATATGGACTCTACCATTTTCTGCTGTGCTTTGGGGTAAAGGGAGCAGATGAGTAGGCCTCAGTGACCAACTCTGTCCCACTCTGGCAGGCTGAGTGGTGGACAGAGCATGGAGGTGTGTGTTTGTAAACTGGCTTCAGAAGAATCCAATCTATGTGAACTGCAGAGCACACGAGGTTCTTGCAGTTCTCCATCAGTTTTGCTCAGTCTCGGGAGCTAAGAGAAGAAAGCTGGTCCTGTGTCACTTCTCATTCTTTAGAACTCTCAGGTTCAAAGGGCTCAGAAATGTCCCTTCCTGGGATAGTTCTCATGACCCAGGGAGGTACAAACTATGAAAGCTGAGAATTGCAAGGAGAGGTCCTTCTGCATTCCAAGTGAGTGGGTGGGAGGAGGGGCAGGAGATGCTGTGTATCATTAAAAATGAGGTCCCTGAATCAGGAGAGATTAAACTGGGTTGCAAATGGCAGAAAACCAGATAGTGGTGGCCTAAACAAGATACAGGCTTCTTTCTCTTTCACATAAAAGAAGACTGGAGGTAGGGAATCTGGGTTGTTACAGTGACTCTCTGGTCATTGGAGACTCAGGCCCCTTCTAAATTTCTGCTCTACTCTCCTTGTAACTTTTATCTTCAAAGTCTTTTCATTGTCCAAGGTAGCTGCTGAGCTCCAGCTATTACCTCTGAACTCCGGGCCCTGAGGAAGGGTAAAAGGGCCCATTTTTTTTCTCTGATTTCTGCTTACAGATCACTGGCTGGGACTCTTTCTTTTGAGGTTCTGTAGCTTAGGAAGAAATGGATTTGGGATGACTGCCTCTGTCCTAGTCTCCAAAAGCAAGAGAGTATCTGGGGTCAGAGGAAAGAAGAAACCAGATATCAAAAGATATACCCTTGAGGGGCTGGGATTGTAGCTCAGTGGTAGAGCGCTTGCCTTGCATGCGTGAGGCCCTGGGTTCGATCCTCGGCACCACATACAAAGCAATAAAGTAAAGACATTGTGTCCATCTATAACTAAAAAAATATTAAAAAAAAAAAAAAAGATATACCCTTGGGCTGGGGTTGTAGTTCAGTGGTAGAGCACTTGCCTAGCATGTGTGAGGCACTGGGTTCAATTCTCAGCACTGAATATTAAATGAATAAATAAAAAATAATAATAAAGGTTCATCAACAAATAAAAATTTTTTTTAGAAAAGACATACCCTAACCTTTATGAGTCCATGACCTTGGTTAAGTCCCAGAACCTACCTGAGCCTCAGCCACAGACTGAGGGCTGTGGGAGGGTCAAACGACTGGATGCTGGGGAAGATCTTGTAAACCAGAATGTATTCTTCCCACGTAGGCAATTAGTGTTGCTGCTGCTATCATTAATGCTAAGAGTGGCTAGCTGTGTGCTGCAGGGAGAGAGGCAGAGGAGCCTGGCGCAGGGAGGAGGGTAGCATTTACTGGGACAAATGGAAGGCGCAAGGAACTGCTGCGCATGCGCATGCGGTACAGCCCCTGCTAGCCCAGTGGGCTTCTCCACTGCCACGTGCCCAGGCCATGTAAAATCCCGGAGTCTGGCAAAGGCCCTCTGCATGCTTCAGTTCTCAGGCTCCCAGACAGGCAGGCAAACAAACATCACACTGTGGGAGAGGCTCAGACACCAGGAGAGAGGGGAAGGCCTCCTGGAGCAGAAACCAAGCCCTGGGTCTCCACAGGGCCAAAATAACCTGCTGATTGAGTCAATCGGCCAACACACTGGTCAGGCCGGTGTGGGAGAAACCGAAACCCCAGCCAGATCTATTATTTAAGCAGTTTGTCACCAAACAAAAATAAAAATTATTCCCCCTCCCCCCCAACCCCAACCGCAGTTATTTGGTGACAGAAGTCACCTTGGGTCAGTCCAGGCCAAGTCACTGGTTTGAGTCGGCTCTTCCCACAGCATCCAATAGGCATCTGGGAATGCTGACTCCCAAGGTCAAGGGAAGGAATGCAATCTCTCCTCCAGGGCCCCAGGCCCTGTGTCCTCATCAGCAGCATCTCAAGGGTCCTTCAGTGATGGGGGTAGTGCGAGGGCTTGAGGGGAGCTCAGGCGTGCGCTGGAGGAACTCGGATGATACAGGCCACCAACAAGTATCTGCTACTTGCTGAGTGCCTGCAAGTCGGGGCTGTGGTGGATCTCTGCTCCAAGGGCTGTGCACTTAGGGGTCAGGGCTTTTCTTGATGCAGACTCTACCCTCTTCCTCTCCATGCCCCCCGCCCCAGAGTGAGCTGTAGAAAGCATGCCATTTAGAGTTCAAAAACTAATTGGTTACAGCTCACAGAGGCCTGGAGGAGGGGGTGGTACAAATCTCAAGCAGTGAAGAGAGTTACAAGCCCCGTTTCATAGTCCCTCTGGCTTGGCACAGGTTAAGTGGGTATAAATCAGACTTCTGTAGCTTTGCTGTTTTGTTCACCATTCCTCCATCCCAGACTTAAACCAGAACTTAAAAAAAAAATCAAAAAGTTCTGTTGAAGTAAACATATGAACAAAAAAGGACACACATAAGTGCATAAGTGCAAAACAGCTTAGAGAACTTTCCATAACTGAACATACCCAGGTAACAGCATCTAGGCCAAGGAACAGAGCACGCCCACCCAGGAGCCCCTGCGTGCCCCTTTCCAATACTGCAATCACTCCCCAAGGGGAAACCTACTCTGACCTCTTGCACCACAGATGTTTTAATCTGTGAACTTCACACAAATGGAGTCATAAAGGATGTCCCCTGGCGTGTGGCTTCTTTCACTCAACATCATGCCTCTGAGATTCACTCACATCATTGTGTGAGGTTGTCATTTGTTCTCATCACTGAATGGCATTCCAGATGACAGTCCATCCATTTGACAGTGGAGGGACATTTGGGTTATCCCTAGTGGAAAGCCATCATAAAAGCACAGCGAAGAACAGGGTTTTCTTTTCATAATCAGATTCTACAGCCTGCTTTCTTGAGAGTCTTTTTTATTGTGGCAAAATATATAAAATGTGTGTCATTTTGCCAACTTTAAGTGGTACCATCAGATGCACACTGCTATGTAATCATCACCACTGTTTCCAAAACGTTTTCATAATTCCAAAGAGAAACTTTATAACTGTTAAGCAATAACTCCCTACTTCTTGGTAACCTCTGATCAACTTGCTATCCCTGTGAATGTTCCTCTTCACATAAGTGGAATCATACAATGTGTGGCCTTTTTTGACTGCTTTCCCTTAACATGATGTTTTCAAGGTCCATCCATGTTGTAGATGGATCAGAACTTCATTCCTTTTGATGGCCGTAGAATCCTTGTGTGTATGGACATACCACATTTTGTTGATTCATTCATCTGTTGATGGATGTCTGGGTTGTTCTCATGTTTTGGTTGCAAGGCATAGTGCTGCAGTGAACACTGACATACAGGCGTCTCTCTGTGTGACCCACAGCCTCTTATTGAGGACCACTGTGTGTCACAAGCTGAGAGAGGCAGTCATTCATCCCTTAGTAGGTGAATCCATTAGTAGAGTCATTATCCCCAGGCCACACATGAGAACTTCAGAGAAGTCAAAGAACTTCCCCAAGGTCACAGGGCTGATCGAGGAGGCTGAGGCCATGGCTCAGATCTAGACCTTTTACCCCAAGTCTAGTTTTCCTGCCCTCAATCATCCTACCACTTCTCTCTTGCAGCTCTGTTACTAAGGAAGCTAGAAAATTTTGGTTTATGACCTAGTTCTTGCTTTAGTTCCAGGTAGAAAATCTTTCCTTTGGAGCCACTAACCTTGGGTTTGGGCTTTCTGGAAGCATTTTCTTCCCTCCTGGCAAACAGCACGGTTCAAATGAAAGGGAGAGGTTTCTCAGTCCCCTTGACTGAGCCCTTCCACTTTGTGCTCTAGTTTTGTCACACCACTGCCCTCCTGCCACCAGGCTTCCTGAATGACCCAAGGCTGTGGCTACATTTCTCTTTTGGCACATGATACAGAATAGCTAAGTCTTAATTTGATATTTCTTTCTTTCTTTAATATTTTTATTTTCTTAGTTGTGGGTGAACAGAATATCTTTATTTTATTTTTATGTGGTGCTGAGGATCGAACCCAGTGCCTCATGCATGCTAGGCGAGCACGCTACCACTGCGCCACAATCCCAGCCCTTAATTTGATATTTCTTTAGGGACACAGAACCACTGGAGCTGAAGTGTCTTCTTTCTCTGTCCTGCCACAGTAAATTTTGATGAAAGACACCTACTGTGTGTTGAGTCCAGTGGAGTTTTGCTGTGGGAAGTGGTCACATGTCTGATACAGTCCCTCCCATCGGGGCATCCCTTTTGGTTGGGGAGAAAAGACACCCACAGAGGATGGAGCATAATAGTGGGGGCCATCCCCATAATGGGGATTCCAAGGGCAGCAGAGGCTGCACAGGGTTCTGCAGGGAGGATGTAGCTGCAGAGCTCTGGACGCCCCAGGTAATCTGCCAAAGACACTTGTCATTCACCATGCCAATGTCTCTAGAATGCCCGCAGTGTGCCAGGCACCTAGCTAGGCCCCACGGAGGGAGCCACAAACACTGACAAGTCCCAGGGTCTGTGGAACCAGGCTTAGCTCTAAGGTGAGGCAAATCCCGGCCACGCGCAGGTCACAGTCGCTTGGGCAACCAGTGGGGTCTTCGGGCCCCTCACGGTGCCAGGAGAATCGTGACCAGCGGAGCATCCGCTGAGCTTCCCGCCCCCACTCCCGGCCTCGCTGTCCTCACTGTCCCCGCGCCGCGCCAGCCTCCCGGGGGCCCACAAAGAGCCTTTCAGGAGCCTCCGCCCCGGCTGGAAAACCCCCGCGCGGTCGCTCTCCCGGGCGGCAGGCGGCGGCTTTCCTCCAGGTGAGGGATTCCGCGCCCAGCGAGGTTCAGCTGCAGCGCGCCCGCAGGCGCCGGCCGAGCCCGGCCTCCGGTGACTCACCGCCCCAAGCCGAGCGCGCAGCCTCGGCCCGCCGGCCCCCGGAGACGCCGGAGCCCAGCGCCTGGGAGCCTCGGCCTCGCCCCAGCCCCGGCCGCTTGCAGTTACATGTTAAAAGTTTTATCTAAACTTGTACCCACGCACTTCTAGATGTTGCATAAATGCAACATTTGGTCACGTTACTTAAAAAAAAAAAGATACTAGGGGAAGCCAGGAGCACTCTCCACTGGGCTCCACCTCATCCCTTTATTTTTTATTTGACAGGGTCTTGATATGTTGCTGAGGCTGGCCTCGAACTTGCGATCCTTCTGCTTCAGCCTCTTAAATAGCCGGGATCACAGGCATGCACGGCTCCACCATATACTTTTAAAGGCCGTTGGTTTTTCCTTTCTTTTCCTTTTTCCTTGACCCCATTCTGGCCCCCACATCCAGGTAACCCACAGTGAGAGTCTAGAACGGCCCATCTGTATTTTTCTTCACGTTCTTACAAAACATGCGAACAACCTCTCTATAATTGACATATACATAAATTCATGCAAATGAGATCTTGCTAGACACAATTCTGTCAATTCTCTCTTTCATTAATACTTCATAAGGATTGATGTGGTTGTGCAGCAGTCTTTTAAAAATATTACTTACAATTCACTCATTTGCAGTGTATGGTTGGATGAATTCTGCTAATGGCATACAATGAGGTAACCACCACCACAACCAACAGTCCCTCTGGGGAAACAGTTCCTTGTGCGCCTTTGCAGCAGAATTTCTCTCTCTTACCCCCTGGCAGAGGCCATCCCTAATCAGTTCAGCAGTCTTGATGCTGTTTGCATGTAGTCTATGGTGTGGATAATTTACTCAACTACTGACATCCACTGTGTTTCCAGTTTTTTGTTTTGCTTTGAGCAATGGTGTGATAAGAATCCTTGTCATACAACTAGATGTGCCCAGAGTTGGGTTGCTGGCTTGACGTATTTCTGGATTTAATTTTAGAAGACATTACAGATTGCTTTTGTGGAAGGTGGAACTCTCCCATACTGCCAACAGTGAATGAAGATGCCATTTCCCCGACAACCCCAGCAGCCCTTGGAGGCACAGCCCTCTGTGATTTCTACCATCTGCTGAGACCCCATTGAGGTACTCATTGTTGCTTTAATCTGCACTTACCTGACCCCTTAATAAGCTTGAGCATATTTTCATCTGCTTGATGACCATTGGGGTTTGCTTTTCCAGGAACTGTGTCCTCCTGGTACATGTTTATGTGCTTTAATCATAGAAGTTCCCAGAGTGGCTGAGGAAGGAGGTGCTTGTAGTTAATGAAATGGTCTAGTTAATAGAAAGTTTCCTCATTTGTCACACTCATTTATGAGCTTTTAAAAGATGTGACCATAAGCAGATACGTGTAGTAGCGAATATAAGCAGCATGTAGAACTGTAACCAATATAACAGCGTGTGGAAAATGGAAAGTGAGTGGGCTTTGGGGTCTCTCAGTGGCTGTGTGCTATGGGGGAAATTATCTAAATCTTCTGAGCCTTAGTTTGTTCATCTGTGAAACAGAAATAATGATAACCCTGCCACTTACTTCTCTGCAGTTATTGAAAAGCTTGGCAATAATTTGTGTAGAGAACCTGGGCCATGGTAGATTGATATTCGGTTATGATAAGCATGGCCCAGGCTTTCCTCTGGTGGTTAAACAGGGTTTTTAGTGGCATTGGGTTATCCTGAATGTCAATCCACAGTGCATGGGTCTACCCACTAAATGGTAGTAGTACACACACACACACACACCAATCATAACAACCACAAATGTTCTCATATCTAAATGTTCACTGTAGGGCTAAATTGCCCCTGTTTGAGAACCATTGGTATAAATTCTCTGGAAGAAACTTCCTGACAGTTTACATAACAGAGGAGAAACCCTCCTGTGCCCCTGCCCCTCTCTCCAGAGGGCCCCTCCATTCCTCAGCTCCTAGGATTTCTGCATGGGGTCTAAACCACAGCCAGATCTGAGCAGGGCCCATGATGGGGGGTGTCCTTCCCTCTGGGTGTCAGAATCCAGCCTGTGACCTAACAGGTGCCCTCAGGAGCTCCCCTTGTGGATGGCTGACTGGGTGGTGAGGGAGGATGGAGCCCTGTAACTTTTCTCTTTCACTGGCTGTTGTCCCCCTCTTCCCTCAGTCACAGGGAGTGTGTGTTCAGCCCTCCCTCCACATATGTCCCGTCCGTTTCAAATAGGATGCGTGATGCTCACTGCAAATTCTTCAGGCCCCAGACGCAGCTCCTTGTCTTTCCTTCTGAATCGACGCAACAAATACTTTGTGAATGCCTTCATGAAAACGGTTGGTTCCTGCCCAAAGCTGGTCCTTCCTTTCTTCATTAGTAACAGAGCCCTAGGCAATATGCTGAGCTAAAAATGGACATTTGCAGGTCTCCCTTGCTGTTTGGTGTGGCCCCGTAACTAACTTGGGGCTAATGAGATGCAAGCAGAAGGGTGGCAGGGGACTTCTAGGATTCCTTAGAAGGGTGGGAGTCATATGCCCTTTTGCTCTTTTCTCTTCTTTCCCTCTTCCTGGAATTCAGATGTAATGAAGGGAACATCAGTAGCTATTTTGAACCACGAAGAGAATTTGAGGATGATGGAGCAGGAAGACAGAAACATTCCAACGAGAGTAGAACTATGGCACTAGCCCTGGAGCTCCAGACCTTTCTATGAGGGAAGCAGCTCTTGTGTGTTCCAGTCACTGTGACTGGACCTCGTTAGTAGCAAATACAGTTCCTAAGTGAGGTAAGTGGTCCTTCTGCCCCGCTGAGTCCACACACCTGTCTTTACCATTCTGCGTTTCTCCCTGTTCTCTGGCTGAGTGTTTTGGAATTGTCATTGATTCATCATTCGTTATTTCTCCAGCTAGTCAGCTACCGTGGCCCGTTCATTTTCTGCATGAAGTACTTCTTACAACTACCTGTCCTTCCCTTCATGTCATTCTCAGCTTAGCATATAAGCAAAGGCTTGTTGAGGGTGAGCAGGATTTAGAGACATGTAGAATTATTGTCAAGAGGCCCCGCTGGACCAGGGGACACTGCTAGGGGAGGGCCTGGGTGGCCACAGGTGTTTTGTCAGTCAGGACTCTTTTTACCCTGTGTACCCTGGGCTAGACCTGTGCCTGGCACATAGTAAACACTCAAAATCTATCTAGGGGATTGATTGATTAGTTAATGGACTCATTAATTAGTGACACACATACATATCCATGCCTAGATAAGGCTTCTGTTTTCACTATTCATACACGTACGTGTTATCTTTCATTACAGAAAAACCAGGTCGCAAGGAAAACCCTCAAGCGTTTGCTGTTGACTTGAGCCGTGTCACTTGCAAGGACAAAATATGTCTGTGGTCAGCTTGAAGCCAGGCCTGCTACTAGAAATAAACTAAGCCCTTGTTAAAATCTCACAGGAACACTGAGAAGAGGTGGGGGCGATGGGTGGCAGGAAAAATGCCTGCGATCTTACACAACCTGGGCAAACAGAGTGACGGGCTAGGCAGCCCCGGGAGTCCAGGAATTAATAGCCTTGCTGAGGCTCCGGGGCTATTTAAAGTCAAGAAATGTCATTTCCACCCACAGAGGCTACCCTGGCTGCGTTATCTGGACGCTCTTCAGCCCTGGTGTTCTGGCAGCCTCCCTGGCCTGGCCTCCCAGAGGTGGGACCACAGGGCTCACCGCCAGTGTGTCGTCACCATTCAGTGGGAGGAGAGGCTGACCTTGACCTCTCCAGGTTCCTCCTCTTTGCTCAGGCTCTAGGAGAAGCTGAAGGGACACGTTTCACCCCCTGTGAGGGCTGCTGAGAGCACAAAGGCTCTGTTCCCTGAGAGGCCAGCAGGATAGGGGGTAGGGGCGATGGGGTCTGGAGTCAGATACCCTTGTTCCACTAGAATTATATCCTAGTCCTGCTGTGGGACCTCAGGCCATTTGCGTATCTTCTCTGGACCTCCATTTTCTTACCTGGGAAGTGAAGTCATCATCTTCTCCTGGCCCTATGTCTGGGGAGGCTGCAGGAGATCAGAGAAGGGGAAATCTTTTGAACCTTTAGGAAGAAAAGCACCTTAGAAATCCAGGTATTACCTGAAACTCCTCCCTCCAGGCAAGATAATCCAGGAAAGCTTCCCTGGGAGGGAGGAGGCAGGAAGCTCATGTTTGAAGTGTCACTGGGCTCCAGACTGTGTGACACAGCTGTCCAGCCTCATACACCTGGGAGCTCAGACTCTGGCTCTGCCCAGGAACCCAAGACAAGAACCTCCCGACATCCTGCCTGCTCTGGTCTTGTGCATCTGTTCTGGCTGATGTTTTTGCAGCTTAAGGGAAGTGGGAGATTTAGAAGTCCCAAGAATGTGCCAAAAGCAAGTCTGCCCCACAGGTGCCTAATGCCTGGGGATTGTTTCCTCAAGCTGAGGCCTGGCCAGGAGAAAGCACAGTGGTACCAAATGAGTTTCTAAGAAGAGGTATGAGATGTCAGGGATACCTCAGCCTCGAGTCTTCCTGGATTCACTGCTCATCTCAGCCACTGCTACCAACCAAGGCAGCAAGGAATATTTTTGTTTTGTTTTTTGTTGTTTTGTTTTGTTGTTGTTTTTAAGGAACAGCAATAGAAATGAAGTCTTGCAGTCCCTTCTACTCTCCTAAACCTCTTTCTTTTGTCATGTCTTAGAACTTGCCAGAAGTTCTAAATATGGCATGGATATTTTTTCTCATTTGATTTTTCAAAATGGAAATATTCCAGATATACTAAAAAGCATGTCTCACTCGGAATAGTCTAGATCATGCTGCAGTTATAAACAACCCCAATGTCTCCATGGCTTAAAACACTATGGTGAATACCTGTAATTCCAGCATCTCAGGAGGCTGAGGCAGGAAAATCACGAGTTCAGAGCCAGCCTCAGCAACTTAGTGAGGTGCTAAGCAACTCAGTGAGACCCTATCTCTAAATAAAATACAAAGGGGGCTGGGAATGTGGCTCAGTTGTTGAGTGCCCCTGAATTCAATCCCCGGTACAAAAAAAACCAAAAACAAACAAACAATAAACAAAACAAACAACACACTTCTACTTGCTACTTTTTTTCCCCCCAGTATTGAGGATCAAGCCCAGGGCCTCATGTATGCCAGGCATCCTTGCTGTGTCTTGGTTCTGCTACATGGTCCTCTAGGTATCAGCAGGGGCTCTGCCCATCAAAATTACTCAAGACCCAAACAGGTAGAACAGCCACTATCCCAACTATTGTCAGGAGCCAAAGACAGATCTGGAAGGTCTCAAAAATGTAAGTTATTGCTCCACCTTACAACTCGTTGACCTGAACCAGTCATGGGCCCCTCCCAATCACTCAGAAACAGGAAGCACCATCCTGCTACCAGCTTAGAAGGGGAAGAACCCCATGTACTTGGTAAATAACAGCAATGACCACTACAAATTGAAAAATTACATTACAAGCACCACGTACTCACTCCCACCCAGCCTGGGAAACACCACTTGGTGCTGTGCATACCTGACTCCTTCGCACGTCTCTGCACCCTGTGCTGAGGTCACCATTCCCAATTTGATGTTTACCACTTTCTTTCTTTTACTATTTATTTCCCTACACTAATTATAGTATTGTTGTGTGTGTATTTAAAGGCCATCTGTGTGGTTTCATGCTATATATATATTCACCTGAAACTTTCTTTTTTTGGTCCACTATATGTTTCTGAGAGCCATCCATGTTGGTGAATGAAGCTGTGGTCGATTTGGTATTTAGCCTATCCTAAGACTACACAACGTCTGGTGTTATGTAGGCCACTTCCAACTTTCTGTGATTGCGTGCAGGACTACCATGAACATTCTTGTGTCTGTTCTTTGGTGTATCTGCAATTTCTCCAGTGCAAAGAGTGAAGAGAGGCTGGGAGTGTATCTCAGGGCTAGAGCACTTGCCTAGCATGAGTGAGGCCCTGGGTTCCATCCCTAGAATTGGAGATAAAAAATAAAAAATACTGAGGCAAGCGTGGCTGTACCAAGTAGCCCTCCACTGGCTGTATGTAAGTCTTTCAGTCATTCTGCATCCTCATCATCATTGGGGTCTCTCTGACAAGTGGGGACATTTCCCTCATGGTCGATTAATAAAAGTGAGCCAATTAATTCAGTCCCCAAACATTTATCAAATGCCATCTATGCCAGGCACAACTAAGAGTTGAGGATACTTAAGAGGAGTAAAACTCAGTCCCTGCACTCAGTGATTTGCGTTCTGATGGGCAAGACAATCACACTCAGGAGCCAATAATTTTTTTAATAATATCTTTATTTTATTTTATTTATTTTTATGTGGTGATGAGGATCAAACCCAGTGCCTCACGCATGTGAGGCAAGTGCTCTAACGCTGAGCCACAATCCCAGCCCCCAATATATTTTTTGAAGGACACGCTCATAAGCTCAGGAAAAGACAAAGAAGCTAGCTGCTTGGAAAGAAGGACAAGGCCAAACACCCAGGGCCCCCAGACACCTTCAGCCAGAGCTCAGACAGGATGGTTAGAACCTTAGCACAAGGATAGTGGCCCATCAGATGGGGACCCCTGCCAGGTAGCTTCTGGCACTGGGTGGCTGTGAGGCCCAGAGCAAAAGTCATGGTCTGGTAAATCACCCCTGGGTAACTGCCTCTGCACCCGGGGCCAGCAGCAAGGAGCTTTCAATTCCCAAGGTGAGCAGTTTGCAAGACTGGGCAGGGAGCTGGCGTGTCAAAGAACTGTGATCACATCAGTGTTATTGATGGTCATAATCACATTGAAACAATCCTGCAAGGCAGGCAGGTGAAGAATCCAGTGTGTCTCCTGGAGCTTGGGCACAAGCCACCAGGTAGGAGGACATGGGTGGAGGTGTGGCCAGGGAACAGAGAGTTCTAGTTCAGTGTCATTGTTCAAGGAACCATGTCCAGGTAGGTTGCACATATAGGCTCAGATGGTTCTCCACCTGAGCTTTGAGTACAGCTTGCCTCAGTAAGTTCATCCACAACAGTGGGTTAAATGCAGGTATCCATGGGACATAACTTCGGACTCCATGAGGGATGTGAGAACTTGATAAACCATCTCCATCAAGATAGAATTCACGCACAAGAAAATGCAAACCATTTCAAGTACACGGTTTCGTGAGTTTCAATAAATGCATACACCTATGTAAACACCTTCATGGTCAAGATAGGAAACATCGATAAGAATACTTTTAAGATCCCTGCCTTGTTTCCAAATAGCCCCTCATTTGCTGCAAGATACAGAAACATAAGCAAGATGGTCATCTACCTAAGGCAGTGAAGTCAAAATTTCGATCACTGACATAAATTAGGAGAGCCAGGGTCTGCAAGGGATATCCCTTGAGAAATACCTGGTCCTGATACAAATATATTTAGAGCTGGAGGCTCTCCATCACCCACAGAGTGCCAGGGAGAGGCAGGCAGGCACCGCAAGGCTTGCCTGTCCCAAAATATCTCACCGGCCTGAAATGCCACCATGAGTCACCAGCTTGGTTTAAAACATTTGGTGTTCTCTCCAGAATACCCATATTAAAACACATATGAATGACTAAGAGACAACCTGGGAAGCCAGTCCTTTGTTGACATGTGCCTGGAGGATGGGTTATCAGATTCTGCCATGGCAGGAGAGGACAGGGCTGTTCTCAGACAATCAAGAAATAGACAAAGCAGCTTCCAGGTATCTCTAGTCTCCTTCTTTTCTTCTTTTAAGTTGATGAGAGGGATTTCTTTCCTTAGGTCATCTCAAATTGCTACATACAGGCAAGTCCCCTTGAAAGGTTGTAATGTCCATTTTGATCCAGAGAGAGGGGAAATTTTGTCAGGAGGAGGAGTTGGGGAAGGCTGCATCACTGCACTGTGCTAAGTCCTTTGAGTGTAACCAGCATACTACAGTGATGCAGCCACATCCATGTTTATAGCAGCTCCATCACAATAGCCAAACTATGGAACCAACATAGATGCCCTTCAACAGATGAATGGATAAAGAATACATGGTATATATACACAATGAAAAGAAGAATGAAATTATGGCATTTGCAGGCAAATGGATGGAGCTGGAGATTATCATGCTAAGTGAAATAAGCCAATCCCCAAAAAACGAAAGTCTGAATGTTTTCTCTGATATGCAAATACTAATTCACAATAAGTGAGGGGGGTGTCTAGGGAAAAATAGAGGTACTTTGGATTAGGCAGAGGGGAGTGAAGAGAAGGGAGGGGTAGGAGGGTAGGAGGGTAGGAACACTGGACATTATTACCTTATGTACATATATGATTACACAACAGGTAATCATATACGATGATATATCATCATATATGATTTTTGGGGGGAGGACCGGGTATTGAACTCAGGGGCACTCGACCACTGAGCCACATCCCCAGCCCTATTTGGTGTTTTATGTAGAGACAGGGTCTCACTGAGTTGCTTAGTGCCTCACCGTTGCTGAGGCTGGCTTCAAACTCGTGATTCTCCTGTCTCAGCCTCCCTAAGTGCTGGGATTACAGTCGTGTGCCACCACACCTGGCTTAGAACAAATTTTTTTTTTTAAAGTTTGGGGAAGGGCTCCAGCTGGGGCCATGAGAATGGAATACACACAGTCACCAGGGACATGGGGTGCTGAAGGTTAGGACTATAGGTGTTTCCACTGGAAAAGTGAAGACTGCGGAAGTAGGTCACTGTCCTGAAATATCTAAAGGGTTGTCATGAGGCAAGAGGACAGTTTCATTCGGAGTAGGGTGGGGAAAGCCAGAAGGTAGCACGAGGGATAGCTTTCAGGAGAGGGTCTGGGTTGCCCCAGTAGGCAGTAAGATCCTAGTAAGCAGAGGCTAAGGCAGAAGCTGACACTCCTTAACAGCAATTGAAGCTCTGCGGTCCCTTCCATCACTGAGACTCTCTAATTTGTTGAGAATGTCACAGCCAGTCCTTAATAAGACCCAAAACAACAACAATAATTGAGCAACTGTTTTGTACAAGGCATGATGGGGGAGGGAACAAAAAAATCATTGCCTCTGCTCTCTATCAAGCTGGAATCATAAAAGGGATAGAAAACACACACTTGCAGAGTTCAGAAGTTAAAGATCCTGCCAGGGGTTTGAGTAGCCCAGGTGGGCTCCAAGAAGGAGATAGGAACAACCCTTGAGAGACATGTCAGAATTCAGTCAGGTAAGCCAGGCATGGTGGTGCATGCCTGTAATCCCAGCAGCTTGGGAGGCTGAGGCTGGAGGTTCATGAGTTCAAAGCCAGCCTCAGCAACTTAGTGAGGCCCTAAGTAAATTAGTGAAACCTTGTCTCTAAATAAAATGTATCTTTAAAAAGGTGGGGGCTGGGAATGTGGCTTAGTAGTTAAGCACCACTGAGTTCAATCTCTGGTACCAAAAAAACCCAAAAAATAAACAAACAAACAAACAAAAATAAGAATTCAGACAGGTAGAAAGAAAGGTACAAAGGCCAGGAGGTTAGGAAATGACAGTACCAAACTGGCTGGAGGGGTAGTCTGTGAAGAGATAAAAAGAGATGTTGGAGAGACAGCTGAGGAGATTGAAGGAAGAAGATGGAGAGGACACTGTCTCTGGAAGGACAAAAAGGTACAAGCCCCAGAGAAGAGGCAAGGCCCCGAGTATGGCTTGGTTTCTGGGTTCCCACCCCGCGTGTGGAGGTGTTAGGGGAGCAAATTTCTCCCCCACCTCCAAATGTGCTGCAAACCACCAGGCATAGGGCCCCAAGAATGCCTATGAGCCCCTTCCCTCCACTCCCATGGCCGCTGTTCCCCTCAGGGCAGTATGAGCTGGAGAAAGACGGGAAAACCCACAAAAATCTTCCAAATAAGACAAATATGTGGTGCAGACAAAAGCCGTGCTGGGTGGGATGAGGTTTCTTTCGGTGGCTCCCCAACGGGGTGTACCCATCAAAAGTGGCTTGTGGCCGCCGAAAAATGCGTCATCTCCTGCTCTCAACGGGGGCTTCTTTTCTCAGTTACCCCCCTAAAGAGCTCAGGCTGGGGGGTTCCCGTGGCAAGGGAATTGGGGTTCTGTCACTGGCCTCCAGGTCGCCCACACAGCCCTGCTCACTTCCCAGTCGGGCCCTGAGGACTTCTTGGAACACGCCGCTCTCCTTGGGATGCTCAGGGGGCCATTTTAAGCTGTTCCCTTATTGCAGTTCCTGGCAGTCCCCGTCTGAGCTGTGTCCAAGACACAACTGCAGTGGGCAGGAGGGGGTCTGTGCAGCCCCTCAGAGCCGTCTGAGAGCTGAGGGCTGGAGAGTCAACTGGGGCTCCCAGGGGACACTCAGATGCCCCTGGAAGTAAGTGCCTCAGGAGGCAGGTGGCAGGGAGGGATGGCTGGAGGGGAGGGAAAGGCCCAGCCCTCTGTCCCCAGTAGTCCCCTACTCCCACGCCCCTCCAGGCTCCCAGGCCCCTGGGGTTCACGTTCCATTTCTGCTCCAGTTCCATGCCTGTTAATAGCCATTGTTCAATGGAGAAAGACAAAAATGTTTTCAGTTTAGAGGTATTGTTTCGGACTTTCTCTCTGTGGGCCAAGGGCTGGGACAGGAGGCCTCTCTCCGCAGTGTGGCCCCAGGCAAGGAGACATTGTGCTCGCCCTGGATGAAAGGCAGCGGACTCCTCTGTCTGTCTGGGCTGCGTGTGCCCAGGGACAAACCCCTGAGACATGCCAACGCTTGCAAGAGAACAGCACCCCCAGGACAGCTGTGGCTCCATCCGCCTCCTGACCCTCCTGGCCTACACCTCGCCCAGTTACTTCATGCCCAGCTTACTTTTCTGTCTAGGCTCCCCCACTGGGGATGAGGGAGCAACTTCCTCACTCTAGACCTCAGTTTCCTCATCTGTACAATGAGAGGGTACCCAGACTGCTATGGTCCAAAATTCATGTTTGAATTTAACTGCCATCGCAGCAGCGCTAAGAGGTGGGATGCTTAAGAGGTGATTTGGTCACAAGGGCTCCACCTCCATGAATGGATTGATGCTGTTAGTGCAGGAGTTGGGCTCCTGATTTTTTTTTTTTTTTTTTTTTTAAATAGATGGACACAATGTCTTTATTCTATTGGTTTGTATGTGGTGTTGAGGATCGAACCCAGGGCCTCACGCATGCGAGGCAAGCGCTCTACCGCTGAGCTACAATCCCAGCCCTGGGCTCCTGATTAAAGGATGAGTTCAGCCTGATTTCTCTCTCTTCTGCCTCCTCACCATATCGTGCCTCCACCACATCAAGGAGGCCCTTGTTCATCTCTGGACCTCTCAGGCTCCGGAACTGTGAGAAGGAAATCTGTGTTCTTTTAAAATTACTCAGTCTGTGGAATTCTGTTAAAGTAGCAGGAAATGGCCTAAGACAAAGACCTTTCCTGGTTCCATGCCTCTAGACACCCACAGCCCTTTTTCACTGTAAGAAGCTCTAGAATTTGGCCAGGGGCTGAGGTGATGGCCACCTGAGCAATGATCTTTGAGAGAGAAAGTACCTGTCCCGACACCTTAAATTCCTCTAGACTTATTTCGTGGTTTGGAACTCATGGTCATTAAAGATTCACTCCTTTGGAGCCTATTTCAAAAGCCATTTGCAATGAATGGAAGGGATAACTGCTCACTCCTTGGACACTAAGAATTGCTTATATATTCCTTTTACAATGTTGAAATCAGATAGATGACTTCATGTGGGGCTGTAACAGCCTAGGAATTAGTTGCTCATGGTAGGTTAAGTCTCTAGAGGTTTGACTCATGAACCGGACACAGGTAACCTCCTTCCAGGAATCACTTGCTTTTTAACAGAGGAACATCTTGAGGATAAGAATAAATCACAAGGGGCTGGGATTGTGGCTCAGTGGTAGAGCGCTCTCCTCGCATGCTTTAGGCACTGGGTTTGATCCTCAGCACCACATAAAATAAATAAAAATAAAGATATTGTGTCCATCTACAACTAAAAAAAAAAAAAGAATAAATCACAAGGTAATGCATCTTGGATGGCAGGAATTTCAAGTCCCAGGACACCAGGTGGCTGGGAAGAGGACGTCATCCTTGAGACCAACCTTGAAACAGATTTAGTACTACAATTTAAAAGAACGACCATTTATCAAAGCTTCTTAAATCTTAGATAAATTGTGCTCATTATCTTGTCTGAGCCTAGAATTATCCTAGAGTTGGATTTTATCATCCAGAGTTGACAAAGAAGCAAGCCAATGTTCAGAAAGAGCATGGAACCTGCCTACAGTCACATAGCTAGAAAGTGGCTGAGCTGGAAGTTGGACCCAAGTCAGTTGGCTCCAAGGTTGGGACTGGAACTGTGGTTCAGTGGGAGAGCACTTGCCTAGCACGTGTGAGGCACTGGGTTTGAGCCTCAGCACCACATACAAAAATAAGAAAAGAAAATAAAGGCATGCTATCCATCTAAAATTACAAAAAAAAAATTTTTAAACATTTTTCAAGGACTAGGGCTGTAGCTCAGTGGCAGAGCACTTACCTAGCATGTGTGAGGCACTGGGTTCATTTCTCAGCACCACATATAAATAAATGAATAAAATAAAGGTCCATCAACATCTAAAACAATAAAAAAAATTTTTTCAAGGGGACAGCCATTGGCTAATAGTACCTGCTCTTCCTCTATATAAATATTTTTGGGGCATAAAGAGCATCTTTGTTATTCCTGCAATTCTTCACCATTTATTTTTCATTCATCAAGTAGTTAGTTATAATGGTTCCTCTCCTGCCCTAGCTTGGTAATGACAAGGAGAGAAAGTGTTTCTCCACCTTCTACAGTCCAGCAAAGTTTTTCTGTAAAGGACCAGGTAATAAACATTTTAGGCTTTGCAGGCCATATGATCTCTGTTGTAACTACTCAACTATGGGGAAGGCAGCCATGAATGTGTAAATGAATGGATGTGACTATGTTCCAAGAAAACTTTATTTATATGGCCCTTTGTCCATGGTTGGCTGTAAAGCACAATTAGGTTGAGGGGTGAGATTTATACAGGTAGAAAAGTAAAAGTAACAGGATGAGTGTTATGGATCAGCATACCAACAGTTTGTGGCTGAGGGCAGATTATGGGGGACTTTGAATACCAGGCTGAGGAATTTATTGAGACTTTACTCTTGGGAGCAGAAGTTCACAATAATGTTCTGCCCACGGAGATGACATGAAGATGATTCATATGTGAGGCTTGTACCAGTAAGTATAGTAAGTATGCTGTAGCAAAGGCAAGCCAAGGTTTGGGTTCCAGGGAATTTTCTGTGAGTGAATTTCACCTCCACATAGACCCTCACCAATTTATAGTTAATTTCTTGTGTTCATGCCTTGTAGATAGAGAAAGCATCTTTTCAAAAAGAATTTGTTAAGAATTTCTTTTTGTGGATGCTGAAAAATGTATTTAAAAAAAAAAACTTCTTCCCCCAGAGGACAGAAACTTCCCAGGGTGAGAATCACTGCTCCAATATCAAAGTAAAACTGCAGAAGGCAAACACTGGGACTTTAAGAATACAAGTAATTGCCATGAACTCCATCCACATAGCACAGGAGAAGTGTGCATATCTTTTTTTTTTTTTTTTTGGTGCTGGAGATTGAACTCAGGGGCACTTGACCACTGAGCCGCATCCCCAGCCCTATTTGTGTTTTATGTAGAGACAGGGTCTCACTGAGTTGCTTAGCGCCTCGCTGTTGCTGAGGCTGGCTTTGAACTTGTGATTCTCCTGTCTCAGCCTCTGTAAGTGCTGAGATTACAGGTGTGTGCCACCGTGCTCGGCTGAGAAGTGTGCATATCTTTAACAAGTTATCTTTCTAGAAAAATTGAAAATTATCTGTTGTTGCTTTTTTCTCAGAGGCAGACGTGGTCTCTTCTGATGGTAGCAGAAAGATACTCTCAAACCACCATCTGGGTTTGCTAGTTAGAAATGAAGACTCCTTAGTTCTGCTTTACCTGTATGGAATCTTAATGATTCCATACAGGTAAAAAATCCTATCTTTTTTTTTTTTAGATATATATTTTTTGGTTGTGGATGAACCTTTTTTATTTTTATTTATTTATTTTTATGTGGTGCTGAGAATCGAACCCAGTGCTTCACACATGCTAGGCAAGTTCTCTACCACTGAGCCACAACCCCAGCCCCTCAGTGTTCTATCTTTAAAAAAAAAAAATCTTCTTAATTTGCTGGGTATAGCACACACATTAGTTAAAGCTTGTTAATTGTGTTACTGAAACCTCTATTATTCCCTATTGTCTACTTGCCCTGTAGATTCTGGAGATAGCTGGTTGAAGGTTTTGTCCAGAGACATATTTATTTGTGTCTCCTTGGTTTCTATGAATGTTAGCTTTATATATTTTGAAGTAGGTTGTCAGGTACCTAAAAAATCACAGCAATTAGTCAAGCGAAGTGGTGCATGCCTGTAATCCCAGTAGCTTGGGAAACTGAGACAGGAGGATTGAGAGTTCAAAGCCAGCCTCAGCAACTTAGCAAGGCCCTAAGCAACTTAGCATGACCCTGTCTCTAAATAAAATATAAACTGTTTTAAAAAATTTAAAAAGGGATGTGGCTCAGTGGTTGAGTACCCCTGGGTTCAATCTCCAGTACCAAAAAAAAAATTGTAGAAATTATACATATTTGGAAGATAATAACATTAACCAGTATAGCTTCATCTTTATTTCTTTTGATTTTTTTTTCCTTTCAACAATTCCATTATGTATGATATTAATAGACTGGCTTTATTTTTATTATCTTTTGCTTGGTACATTTTCCCCATTAGTTCATATTCAAGATATTCATGTTATGTTTCAATACATCTGTGTAAACAGCATATAGTAGAATTTCCTTTAATAGGAAATTCCTTTAATAGTAAATTTCCTTTTATAGAGAAATTTTTAATTTTCTCATGTATTATTAATATTTTCACTCTGATGATCTGCAAGTTGATTTTCCCATTCCCCATCTTCTGTTAGTTACCCTTAAGTTTGAATCTTATATTCTTTAACTTGTGATTTTCTGTCAATGTCTAGGGGAACTTTGGCTGCCCTAGGATGCATTAACTTTCCTCCTCCTCCCCCACTCACCACCTCCCAAGTTGAGATCATCTGGGTAGATTATAGGCCCAAATTGTTGTTTTTAAAATGTTTACCTTATGCCTCAATCATTATTTAGGCTTTGATACAAGTTTTACTAGTTCCTTTGTTCCCCACAGTTTTGGCATCCCACATCTTCCTCTTTCTTGAAATCACTAATTTTTTTTTTCATCTGAAACACCTCCTCTAGGAATTCATTAAAGAATATGAGGGTGGCAAACTTTCTCCCAGTAAAACCAAAAATGTCTTTATTTTCCCTCCCACTTGAATATTTCACTTCCCTTCAGGACTGTAGAGATAATGTTCTATTGTTTTTTAACATGTAACTTGATGCCAATTTAATATTTTACTGGTGACTTGCTTTTTTCTCTCTGGAAGCTTCTAGGCTCCCCACCCCTTTATCTTTGTTCTTCTGAAATTTCACTATAATATGTCTATGTGTGGGTCTTCTCTTCTTGGAAATGATCAATCTAATGATAAATTTCTTTCTTTAGCAAACTGGGAGATTTTCTTTTGTGATCTCTTTATTTATTTCCTTTCTTTCATTCTCTGAAGTTCTATCCTATTGTTATGTTTATCCCCTTGGTGTCTTAATTTTTCCCCTCAGACTTTCCACTTTCCTTTTCACTTAGGAGACTTCTTTCAGCTCAGCTTTCGCAATAGCCAGATCCTTACCTCAATCTCAGATCACTACTAAGTTTCAAATTTCAATGTTGGTTCTTTTTAGTAGATTTCATATTATTTTTTAAATAATGTTCTCTTGAAGACAAGAATTCTATTCCAACTAAACTTTTTTTTTTTAATTTGCTCTATTATCTGGTTTTCCTTTGGCATTAACTCTTCTGGATGTTAAGTTTACAGTTATGCTATCCAAGATAGTAACAGCTTGCTACTGAAATTTAAATTAATTTAAATAAATGAGTTATGTCAAAAAACAAATAGTTCCTCAGTTGCAATAGCTGTATTTCTGGTGCTTGATGGCTGCATGTGTGTGGCTACATACTGGACAGTTCAAACAGAGAACATTTCTATTGTCACAAAAAGTTCTATTTTGCCAGTTTTGACTTGTGGTTTCATTTTTCCTGAGTTTTCTGGTGATTCTTGGTGTTCTGCTAATCTTTATTGGCCAGCTTCTGTTCCTAGTAGCCTGTCTCTGGTTACTGAGGGTGGCAGGAAGGATCAGTGGTCTGCTGGCCTCACTCAGGACAGTGCCAATAGTTACTTACAGTATTGCTCATCTCCAGCCCTAGCACCTTGTGGCACATCCACTATGACCCAATGCTGAGTACTGGTATTCAGGAACACCCCTAGGGTCTCCTCTGGGGTTTTGAGACTATTGTCTCAGTTTGGAGTCCCCCAATCCATTCCTCCCTCCATAGCCATCTTCTTCACATTTTGGAGCTGTGGTTTCGTCCAGTTTGACTTCTTTACAGCTTTGATACTGTTTATATTAATCTCGAGGACTCATGGTTTCTAATTTCTGATGGACTCATGGTTCTCTCTTATTTTCTCATGACATAATAGATGTCTTGTTTTCTGTCATTCCGTGGATTAAGGCAGAAGGGAGTGTTTTCTGTCAGCTTGACCCAGACAAATTTCAATGAGGCCTTTGCACAAAGCAAACACATCTCACAACCAATGGTTGAAAACCTGATGATCCCCATATTCAGACAGGTGCTGGGCTGGCTGCATTAGAATCACTCATGGGCCCCATTCCTGGAGGTTTTGAGTGCACAGCTCAATTTGGGAATTCTTGGCCTACTAGGTAGGATGGGTGAAAAAGTACTCAAGACGGGCCACCTACTTTGCAGGCTAGTGGTAGCAATGGCCTTAATGCCCAGAATCTCTAACAACCAGATCACTATTTCTGTGAGTGAACAGGACACTGGGTGACTGTGGAGATGGCGGTAGGGGCTATCTGAGAGAGACCTCTTTCTCTTAGCACTAAAGGAGGATGGGAAATTGCAAAACCTATTGGAGAGGACTCAAGGACAAGAGAGATACAATAAGTGCAATTGAATGGAACCGAAATGAAAGATTGCCCAGGCCTCTCTCCCTCCCACAATGATATCAACTCTGCAAACCCCAGAGATCAAAATGGGGCCAGAAAATTCCCCCATCTAGAGACTTTTTTAAGAACTTTAATTGCTATCCTACTGAGGGGCCCAACTCCAGCTTTGAGAAGATATATTTGCTGGTTAGATTTGCAGTAATGATTATTATTGTTACTGTTAGGAAGAATACACCCTTTGTCTCCAGTGAGCTCAGGATGCTACACAAACATGACCTCATTTCTCCCCTAAACGGGGCAGGTATTGTTAACTGTTTTCCAAAGGACATGGAGGTCCATTGCGGTCCAATGCCTTGAGCAAGGCCACACATCAAGACAGGGAGGGAAGATGGAACCAGGCCCTGGGCCTCTCCCATTTGGATCCCAGGACAATTCTCACTGCTCATGTGTCTGGACAATCCGTTGACTTCCTTCTGGTCACAAAGCTAGTTTCAGAGATCCAAGGGGATCAGAGCAGTCAAAGTCACCAATATAAGATACCAGGGGAAGAAAGATCATTACCTTTCAGAAGTTCAGCTGAGTCCAGGCTCTGGGTTCAGCCATTGAAATCCTCCCTGGTTTTACAAGCATCCAGCTGACTTCTCTCCCACTTTCTCAACAATTCAGGGACTTGAGGGCTTCACTCCCCTGGATCCACCCAGACTGGAAATCATATCCATACCAGATTTGTCCTACTCTATGACAAGTTCTGCTGCCTCTAGGTCCCTTGGCTTAATCATAATACACTGTGGCCCCTGTGCTATTCTCTTGGCCTAAACTCCTGGCATCCTCCAAACTTCTAGCATGCTCTAAATTTGCCCCACAACACACTTTGCCCTGCCTACCTGCCACCCTTCCTACTCAAGCTTCATGCCCCACTGGGCCTAAGAAAAACTTCCCTTGACCTTCCAGAACAATCCCTCTCTCTCTTTTAGCTCCTGCTGCCCTTATTCATTTATCCACAAATAACCATGGAGGGCCTACCGTGTGGAACAGGTAGGCAGAAGATGATGGGGTACAACAGAGAACAAGCTAGACATGGCCTCTGCTCACGTGGACTTTACATTCTATTGTTGGAGACAGGAAAAACAAAAATAAATCATTCAGTAAGTCAAATATGTACACGTTGTCCTAAGTGCATATGAAATGACCTCTAAAGAAATTCCAAAGAAATTAAGTCCTCCCAGACACATTCCAAATCTGCCCAAGTCTCTGCATCTTCCACCCTATTCAAGAAAGAGCTTGCTGGGGTACGTCAAAAAGGTTTATCTGGCTAAAGGACGATAGTAGACAAGAGCAGAGGGGAAGAGTATAGGTCTGGAGAGAGAGACAAAGCTAGACCACACAGGGCCTTGATGTTCACAACTAACAGCTGCATTTCATGCTCAGAGCAGTGGGAAGACATTGTACGATTTTATCCAGGGAGTAACATGACCTGACTTATGCATTATAACCAAGATTCTTTTTTTTTCTTTTCTTTTTGGTACCGAGGATTGAACCCAGGGGCGCTTAAATCACTGAGCCACATCCTCAGCCCTTTTTATATTGTATTTAGAGACCAAGTTGCTAAACTTGGTCTCACGAAGTTGCTCAGGACCTCATTAAGTTGCTAAAGCTGGCTTTGAACTCGTGATTCTCCCACCTCAGCCTCTTGACCCGCTGGAATTACAGGTGTGCACCACAACACCTAGCCGACCAAGATTTTCTTTTTCTTTCTTTCTTTCTTTTCTTCTCCTCTTCCTCTTCCTCCTCCTCCTCCTCCTCTTCCTCCTCCTCCCCCTCCTCCTCCTCCTTCTTCTTCTTCTTCTTCATAGTTGTAGATGCACAGCATGCCTTTGTTTTATTTGTTTATTTTTGTGTGGTGCTAAGGATTGAACCCAGTGCCTTATATGTGCTAGGCAAGCGCTCTACCACTGAGCTACCATCCCAGTCCCTGACTGCGATTCTTAACAAGGCAGGAGGAGGCAAGGGGTTGCACTTCTGCTTGCCTCTCCCAGGGGACATTTGGGGGCAGTTTTGGGTTGTCACAATTGGAGGGGGGCAGGATCTACTGGCTTCTAATAGGTACAGGCCAGAGATACTAAACATCCCACAATAACAGGCTGGTTCCCCAAACATGTCACTGACAGGACAGCCCCCCAAATACCAATAATGCTGGAGTTGTGAAAGTCAGCTTTAAGATGACCCTGGCTACCATGTGAAGGACGTATTTTGAGGTGCCAAGAGTGGTATTAGGGAGACCACCTGGAAAGCTATTTAAATTAACTTCATATACTTAGTGCACTGACCCACCTGAGCCTCTCTCCATGTGCGCCAAATCTTATTCTCCCTGGAATCTCTGCTTTCTCATCTTCCAAGAAGCCCCTTTCCATTTTATCCAGGGTCTTCTGGAGATGATGCTAGAATCCAAGTGAATGGTCAGGCTGGGGTGCAGAGGAGGAGCCCTTCTGGGGCACTGTGCATGGGACACCCACTCTGTGAGGAAGAGCCGGGGGTTACACACACCAACTCCAAGTGTGCCCTGTTCTCCATGGTCATGGCTAGCTCCATTTGTGCCAGCTGCTGCCAGCTTGGCACTCCCCCCCCTCCTGGACCCACCCCCAGTGTGGGTCCTGGACAGGCCACAGAGGATCTGGGCACCAAGGCATGTTATGCCCTGAACTCTAGCATGTTTGTGAGTATTTACATCAGCATGTGAACCTATCATTTTCAGCCTCAGCACGTAAATCAGCATGGAGTTAAAGGGCTTTCCTCTTGCTATTCCCCCAACTTGAGTTTGGTTTTAAGATTTAGGAAGGGCATGATTGAGTTGTGGTGACAGTGGGAGGTCTGTGAATGAGGAAATATCTCAAGGGGGAGAGGAACGAATCTCCTTGGGGCAGAGAGGTGGAAGAGTTGGTTTTGTGTGCCCGGTTATGGACCATGCTCCTTCCACTACCAGAGGGGATTTTTGCCTTTTGGGCAGGGGCAGGGATATTCAGAAGTTTTTTTTTAAAAGAAAGCTATAGAAAACCCCTTTCTGGAAAAATGAACACTGGGGACAGTTTGTATGCAATTTAAGAGATTCCCAAGCCAGGCGCAGTGGCTCAAGCCTGTAATCCCAGCACTTAGGGAGGCTGAGACAGGAGAATCGCGAGTTCAAAGCCAGCCTCAGCAAGGGCAAGGCACTAAGCAACTCAGTGAGACCCTGTCTCTACATAAAACACAAAACAGGGCTGGAGGTGTGGCTCAGTGGTCGAGTGCCCCTGAGTTCAATCCCCAGTACCAAAAAAAAAAAAAAAAAAAAAAAGAGATTCCCAGATCTTCTCAAAGCCTGTGTGACAGCATGAACTAATTCATACCAACATGCAAATGACCAACAAGGCTCGGTGTATTTCCATTTTCATGGAGATTTAACCCCTTAAATCAGAGGAACCAGGGCCCTCACTAGAGGAACTACTCCATCTGTGGGATGAGACACCTTCTAAAGGGGATGGGACAATATTTCTAACTCCTGACTTCCCTGCAGTGCCTACATATAAAACTGGTGTTGAAGGTAGGAGAGGAACAGAGGAAGAGCGACAGGGACTATTTTTAGGCTAATGTGGAATCAAAAGGCTCCCTAGGACTTTACCTGATGGAGCTCATTGGGATCTGGATACCAGGTATTCCTGGTCAGTCCAAAGCATCTGATCTTGTTAATGGGGCAATAAAAATTAGGGGGACAAAGGCCAAACCCTGGCAGCTCAAATGAATCTCTTCTGTGAGAGGGAGCAACCTTGTAAAGAGCTGTAACTGAGCAAACGGAGGGATCATTGCGTTTCATTAACTTTAATAGTGCTTGTTAGGTTGGCTTTCAAGGGCTGTGGGAGAGAAAACCAGACCCATCCTCCGGGCTGGGGGACAGGCAGCATGCATGGACTTCTCGCACCCCCAGTGCTGAGCTGGAAGTGGCTGCTTGTTCCCTCCCAGGCTCCCCAGCCCAGCATGATATCCCAGCTGTACAGGCAAGGAGCCTTGGCCTCAGAGACTAATTCTTTCCTGCCAGGGTAGGGAAAGATGGGGTGAAGAGCTTTGGGCAAATCATCTCCAGGTTTGGCCAGGTCACCCATCCCTGAGCACCCACAGAGGCCCTTCCTAGGGACGTCAGAAGTCCATGGCCAATGTTCTAAGCCCCTATGAAAGAATCCTACCGGCCTGGAGCCCAGCCTGGGGACCATTGTGGATGCTGGTCAGCCACACCCCGTACTCCTCCTCCTCTACCCCAGACATACTCAATGCCAGAAAAGCAGAAAACAAACGAACAGGGCCAGCAGAAAACACATCACCAAACAAACCCGCCTCACATTGTCCTCTGTGGTCGGCCAGGGCGTGGAGCCAGAGGCCACTGGCCTGGAAAAGCCAAAACTATGCCTCCTGCTCGGGCCCCTGAGCAGAACCTCCTCCCTGAGGCCTCCTTCTCCTTCCTCCTCTCCTCCTTCCTTGCTTTTCCTTCTATCCATGATTTCCCTCCCTTTATGTCCCCTTCCCCCTCTTCTCCTCCTCTCTGTTCTCTTCCTGTTGCTCATGATGAAACAAAACCACTGAAAATCACTACATGGAAGAAATCCTGCTGGGTACATAAAGCCAATTTTGTTTAAAAAAAAAAAAATCCCTAGGGTTCCCAGAGCCTATGTGACAATGTCAGTCCCTGGTATCCTACCAGAGCAGTCTTTGCACTGTCCAGCCCCATCCGCCTTGCAAATCTTCCTCCTGCTCCCTTAAATACTCTTCTCTTTTTGAACCATAATTCCTTGATGACATCCCTCCCTCCAAGTCCTTGCTCACCTTCTTCTTGCCACCTAGAAAGCCCTCACCATTTTCCCCAACTCCACGTATGGGGATGCTGTGTATTTTCCAAAGCCAGCTTTAAACTCTCTCTTCCTCCACAGAGTCCAAGCCTCCAGATGGAATTAATCTGTCTCCTTTATGCCACCATTAGAATTTTATGTTGGCACTTCCATATTTGGACATTCACCACATTTGGCCTTTTATTCTAATTATTTCAATGCAAATTTCTTTCTCCTACCAAATTATAAACTTGAAAGGAGAAATTGTGCCATCTTTGAATCCCCACGTCCTTTAATTCCCTGGCCTGTAGTAAGTGCACAATAAATGTCAAACAGTAAAAATTGAAATCTATAGTTATAAAGACACACAGGCAATCAATTCCACATCTCAGCTTCACTAATGTGCATGTATCTCATTTATAAAAATTTCATTTGCAACTTTGTTTGAGGCTCTGGGCTCCTTGAGGAGGCTCCATGAGGTCTGACTTCAGGATTTCACCAGGGGCTGGAGGATGGTATGTTAGATGGCGGCACCTACTGGTGAAGACTGGAATTACAGTTTGGGTCAACCTAAGAGAACTCTGCCTAGTCCTCTGCCCAGACCCTGTCTCAAGTGTCTGACATCTGGCATGGCTTCCCTCCCCAGCCTTGTTTCCTTATGACTATCCTCCTTGAGGTCCCCACTTTCCCAGAGGCAAAGATGGAGAGGCGGTAGGACTTCTCCATCTACCAGTACCACTTCTTCCCTGCTCCAGGTATCTTGGATTAAGGAAAGGATGAGGCAAAGTCCTAGGTATTGAACTCAAGTGTCAATCTTGAATCTCTTCCTCCACCAGAGCCCTAAGGCTGATAAAGGGGTGGAAAATCACAGAACTAAGATAAGGGCTTCTGGGAAGGGCTTTCTTTGCTCCAGCACACAGCAATTTCCTGCAGATTAAATTTTGCAGGACCAGACCAGGCTACCAAGGAATCTCAGCCTAACAGTAACATCTCTTAGTTTTGCCACATCAGCTCAGAGAAGGATGCGTGGCATGAAGAAGAGAGACCTCTTGCCACTAAATGGAGGTGAAGGCTTATAAGGATATCAGCACTCCTCACAAGCACATCGCTGGCAAACATTCCAACAACCCTTTCCTTTTGCAGGCTCTCTGCTTCTTCTAGAAGGATTTTTCAGTCCTATGGGAGCCCTTCTCCAAAAACAGAATAGAAGCTATTGGGTGACTGGGCTTTGTTTTACAGCAATTCACTTTATGGTCTATTTGAAGCTAGTTCATCAATGCCTCATCAATATCTTGAACTTTGCCTCATCCTTTCCTTAATCCAAGATACCTGTGGCAAGGAAGGAATGGTATTGGTAGGTGGAGAAGTCCTACTCTGCCTCTCCATCTTTTCCTCTGGGAAAGTAGGGACCTCAGGGAGGATAGTCATAAGGGAACAAGGCTGGGGAGGGAAGCCATGCCAGATGTCAGCAAAGTTAGGGAGTTCGCTGTGAGTATTCCTATAGCCCCTTCCTCCGCCACTCATGACACGTTTTCTAAGGCTTCAACTGATAACCAAAGTTTTACCTGGCAAAGGCTTACTCCTGACACCCTCTCTCACAGGGATATTTGCAGTGGAGGCCAACGAGCATAAGGTTCACCTCAAAGGAGTGACGATCTAATGATGAGATTTTAAGCATCAGTAGGAAAGATCTTTGATGAGGTGGTGGAGAGTCCCCTTAGGCCCCAGGCTTGTCACTCAGGCTTCTTCTTGCCCAGTCTCCTGCCTTTGGCTGCCATCATTCAATTCTCCAAACCTTTGGGGAGATCCTGAGATCTGGCTTGGAGGATTCTGGCTCTCTCTCTTTGTCTTCTAGAATCAGAGAGTCTCTGGCTAGAGTCCCCTCCTGGGTCCTCTATATCTCCCTGGTCTTTCATAAGCTTGGGGTTTCCACATTGGTCTTCCATTGAACACCCTCTGCCTCCCTCCACCCTCAGGCAACCTGAACCATTTTCAGACTTGGGGGACAGGAAGGTAGTGTCAGAGAATGCTGTCTCTTCTCTTGGGGGTCCCATGAACTCACCATCCCCTCATTCTTTCAGCCATTCAACAAATGTTCATTGAACACCACATGTACCAGGCATATGTTTGGGGCTTGAGGATACCATGATGACCATATGGGTCTTGCCCCCAAAGGTTCGACAGGCTAATGGACAGCAAACAGACCATTACAGTACAACATGGCCAAGACCATCATTGGAATAGATTTCAAGGACCACCAAGCTCTAAGTCTTCTAGGGCAGTAAGGTGACTTCATAGACGAGGTGCCATTTAAGCTGACTTTTAAAGAGTAGTTGGCTTTCCAGCGGATGGGGACATAGTACATTCCAGGCATGCTGTGGCTAGGGTATGGAGAAATGAAGTCAGAAGAGAAACATGAAGTGTCATTGGAAAGAGAGGCTCGGGACTGGCACAGAGGGGCCCACGTGTGCCGCGCTAAGGAATTGAAACTTAACCCTGTTGCGCTATGGTCCACTGCAGACACAGTTGGTACCGGGGCTGTGGCAACAGCAGTAGGCATGGAGAAGAGAGATGGATCTGAAGGAGTTCTCAGCATTCTTGTAGACTGTTTAAGGATTCGAGAACCCACTGAATGGGTTATGGGGCCGTGGACCTCAAGATGGGAATCACAGGAAGAGGGGCAGGCAGAGGAGAGGGTTGAGAGGAATAGGGAATTGGGTTAGGGGTAAGTTCAGCTCCAGGTCTTGAAAAATACCACTGGCAACATAATCTATCAGTGGACAGAAATCTAGGAATGGATAGAAAAAAGAGAACCTAGAGATACAGGTCTGCAAGCTGGATGTACAGAATGACAGTTAGAAGGACAGTGGATTCTGTGGGGGGTTATCAGCATATAAGAGGTTGCCGAAGCCATTAGCTCCTACTCCCACCTGTGCCACACTGTGAACCTATACTGTGCCAGATCTTCCCCTAGAGTGAGCCTCAGTGACACTCCAATAGTCGGGCAAGGTTGGAATTTTATTCTCCCAATTTTCAAGATAAGGAGAGTGAGCTCGAAGAGGTAGAGAAGAAGCTTGGGATTTAAACTGAAGACCTCTTGACCACACAGCCACTGTTCTTTCCACCACCTTGGCTATCCATCAGTCATGCAGAGTGAGCCAAGCTACGCCGCTCAAACTCTCCAGCTTTGAAAAGCCAGTGCAAGGAGAGCCAGCAGGAGATTCAGGGAAAGAACGGCTCCAAGAAGGGAAAGAAAAATGTTCAGAGGTTCTGGATGACGCAGGCAGGTCAAGCTAGATAAGCAGTGGCAGGCAGCCCTGGATATGGAGATGCAGAAGTCACTGGAGATCTTGGGGAGGAGTGTTAGAGGGGACCCGGGGCCAGGCTGTACTAGGGTGAGAGGTGAAAGGGAAGCAGTGAACTGGAGTACATATGTTCCTCCAAGAAGTCTGGGAGCCTGGAGAGATGGAGGCAGCAGGGTCTGGGGTGGTGTGCTGTTGCTGCTTTAGGATGCGACAGATTATACTGTGTTTATAGGAGGAGGTGAGAGATTCAGGAGGGGAGGAGATAATTGACAGAGCTCATGTACGTGGTTTTGGCCTTGGCCAAAAGGAGGGACCCCTCTCTCAGAAGTGGAGGGAGGGGGCTGGGATTGTAGCTCAGCGGTAGAGCGCTTGCCTCGCATGCGTGAGCCCTGGGTTTGACGTTCGATCCTCAGCACTACATACAAAGCAACAAAATAAAGATATTGCGTCCATCTACAACTAAAAAAAATAAAAAATAAAAAATAAAAAAAAAGTGGAGGGAGGCCGGGCGCGATGGTGCATGCCTATAATCCCAGCAGCTTGGGAGAAGGAGGCAGGATGGCAAGTTCAAAGCCAGTCTCAGCAATTTAGCAAGGCCCTAAGCAACTCAGTGAGACCTTGTTTCTCAATAAAATATAAAAAATGGCTGAGAATGTGGCTCAGCGGTTAAGCACCCCTGGGTTCAATCCCTGGTACAAGAAAGAAAAGAAAAGAAAGAAAGAAAAAAGTGGAGGGAGAAGAAGGCAGAGGGTAGGAAGTTTATGTCAGACAGCTTCTGCTTTCTCAATGAACAAGAGTGGGGCTCTGATTGGAGAAGTAAGGAGGCTGAGGTTGGCAGAGGGGAAACTGATGTTTGGGGGAGCAGATGTGCCGAAGGGAACAGAACACAGGCTCTGGGCAGTTTGGAGACCTGCCTTGCAATGTCTGGAAGTACATGTCCGTGTTGATGCCAATTGGTAGGATGGAGCTTAGTCTTTCCTTCATGGAAGCAGCTGGGGAGCAAGTGGAGAGGAAGCAGGTGTCAAAGTGACTCAGGTATGGTGCTGGTCAGGAAGGCCAAGGGAGCTAATCAGGAGGTGGCCAAGGTAGCCAAAGGAGAGGATGGAACAGGCATGGGCATCTTGAATCAGGTTACCCTCTCCCTGTGGGCTGGCAGGGCTGCCCAGAGACCTCTGCAAAGGCAAGACTAAGAGCCTGGGAGCAAGTTTCTCCTAGAATCTCAGGGCTGGAATGGACTTTGAGAAACAGACTTCCAATCCTCTGCCTATCCAAGCCATCCAAGCCATCCAGTGAAACACCCCTTGTGGGAGACAAGGGTGGACCAGGGTCACCTGTCCACCAGCCTGTCCTCCTTTCTATTATTGTCATTGTGCCGGCCACTCTCTTTCTCTTCATCTGTCAACCACTGGTTTTTCTGTTTCTATGTTTTTCATTTATTTCTCTCTGTTGAAGTCATTAAGATTTAGTTTAAATTTCCCCTTGTCCATGAAGTTTTCTTGGATGACCAGTTTCTGTTTCCTCTGACTTTTCTTTTCTTTTTTAGTTTTATTTTTAGACAAGGTCTCACTAAGTTACTGAGGCTGGCCTAGAACTTGCAATCCTCCTGCCTCAGCCTTTTCAGTCCCTGGGATTATAGGTGTATGCCACCACACCTGACTTCCTTTGACTTCTAACAGTATGTTTTAACCTATATCCTTCGATGTCATTCAGATATTCTGCATTCAGATATCCTGTTTTGTATATGCAAACCCTGCTTACCTGCTAAGACTCATGGCATTTGGAGGATTTGCCTTGTGATTTGGAGGGATCTGAAACCATACTCTGATGTTACTTGGCCTCCATATTTTCTATTTTTCTTTTCTATATCCGCAAGAGCATAGGACAGTGGAGTATGAGGGGGCAGATCTTAGACAAGTACCATAAGCCACTTCATGAAAGGACTGACAACTGGTCAGATCATCAGGAAGAGGAAGAGAAAGATCTGGAAGGGGGTCCTGGCAGCTCTAAGGGGCACTGATCCAGGATTCAGAAGTGAGGAGAGAAGGATTCTGCTCTAATTCGCCTTTTCAATACATTATGTGACCTTGGGCAAGTCATGAGACTCCTTATCAGTTGACACACATAATGGCTCAAGTCTTCTGCAGTTCTCCTGTTGCATGATCCTCCAGAGCAAGGTATTGCCCTGTACGTGCAGGGGCTGGTCTGTGACCCTCGGCCTGGGCCAATTGACAAGGCTATGAGAGTGGCAAAGGTGTAGCTTGGCGTGGTGCCCCATGCCCATAATCCCAGAGGCTGGAGAGGCTGAGACCAGAGGATCACAAATTCAAAGCCAGCAATTTAGTAAGGCCCTAAGCAATTTAGTAATACGCTGTCTTAAAAGAAAATTTAAGGCCGAGCACGGTGGTGCACACCTGGAATCCCAGCAACTCAGGAGGCTACAGTGAGGGGCACGTAGAAAACCTTCTGTAGATGGCAGCTATCAGCTCCAGTTTGTGTCTTTCTTAAGCAGAATAGGAGGTGCAAGTGAGCAAGGAAGAAGAGATTCCGGGGCTGCCCATCTGGCAGGTGAATTTCCTTCTTGGTCTCCATAATGTGGAAGCATTGCAGACAAAAGCAGTATGCTGGAACGCATGGAATTTTTGGAACCTTGTCAGTAGGAATGCATGACAGACAGGAACCTGTTAGAGGTGGTGAGAATCGGGCCCAGTTGGCTGCACTTAACCCAGCAGCATCAAAGCCTAGCTTGGCCAACACTGCGTCTTCCCAGGTTCTGTTATACCTTGACCATCAAACACTGTGTCTTCCATTCCTTCTGAGAAACAGTAGAAATAACAATAATCTCCACCTATTGAATGCCTACTATGTGTCAGGTGTTTTATATATATTATCTCATTTAATCAATGCCACACCCTATAAGATTTGTTTGTTTGGTTGGTTTTTAATGAGATTGAACCCAGGGGCACTTAACCACTGAACCACATCCTCAGCCTTTTTTTGTATTTTTATTTTGAGACAGGGCCTCACTAAGTTGCTGAGACTGGCTTTGAACTCACAATCCTCCTGCCTCAGCATCCCAAGCTGCTGGGATTATAGGCGTGTACCACCGCGCCTGGCTCCCTATAAGGTTTTTGTTTATTTTGTTTTGTGTAGCGTTGGGGATCAAATCCAGTGCCTTACACATGCTAGGTAAGCGCTCTACCACTGAGCCACAACCCCAGCCCTCTATAAGGTTTTTATTCCCACTGTCAGATGAGAAAATGAAGCTCACTGGGATTGAGAAACTTGCCAGAAGTCATGCAGGTAGAAAGTAACAGAGCTGACTTGACCCCCTCCCCCATTTGTTTAAAGCCCATACAGTTAGATACCAATATATAGACATTGTCTTTGAGGTTTTATGACCATAACCAATTTCCAGATGGGGAAGTTGAGGCTCATAGAAGTGAAATTACTTGCCAGGAATAGAGAGATGGCTGGGAAATAGTGGGGCCTGATATTGACCTGGGGACAATCTGTTCCAGCTCTTACCTGCTTCCCATTTGACTATACTGCCTGCCAATGTAGGATCATGGGACTCATTTTACATATGGGGAAGCCAAGGAGCGGAGAGTAAAAGCAAACTGTCATGGCTAGGGAAGGGAAGTCTATGAGCAGGTAGGTCCCTGGCAGATGTGTCCCTAAGAGGATCTGTACCAAGATTTATCAGCGATGCCCCCCAATGATCCTCTCCCCAAATATATTTGCAGGAGACATATGAAAGAAATGAGTCTCAAAAGCATCCCTGGAGGGAAATGGAGCCTGGGCAAACTGATGCCTGAGAGATGAATGTGGGAGGCTCAGAGAACACTGGACACTTGTATTCTCTGTGCTGCTGCTTTCGTAGTGCCACTTGGAAGAGTCATCTGGTTATCCCTTCCTCATCATCTTCTCCAGTCGCTAAGTGTAAGAACCTACAGAAGTGGACAAAGCAGAAGGCAATGTGACCAGCAACCCAATTCACAGTGTGCCGTGATATAATTCCTGCTTCTTCCCCACAGCATCTTCTGAGGGGCTGAGGGTGGGTTGGAACCAGGTTGGGTGTGCTGGGGTAAGAGATGTGCAGAAAGCGAAGGTGGAGCTGGAGCTCACCTAGTCCTAGAGGAGCAGAGGAAATAAACAAAGGAAAATCAGGTGCAGGAGACAAAAGGAAACGAGGGGGAAAGATACCTAGCCCTGTAGAGATGTAGTGGCTTAGGTAGGGCAACTGTCCCTGAAAGCCAGGGCAATACTCACACTTAGGAGACCAGAAATCAAACTGAACTGGAGAGAAGATTCCAGGAAACCTATAACCTGCCCCTACATCATCCTCCGTGTCCCCTGTAGCTGTGGGGTAGCAGTGGGCTGGAGCACAACCCCCCAAGGGACCCAGAGGAGCTCACATTCGTGTCCAAAGAAGGCACCCTGGGGCTCCTCGGCTTTCTGTCTGTGGGCTCATGAAGATCACAGGCACCGTCTGGCAACCTCCAATTCTTTCTTTCTTTCTTTTTTAAACCAGTCTCTCGTTTGGGGCAAAAAGGATGGCAAGTTTGCACTTGTCCTCCAGCCCTACACATAATTGGTGGCAGCAGGCAAAGCTGCTGCAAAGGGAGGGGTTTGCCAAAGGAATGAAGGAGGGAGGGAATCTTAGAGTGACAGGGCTGGAAGGGACCTCAGAGATCATTTGGCCCAAATTTTCTGTGGCCTCACCACCATCCCATGACCAAAGTGCTTGAGTCCCCATGGTCATCTCTCGCACCATGCCCCAAGGCTTCTCAAGGACTCCTTCCCCAGGCTTCTGAGGGCGCTGCCTCCTTTCCACTACTGGTGAATCCACCCTCTTGTTTTCTAGATGAGGAAACCGAGGCCCGCTGGGATGGGACTTGCCTAGCGTAATCCTTCATCCCAGATACAGCCAGGACAAGATGCCCAAAGCCTGAGCCTGTTCCCATCCTTCTGCTTTCCCATGCAATCCCTTGGAGAGTAAGGGTTCAAATGTTTCCCCCTTACTTGGTAGGGAGACTGCTGACAAAACCCACCCCTCACTCCAGTTGATAGGGCTGTCAAGAGTCTGGGAACTGAGCCACCCTCAGGGAGATTGTGGTCATTGCCCCATGCTCCTGGGTACCCTGGGAGGCTAATCAGGGTCTCTCTGCCCTGAAGAAATTTGGCTCTGAAGCTGAACAGCTGCTTGGGGCACGGTGCAGTCTGCATGACCACAGCTCCACACTCCAAGAAAGTCCTCAGCACCTTTCAAAAGATCTTTCCTCTTTCCCCCCTACAGTGCAAAGTAAGAAGATGCAGAGCATGTGAGGAGGTCAGGAGACAATGGGGGACATTGCTTCTACAGCACAGTTTGTTCCTACATATCTTTTGCTCTCCCTGTAGTAGAGGGATGAAGGACCGACTCTCTCTTGAAGCCAAGCGCTTGGAGGAAGGTGCTGCCCCTTCTTTGTGTCTTTGTGCTTACACACATAGGCAGGTCCTGTGAGTTCACTTTTGCTCCTGTGCTTAACACACGAGAGTGCATACAGGTGAGCTCATGTCTACATGGAGAGGATGGCTCAATGGGCTTACCTCCAAGGCCTTACCTCCCAGTAGGGTCTGCCCTGGAACTGGCAGTTTCAGCCGGGAGGGGAGGGGAGCTGTTTTCTTCTTAGTCCTCAAAGTGGACTCAGATCTAGGTATGGAGATCGAGTCCAGAAGGTCTGAGTGACATGGGGGTAAGAGCTAGTAGGACATTACTTGGCCCCTGATCTGTGTAATTCGAGGTGCTATGTGGCTGTGGACCGCGTGTCGGGTTGTGTTGGTGGGTACGGCTGAGCTCGCGTGCGTCCACGTCTGCCCCAGACTCCTGGGTACCTCGCTCCCTCTTTGTCTCTTGGCGGAGGTGTGCGTGTAAACCTGCGCCACTCGCCCTCCTCGCGTGCGAGCGCGGGGGGCGCACCCTCGCTCCCCCGCTCTTTCCGCCGGGAGAGAGGACGAGCCGGAGCCGGGTGCTGTTTGGTCTGGAGCCGAGCGGGGCTTGCATTGATCCATTGATTGTGCGCGGTCTGCGCCTGACCTCCCTGCTCCCGGGGAAGCCGTCTCCATGGAGACCGGGCCCGCTCCCCCAGCGCCGGATTGTAAATTCCTGCAGGCAGCGGCCCGGCAGCCTGGGGAGGGGGCCGCCGCGCCCGGGCGCGCAGGGGGAGCGGCCGCCGCGCCGAGGCCCCATTTGAAAGAAAAAAGGGCACGAAAAAGGAGGTGGTGGAGGAGCAGGAGGGGGAGGAGGAAGAAAACGAAAAGGAGCGAGGAGAGGAGGAGAAAGAGGAGGAGGAGGAGAAAGGCGAAGAAAAAGAGACGGAGCCTGAGAGACGGAGAAAGAGCGAGAGAGGAAGAAAGAGAGGCAGAAAGGGCGTGTTTCTGGCTCTGCGTTTCCCCTCCCCTTTCTCAGGTCCCTCGCTCCGGCTCTGCGCGCTCTCCGGCGGCAGCTCCCTCCGGGCGAAGCTGGGAATTGGGTGGGATTCTACGCAGCAGCCCCGCCGCCACCGCTAGCAGAGCCCTGCTTGAAGAGGGCGGGGGTTCCCCTCCGTCAGCAGCGCCGAGCGCCCCTCGCCTGGTCCAGCTCGCCCCGACGTCGGGCCGGGAGGAGCCGGCAGCTTCGGGAGCCTCCCGCCGCGGGCGCCGCGGTCTGCGCCCCACGCCCGCAGCCCCAGCCCGGCCTCGGCGGGGCGCCGCTCCCCTCCCCCTCCGGCGCACAGGGGGCCCGGTCGGCTTCCGCCCTCCCGGGGCTGCGAGACCAGCCCCAGCGGACCCGCTGCACCGAGGAGCTCCAGCCATGGGCTCGGGGAGCGTGCCCGGACTCTGCCTGCTCGTCCTACTGGTCCACGCCCGCGCCGCCCAGCACAGCAAAGCTGCGCAAGGTAAGGAAGGAGGGGCGCGCGGCTGCGGGACTGAGGGGCAGCGGGGCCGGAGGGCTAGGGCAAGATTGACAAGGGACAGGGCAGGTGCTGGGAAGCCCGCTGCTGTCAGGACGGGGCTCTGTCCTTCCAGACTCCCCAGCTGGGGACCTGACCTCTGGGCGCCGCGCCTCGGGCAAAACGGTGGAGGAACCAGGGGCGGAGAGGATGAGAGGGAAGTTTGGGGGGACGGTGGGCAGAAGTGACCATGCATCTCAGAATGCTGCCAGACTTCGCTGCTCCGCTCTAGCATCTTCAAAAGACTTCTTGCCTTCCAAAGTCAGAGAGAATCTTCTCTCAAACATTGCCAGAAACTTAAGTTGTGGCCTGGAGAGAGACAGGGGATGAAAACTTTTCAGCCAAGTCATGGAATTCTTCCCCACATCCCCACTCGTCATGCAGTCAGACAGAAATTTCGAAGTTGCTGTCTTATCAGTGGAAAAATGTTAAAGAAAAAGGAGATCTTTCACAGAAAAACCAACTCATTTCTCACCGATTGGTAGGGGGCTAAAGAAAGGAAGAAAATTTTTGTGACTGGCTTCTGGCAAGAATGTTGCGTTTCTGCCTTTTGGGGGGAAATCTCTTTCGTCTTGCATGGCTTTCATTTCTTATCATAATATTTATTTATTAAGGCCCAGGGTTTCCAATTCCATTTAAATCCAGGTCAGAATTGCATTAAAATAACAAAGTAAAATTCCAGGCTGGGGAGCTCTGACAGATCCCTCTAGGAATTAAAGAAAGTGACTGGGAGGCCCTCCCGCCCCCGTCCCTGACCCTGAGCTCATCGACTGGCCAGTCCAAGGCTGTGCTGGCAGAAACCAGGCTGGTGTCCCACAGTTCTCTGAGGACAGCCTCCCCTCCCCCTTAACCTCCTGCTGCACCCCTCCCCCTATGGTGTCCTCATCCGAAAGAGATTTCTACCCACAAAAAGAAATTCCTTCTGGCAAGGTTTGGCCTCTACCTATTGTCCCAGGGGCTCCTAAAGCCAGCCAGGGTAAGGAGGTGGCTGGGCCACAAGGGAAGTTGAACTTGGGAGTTGGGGAAGCCAGAACGTCTGGCAGTCAGGTCACTGTGTCCCAGGGCCTGAGCATTTGGCTTCTAAGCTGCTCTAGACTAGATGGGCTCCGGCTCTGTGCACTATCTATATCACCCTCCTTGCCTCTTCAGCCAACCCCTGCCCTCTCCAACCTGTCCTTTAACAGAACCAAATGCTAGGGACCCTCAGCTGTCAAATAGCAGACCCCAATCCAGCTCCCATCCAACCCGAAACTGCCTCCTCTCCAGTCCTGGTTCCAGACAGCCCACCACTACCAACACCCAGCTTGGGAGCAGCCCCTCTCCTCACTGTGGATTTGCTTGTGTTTTCATAAACAAAGCTGGCTTTTGTAGTGCGTGCTGACTTACTCATAACATGGAATTAGCTAGGGAGTTTAGTCTGAAGGAAGGAACAGATTTCATGCAGTAATCTAAAGACAAGATAAAGGCCTCTTTCAAGTTGGAGCCAGTGTCTGTAGTGGCCTAGTTGCTGCGGGGGGTATCTGGGGGCAAAAGGAGAAGCAGTTCATCAAAGGAGTCCCAGGAGCAGATGGAGACCCCTGAAAGGGACAGGTGCCACGAAGCCAAGGCTCTCAAGCCTGAGATCAGCCCATCTTCCAGGTACAGAGGAATCAGGATCCCTCCAAGATACTCCAGGGCTGCCTCTTTGATTAGCTGTCCTCCTGGGTGCTGGGGGACATGCAGCTGAGTGGGGCCCCTACCCTCAAGGAGCTTACAGACTAAGTTTTGGTCACTGCTTATCTCACTTGGGCCACACCTGCTTTGAATGGGCTACAGTTAGCCTGCCTGCCTGCCTTTCCTTCCTTCCTTCCTTCTCCTGAGACTAGCTTGGCATAGAATGGAAGCCTCTCATTGACCCTGCTATTCAGGAAATCTATAAACTCCTTCTGCCAGAGGTTTGCTGAATTAAAGAGATGCCTTTGGACCCAAATTTGTAGGCTGATGCTGCAAGAAGAACTGTTGGGTTGGATCAGGGCAGTCTTACAGTCTTACCCACGGACAAGAGTACTGTGGGCTTCAAAGGTGCCTCCCTTGCCCCTAAGCGTATCTCCCAGCTATCATCAGTGCTAGAAAGCATCCCTTTAGCACCAGGTGCTTTTAAATGAAGCTCTAAAAAAACTTCAAAATACACATACCTTTGGCAAGTCTCCTGCACGGTTACTGTATCTTCAGGGATCTATCTGTCTCTGTCCCTTTTCATCTGAGATCCCTACAGTGGGGAAAGCCAAAGTCATATGGAATGGGGTGGAGGATAGAAGCATGAAGTGAGCCCTGAGTGTAAAGCTGAGAGGTGTGTGTGTGTGTGTGTGTGTGTATGTGACCACGATCACCCACATGGGACATAGCTGGGCTGTGACTAGTTACTAAGTGTGAATGCTGATGTTTTAGCGCCTGTGAGAACTGGGTCTGGATGAGTGGGCGGGTCAGCTGGTGGGAGTGGGAGAGAGTGAGCATGAGGGTACATGGTTTTGAGTGTTTTTCAAGTGCCTGTCTGTGTATCTTAAAGTAGACAGACTGGATAACCAAGATAATTGTTAACTTAGAAGCATTAATTTGCTTTGCTTTTTTTTGGGGGGGGGTGTTGGAAGCCGTGGTTAAAAAGACCTAATCCTTGCATAGGGCTCAGGTTACAGCTGAATGAAAAGGTCTCAGGGACTTCAGGGAAACTTGTCCCCAGGGTGGGCTCCAGGGGAGCCAGCTTGGCCCTTCAGTTTACCTGGTAGTTTTCTCTCCTTGTTCGGGATAGAATTTTGATAAAGTCTCATATTTAGACTTTTCAAGTAACACCATCCCCGGGACTGAGAGTGTTCATCTGGCAGCGAACAGTGTTTCTCTGTCTCAGTGCGTCTCTCCGGGTCTCTGTCTGGGTGTATGTGTCTCTCTCTTTCTTTTCCCCACCCCTCTCTTCCTCTTTAATGTGGCTGTTTCCTCTCCTCCCCGCTTCCCTCGGCTCCTGTGGCCAGCTCTTACAGTGAGGGGACTGTTCCTCCTAGCCCCTCCCTCCAAAATATGAAATGAAAACCATAACCGTGTCAGCGAGCGAGGGTGGCTCCATGGGCAGCTGGCTACTGCCTGTACCCTGTCCAGGCCATACTGATGAGAGAAAGATACTCCCACTCTTGGAGCCTGATCTTTATCAGTTCCCCCTTAACCTGCCCCTACTCCCATTTTTCCAGAAGGATGGAGAAGTGGGATGGGCTACTTAGAAATTCCTTAGGAATGCCCTGTCTTCTCTCGCTGATATATCTCGGGGTGGGGAGAGCCTGGGGTGGGAAGCACGGACTCTTTCCCTATTTTCCACCCCTCACCTCTCATTGCCTTGAGCCTCTGCAGGATGGAATGAGAGAGGGAACTCAAAGACACTGAGGTCAGAATTCCTGCAGGTAAAGCAAGAAGAACTTCATCAGCAGTCCTCAAATGAGATTGTTTTCTGGAATCTGAGGACATGAGTGAGAACCGGTTTGAGATGTGAGCAGCCAGGACCTGTTGTAAAAGGAACCAGCCTGGGTGTGAGTTTGAGAATGTGAGGTGTGCTTTCACTGGGGTGTGTGAATGTGCATGTGCATGACTCAGAGTGTGTGTGTGTGTGTGTGTGTGTGTGTGTGTGTGCGCGTGCGCACACGCTCTTGCGCGTCCGGTGCTCTGGTGAGAGGAAAAAGGAAGTGGGGCAATGTGCGTTTTGTTTTAGTTGGAGAGGTAAAGAAGTGGAATGGCTTGGTCCAGTGCCTTGAACCAAATGTGTGTGTTGGGGGTGCAGCAAGCTCCTCCACCTCCATGTTCTCAGACCCATGGAGGTGGAGAAGCTTGCTGCCTGAATCCACGATCCCCCCATGTCCGGGTGTGAACCTCCTTTGATGTCCCATACTCCTAGCACATAACCACTTATAAGAAAGAGTGCCTGTCAGGGCTGGAAACTGTGGAGCTGCTCTGAGGCTGGCAGTGCCCACAAGAGGCCCAGACCTGGGGACAGCTTCTTCAGGTTCAGTTAGAAGACAGGAGCCTGGAACTAGAGGAACTGCTGGGCCTTGGTGGGGAGAAGTGAAACAGCGGCCAACCCAGGGATGTTTGGGAGGATAGACAAGCTATTCACCTGAACTAGGAGGACATGGACTCCCTTCTGTCTGCAGACTGGCCACTTCCTTCCTCCTGTGCCCAGGCAATGCCAGCTTCAGGTGGCACCAGGAGGGTGGGGATTATGGTGCCAGTGGGTTTGGACAAATGCAGAGTCTAAGGATTGGAGCCTCAGAGGAAATCATTAAAATTCTCTTCTTCACTTTCAAAATCAGCTGGGCCCCTTGCACCTCTGAAATTCTGCATCTCTTACTGAAGTCTTTCCTGTGGAAGGCAGAAGATGCTGGCAGGCCTTGGTCTTACAGCTGGGCCTCCCCTGATTACTCACCTAAATGCCAGACCTTGTTGCCCCCCAGGACCCTGTGCCACTTCTGCCTTCCTGAGTCTAGGTCACTTGGCTACTTTTTCTTTCTTCCTTACCCATTTCCTGGGGCCCCAATTGCCTGAAATTTCTTCCTGGGTCCTTAAGTGGGTATTTACCCCTGGAAACAGACCTTGAAGGACACGTGTGTGTGTGTGCACCCAAAAAGGTGGCAAATGAAGCTGAAATGTCGGTGTGGTAGGACCTGAGTACTCTCAGGGCTGGACCCCAGAGCCCCAGGCTTGGTCCCACATCACATTATTCCTTGCTCCAAGACTGGCCCATGTATTCTGCCCCTAGCCTAGACCTCTCTCTGGTTCAGATCAAGACCCTGCCTTGAGATTACAATGGGATGCTATAATGTGGCTGCACAGGTAGGATGACAGCCTCCTAAACAGGGCACGGGAGCCCTCCTTCTTTCCTATGGTCTCTCCTGAGGCTCTTATCATAGCCCTAGGGAACTGTGTGGAATTTCAGTTGTAGAGCCCCATGCCAAGGCTGTTCAGGCCTGGTCACTGATGGTGACAAGCTAAGGAACGACCTGGGCCAGAGCTGCTAGGCGGAAGGAATATGCAGGATCAGGTAGCAGACCTAAGGAGTCCCTGGTGAGGGTGGAGTATCAGGATACGTGGGCACTGGGGGGAGAGCTGTACGATGGGGGTGGGGGCGCGCTTAGAGGGTAGACCCTGGGGAGCAGGTTTACAGAGAGGACGTTTTTACAAGTTTCTAATTATATTTATTTGGAGTTTTCCTCTGGTGGTTTGAAGCTGTTAACAGCAGGAACCTGTATCCCTGGTGTTTGTTTTTGTTTCTGACCAGCTGCTTGGCCCCAGTGAGTGAATCTAGGGCAGGCGACACCTGCCCACTGTGCGCGCCGCCCACCCCTTCCTTATTGCAACTGTGCCTGCCCCTCCCTGCCCGCCGCTCCGCCTTTTGCTCCTCTTCTGCTGTCCCCATGCCCAGGCCTCAGAGCATCTGCAGGCCGACAGCTGCTTTGCTGCCAGGCTCACCCAGACTTCAGTCACATCCCACCCCAGGGTTATGCATCGGCTGCCTGCTTCGTGCTGAGTTCAGTGCTACGTTGGGGTTGGGGAGGCACAGCAATAACTAAGATTCCTTCCTGGAGTGCTTCTAGAAGGCAGCAGGTAGTGAGGGAGCCCTGGAGCCAGAGTCAGAAGACTTGAGTCCTGGTTCCATGTGGGCCAGCTGCTTACTGTTTCCCAGGATAACCTCGCAGGCCTTCAGTTTCCATTTGTTTAATGAGAGATGCCCACAACTGCCCCAGATGACAGTTGAGGAGCTGGAGATCCCATCATCCATTGTCCCCAGGCTTTTCTGGCCCCAGAATTCATCAGGAGGATGCCATTAAGGGAATATTGTTCTTCATTGCATTTCCTATCTCCCTTTTCTTTCCTATTTGTTTCCTTGCTTTTTTTCTTTTTCTTCTGCTTCCTTTTTTTTGGGGGGGAGGTTTTGTTTGTTTGTTTGTTTTGGTACTGGAGATTGAACCCAGAGATGCTTTACAACTGAGCTATATTCCCAGATCTTTCTTTTTTTATTTTGGGACAGGATCTCACTAAGTTGCTTAGGCCTTACTGATTTGCTGAGGATGGCCTCAAACTTGGAATCCTCCTGCCTCAGCCTCCCAAGTGTCTGAGATTACAAACGTGCCACTGTGCCCAGCCCTACATTCCTTTTCTTAAGACTAACTTCTGGGACTGCCCCTTCTACCCAAAACACTGTGTGGTCAAAGGAGAGTAAAAAAACAAACTTTCTTTGAGGTATCTCAGAGCAGAGGGAATGCCACGGATAGGGATCTTATCCACGTATCCACCCCTGTATTTAACAAAGGCTTATAAAGTGCTGTCAATGTATCATTGGTCTGCCTTGGTCACTGCTGAATCCCCATGCCTAGCACAGTGCTTGGCTTGTTGCAGGTGCTCAATAACTATTGGCTGAATGAGTATGTTCGACTCTCTCTGGCTGCAATGTGGATTTCTTTTTTTTTTTTTTTTCTTTTTTTAAAAATACTTTTTAAGTTGTTGATGGACCTTTATCTTTTTTCATTTATTTATATGTGGTGCTGAGAATTGAACCCAGTGCCTCACACATGCTAGGCAAGCGCTCCACCACTGAGCCACAACCCCAGCCCTGCAATGTGGATTTCAGAGATTCAGAAGCCATGGCCTCGAGGAGTTTACAGCACTAAGTTCAGCATGAAGCCAGCAATATGTAATCAGGACACCAGGGAGAAAGCTGGAGAGAAGGAATAATCACAGCAAACCGTTACTGAGCACTTATTGTATGCCCACATTGTGAAGCTAAGCACTTGATGACTATTACCTCATTTGCTGCTCACGGCAGCCCTATGGGGAGGTACTGTAGTTATTATTATTATTCTCATTTACAGAGGAGGGAACGTAAGTTCAGAAGCATTTGAACTGACACGGTATCACTGCAGAACCACTTCTCTTAACCACTCTTTCATGTTGCTTCTCCAAATTCTTTTCCCAACTTAAGCAAATAATTTAGTCCTATTACCTGAGTTGGGAAAAGAGGATTGATAGTAGCCCCAAGCTCACCCTGGAGGTACTGATTTGGTAGGTGTAGGGGGCACCTTGACATTCACATTTTTTCAAAGGTCCCCAAGGATTCCAGTGTGTAGCCAGTGTTGAGAACCACTGGTCTAAACCAATCCCTGCCCAGCAGCATCGGCTGGTTTACTAGCTGGTAAACATCCGTACCCTGAGAGAACAGGCTAAGGTGAGACTGGGCCCGTGAGTGCTCCAGGGATCCCTGAAAGGACAAATTCAGGGTTGGAAGGTGTGGTGGGAGGGAGCTCTGGAAGAAGGAACTGGCAAAAGGAGGAGATGCTGCGTGGGATTTGGAGCCTTGCTTCTCAGCTCTGCCTAGGCCTGTTTTGCTTCAAAAGATTCCAGCTACACAATTAAAGTGTCCCTTCTTCAGCAAGTACCTGGCCAAGTGAGGAAAGTGGAACCTGTTGCAATGATTAGCTTCCGAGTATTAGCAGAACAACTCAGGCATTGTTGCGAATGAATAGGGGGAAACCGAAGACGCTAGGACTAGGGCTCACCAGGAACAGGGCTCATAGGGGGATGACTTTTTTTTTTTTTTTTGGTACTGGAGATTGAACTCAGGGGTACTCAACCACTGGGCCACATCCCCAGCCCTATTCTGTGTTTTATGTAGAGACAGGGTCTCACTGAGTTGCTTAGCACCTCGCCGTTGCTGAGGCTGGCTTTGAACTCGCGACTCTCCTGTCTCAGCCTCTCAAAGTGCTGGGATTACAGGCTTGCGCCACTGTGCCTGGCTAGGGGAAGACAATTTTGAGCCAGATTGGAAAGCTGAGTACACTGTGGCTGGAAGATGAAAGATAGAAATACATCTCAATGTGCAAAGAATGAGATGTGTGCAAATGTGTGGGAGGTGGTAGAATGTTTAGGTGTTGTAGAGGGAATGGGGCAGAATTAAAGTCTTCCAGAACAAACTCTGCTGGAGAGGTGTAAGCATTATGAGCAGAGAGATGAAGGAGAGGGCTAAGATGGCTAGAAAAGCCCACCGTTGGAAGGGTCTAAAGACTCTGCCAGGAGGCATGGGTTTGCTGTGTCCTGCTTCCTGGCCTACTCTAGTGTAGGTCAGCATTGAATGGGAGGCAAGGAAGAACCCAAAACCCAGAGAGCAGGCCCTAATGAACCACCAGCTGATGCAGACAGGCACCTCTGAGATGGCCGCAGGGGAGGGGCTTTCAGTCCCCATGTCGCTGAGCCAGGCCCAGAGGTAGCCCTTATTCAGAACTCCTAGAACAGTGCTGTCCAATAGCACTCTCTGCGGTGTTAGAGATGTTTTTGTAGCTCTGCTGTCACTACAGTAGCCACTAGCCATACATGGCTATTGAGCATTTGGCTTGTGGCTAATGCAACTGAGGAGCTGAATTTTAACTTAAATTTATAAGGCACCGTGGCACACATCTGTAATCCCAGGGACTCAGGAGGCTGAGGGAGGAAGATCACAAGTTCAAGGCCATCCTGGGCAACTTGGGCCCTAGGCAACTTAGGGAGACCCTGTCTCAAAATAAAAAGTAAAGAGGGCTGGGGATGTGGCTCAGCGGTAAAGTGCCCCTGGGTTCAATCCCCAGTGCCAAAATAAACAAACAAACAAATTTATAAAGCCACATGGGGCTAGTGACTGTCACGGTGGACAGCATAGTCCTCCAGCATCTGTTGTCTGAACCAGTGATTTCATACTTATTATCTCCGGCTTCCTATATTAGGAACCTCCTATGTACCAGATACTTTATTGAGCACTTTACCTAAACTGTTCTCATTAACTGCTCACTGTCTCTCCCAAGGAGGTATCATCATCTCCATTTTAAAGGAGAGATCAAAATGAAAACTAAGAAAGGCCTCCCTGGAGAGTGGTAGAGCTGGATTTTTTTAAAAAATATTTTTTTAGTTGTAGATGGACACAATGTCTTTATTTTATTGCTTTGTATGTGGTGCTAAGGATCGAACCCAGGGCCTCATGCATGCAAGGCAAGCGCTCTACCTGGAAACTTTAGAAAAATTTTGGTTGCCAGGCCCCAGACCAGGTTAATAGACCAGAATCTCTGGGGGCTTGGGCATCTCCTAGGGGATGTGCGCCAATGCCAGCCAGAATTGAGGACCCCTCACCTGTCTCTAATGCTCTTGGAACCCACCCCATCCTGCCTCATGTTACTTAATCCTTTTGGCTGGGCTGAGTCACCTGTGAGCTTCCACAGCCCTCAGTATATTTCCTTCCACAAACAAACTGAACAAAGCACTTTCAAGAGAACGAAACATTCTTCAGTTCAGCTTTGTAGGCACCTTGGTATTGCCCCAGAGGTTAGAATCTTTTGCTCAAAGACCCTTTCCTAGGTACTCTCTTAACCATCCTCATTTTTGCCATATCTGGAATGGTCTCTTCCTTTAGGTAGCTCTGTGTGTCACACTTACTATTAGAACACCTGCCTGGGTCAGCTGGAGAGCCAAGAGGGCCACACTTAACCAGGCTTCAGGTTGCTGGTGCCAACTTTGCCAGTTCCTGGTCTGTCTGCTGTTGGCTGCACAGGGGCCAAGCAGCATCTCCTGGGGTGGGGTTTCCTTCCTGTAAAGCGTCTTGGTGCCGTGGTGGGCAGGTGAGATTGGGCCTGGTATGAAGCAGAGCAGTGAGGCAGATGAGGATCCCTCAGATGCCTCATCTCCCTTTCTTCCTCCTGTAATTGCCAGTGACCACTGGACACTGCCACCTTCCCAGAGGCCACTGTCCCCATGCCTTTCTCTTCCCCCTCCCACTAAACCTACTGCTAAAAAAGGTCCTAATCCACACTAGGTTATTTCTTTTTTTCTTTAATATTTTTTTAGCTGTTGATGGACACAATGCCTTTATTTTGTTGCTTTGTATGTGGTGCCGAGGATCGAACCCAGGGCCTCACGCATACGAGGCAAGCGCTCTACCGCTGAGCTACAATCCCAGCCCCATTTCTAATCATGTTAAATGTGTTTAGCCAGTGTAAAGGTTTTTTATTTGTTTTTAAATAGGAATGTTTCAAATGACAGAATTTAGCTGTCACTGTGGATTAGGTATGTTTTAGGGCATCAGATTTCTTTCTGAATTCCTGGAATCAGAGAGATGTGGGAGAACAGACGTGGAGGGGCCCAGCTCTGTCTTAGAGGGGTTTTACCCTTGGGAAACCCACCTTCAAGACACACCTTGAGAGGCTCTGGCAGAGGGTCTCATGTGCCCCCCTTTGCCCCTGCCAGATGTGGATGAGTGTGTGGAGGGGACAGACAACTGCCACATCGATGCTATCTGCCAGAACACTCCGCGGTCATACAAGTGCATCTGCAAGTCTGGCTACACAGGGGACGGCAAGCACTGCAAAGGTGAGACTGAGAGGCTGCCCAGAGAAGGGGCCTGTGAGAGAGGACACCAGTGCCACTGCCCTCGCTGGCCACATTACCCCAGGCCTGAGATCCCCGCTGGCCAAAGGTGGGTGGCTGCCTCTTCCCAGAGGAGGCACCGTGTTCTACTTTGCACCAAGACACCATGTAGACTAGCTGAGACCCCCGGGGAATAGTTCACAATCACATAACTGACTGAAACTAAGGCCTGAGGTTCCCTGGAGCTGGAATCTCTGCCTTTAGACCCTTAAACCAGGCCCACTTGGGGTGGAAACACAGAGTGTAGCCAGGGGAAATTCATGCTGCAAACAGATCTCCCCTCATAATTAAAGCAACGCAAATTGAAGTAGCCTTGGGATATTCTTCTAAATTTACAACCTTTGGTATTAAGTGAGACTTCAATGGACAAAAAACATTCACTAATTCCGGCTGGCATTATAAATTGAAAAGTACAGTTGTCTCTCAGTATCTGTGGGAGAGTGGTTCTAGGACCCTCCGCAAGTTTACCAAAATGCAGATGTTCCAGTCCGTTATATCGAATGGCATTGTTATTTGCATGTAACCTATATAATCCTCTCGTATACTTTTAAATCATCTCTAGATTAGTTACAATATTGAATACAATGTTACTGCTATGTAACAAGAAAAAAGTGACAAGAAAAAACTCCCATGTTTAGTACAGATGTAGCTTTTTTCTTTACATATTTTCGATCCATGTTTCGTTGAATCTGTGGACGTGAGACCCATGAATACAGAAGGTTGACTCGAATTTTGTTATACTTAACAGGACTCTTAAATGGTATTTATGCCTTTTGACTCAGGGATTATGTTCTTGGGGGCTTATCAAAAAAAATTTAAATAAAATAATATGAGTGAAGATGTTTTTGATGCATTATTTATGTTGGCATAATAAATGAAAAAAGTGCCTAATAATGGAGAAAAATGGTTAATAAGTTATGATATAGCAACACTATGGAATATTCTGCAATCATATACAGTGGTGATTAGAAAGATTGGACAAAGACGTGTGAAATGCATATCCCTTAGGTTGAGATGAAACTAGCAAAATATTCTGTAGGCTGTGAATATAACCACGTAAACACAGACCTACAAGAGGAGGTTATATCTTTTTAAAAAAAGTAACCGCAAGACTGAGCCCAGGGACAGTCAGTGCGGACACTGAGATGGGTTCAGCTGTCTCGGCTTCTCCTTTCCCACAGACGTGGATGAGTGCGAGCGGGAGGACAGTGCTGGCTGTGTGCACGACTGTGTCAACATCCCTGGTAACTACCGATGCACCTGCTATGACGGATTCCACCTGGCGCATGATGGACACAACTGTCTGGGTGAGCAAGGGAGGGGGTTCAGATGTCTTTTAGGAAAAAGTATTTCCCATGCAAGGAGGAGAAAAGTGACCAGAAAGAGCTTCATTCTTCCAAAAGAACAAGGCCCGCTTCCTCTTTGGGACTGGTCAGTTACATGAAATAATCCTGCTCTGGTTGAAGAACATCAGAGGAGATACTGCTAGAAAGTGCTCTCAGGCAGGGGCCGGGAGATGAAAAGAGTGGATTTGGCCACAGTGGGTAAAGCATAGTTGAAAGACAACTTGATTCTAAACAGATTCTGGTTCTGCTGCTTACTACATGTGGGGACATGGGCAAATGAACTAGGTTCTGGGAATCTCAACTTCTTCATCTCTAAAGGCTACATCATGAGAGCATGTATGAAAAGAGCCCTGTGCAATCCTTAGCACATAGCAGATATTCAGTAAACAGGAAGAATGTCATTGCTGATGAGGAGGATGCTCTGCTGGGTGCTGGGGGCCTCTAGGAGCCTCTGCCCCTTAGAAGCTGGTTTTCTCCCATCTCTTCCTGTACTCTCCAGTCTCACCCTGTCCTCTTCTGAGACCTCAGTCTGACCTAATCTCCTTGTCCTGGGAGCTAGATCAGAGATAGACTCTCTAGGGAACTGAACTCAATGTCTGTCTCTGTCATTTTGAAAAGTTACTGGAACCAAGTTAAGATTCTTTCCCAAGTAAAACTCTGAAGCCCAGAGCAGAAAATGATATGAGATCTGAACCTAGGGCTCCTCTCCCAAATTCTTTCTCTCTGGTGCCAAATCAGCAACAGGGCACTGGAAACACAGAGGAGCAGGAAGGGAAGAGAAGCAAGAGGAGTGGTACCCAGAAAAGCAGTCTGAGCTGGGTGCCCCTGACCTGACCCAACAGATGAGTCATCTGAGGTCCCTGGGCCTAGGAGAGGCTCCGTACTGCAGAGTCGCTTCGGCCAGCACACCCATCCTTGCACCCAGGCTCGAGATTCCTCCTACCACCCTAGGCCTCCAGACTCGGGGCCCTGTGGGGTCCTTCTCCAACATGGTCACCTCTCCTCCAACTCACCTTTCAAGACAGGGCCTCCTTTCTCCTCTGCCCAATCACTCTGAGGGACTTCTTTGGGATTCCTTTGGGAAGAGAAACTGTGACATTTGGAGAGGACAGGGAGGTGCCTACAGGACTGTGAACATCAGCTTCTGAGTGCTCTGGCTCCCTTTGACTTTTCTAAGCTCCTGATTCTCACCAAGTCTCATTTCCTTATAAGTGTTTTGGGGTGAACCAACCAGAGAGACAAGAGAATGAGTAAGTATGGAGAATGTTGGGGGAGCAGAGGTCTAAGATTAGATATGCCTCAACCCTAACTTTGACTCTCAGGGAACCTCGGGAAAGCTGTCCATGTCCCAGGCCTCGGCTTCCCTACAGAGAAACAGAACCTGGCTAGAGAAACAAAGCCACAAGTTGGAGCAGAGGGAGCAAATAGCACAGAATGTAGGATGGGGCCAGATCAGGAAGAGAGGGATGGGAAGTAGCAAGAATGGGGCAGAGACAGGGACAGAGCAAAGCAAAGTACATCTCCTTAGCTTTTCCAACAGGTACATCTCTCCAGAGCAAGCTGGATCTGAGTCCCTCTGTCCTTGGCCAGAAGGAGCAGGGAGGATTTCAGGGCCCAAGGAGAGGGAATTGGAGGGACAGATGATGTACTTAGGAGCCCGGATTCTAGCTGCTCTATTTGGCATCCAATCTCCCTGAAGTCTTCTGGGCCAAGGCAAACTAAGAAGGGCATAGAGACGGAGTCAAGGTGTTGAAGTGGGAGCCCCAGGATGAGCCTGGATCTGGGGCTTGTGGGTGGTGATTTGGGGTGAGAGTCTACTGTTCCCCCTCCACCATCTAGGGTGTGGCCTGGCGGCTCTACCCCCCAGCCTTCCCTGCCAAACTGCCAGACTTTGTTTTGTTAAACCAAAATAGGAGAAAGGCTAGGGAATATGGCAGCAAGCCCAGGCATGGGGGGAGGGGAGAAAGGACAGGGCTGTGGCATGTCCACATAAATGATCCCTACCCCACAAGGAGTTGAGACTCAGCCGCCTTTCCCCACTCTGCCCCTCCAAACTCGGCACCATGGCCATAGCTCTCCCTGAACAGAGCTATTTCCAGGTTCTCCAATTCTCTGGCTCCTCATCACAACCACCTCTGGTTGCCTCTCGTGACCAGTGTCCAACCTTCATCATTGTTCCTCTTGCTCCTGTCCTGCCCCCAGACCCAGTTTCCATAGTGAGGGTGAGGGGGGCAAGTCTTGGCCTCAGTGAGCCAAGTCGGGTGCCTCCCACCCTACACACTCCCTGGTTGCCTCTAGCTTTGTCCTCTCGGGAGGCCTCTTCACACTCTAGAATGTCAGCTGATGAGGGCGTGAGAACTGTCTGGCCTAAAGCTGGACTTACTGAGAGGGTGGGGCTGGCTTCCTAAGACTGTGCTCAGCCCTTGGCCCTTGTCCAGGGGCACACACAGACCCTGGCCTGCACTCCATGGTCCCACTGATCACCTGTCTTGCCTAGATGTGGATGAGTGTGCCGAGGGCAACGGAGGCTGTCAGCAGAGCTGTGTCAACATGATGGGTAGCTACGAGTGCCACTGCCGAGAAGGCTTCTTCCTCAGTGACAACCAGCACACCTGCATCCAGCGACCAGAAGGTCAGCCCATGACCCTGGAGGGCCCACCCTCTGCCTACCCTCTGGGCTTGTCTTCCCAGCTGTCTTACCCTCCCTTCTCAATTCTGCCAGCTCCTTCTTCTCTCTCAACTCAGTCACATCCAAGGGCTCCATGGAAAGACACTGTACTAGAGAAAAGTTCTGAGGGAATTAATTTGGGGCTGGGGTCAAAATGAGATTGAGGCTACTTTGGGGTAACCTTAGGACCAGACCTGAGGTGGTGGTTATTTCTTTCTTTCTTTTTTTTTTTTTTTTTGAGGAATGTGAACAAAAAATTTATTTGCTCATTTCTTGCATTTGAAGTACTCCTCGATTACATCTTTGGCCTGAGATTCTTTGCCATAGTCCTTAACCACCACACAACTGCAACCAACCACTTTCCAGGGTTTGCCTTCTTGGTCAATTTTACAGAGGCCTACCCATTCTCCTAGTTTCTTGTTGTCATCCACCTTAATTAGATTGATTTGATGCTCAGCACAAAGGGCCTCCACCAATTTGACATACATAGACTCGTTACAGTTTGATGCAAGCACACAGAGATGGGCCTGGCGCACAATTCCTCTAAAAAGTCCAGATGCTTCTGCAACAAACATCAGCCTCACGTTCATTAAACTTAACATAATGCTTGATTTGTTAACAGCTACAAATGAGGCTCAGGATCCTCAGGACAATGAGGATAGAGCCACAGTCTACAGGTTTGAGTGGTTATTTCTAACTGTGGGCATTCGGGTTTCTCTAAGCCACTTCTCGTGTGTGAGGGCCTCACCAAAGCCTCTTCCTTGGCCTGGATTGAGAGAGGAAACATGAAGAGTGGGATATATGTTATCCATTTCTGTGGCTCATTTCCCACTGATCTGGGATATCCTGGGGGCAGGAACCATATCTGATTCATCTTTGTATCCCATAATGCCCTGCATGTAGTAGAAGCTTAACAAATGTTGTAGCATAGTAATATTCTGTACCAGTTACTTCCCATTCACATGATAGATCTGATTGTTATTTATCTTCTTCCCTATTTGAATGTAAGCCCTTTTGAGGAAAGAGATCTTATCTTAGTTTTTCTAGGTGCTTCTTAAATCCCCTGAGTCTTTGGCACCTTGCCAGACAACTGTTAGACACTGTTTTGGCTGTTTAAAAGACAAGGTGATCACATAGATGTTCTTTGGGGTGGCTTTCAATAGCTTTAATACATCATTCAGAATGGCTGTGAGCGGCGCTTGTTAGTGCCCAGCTCTGTGGCCAAGGCAGGAGGCTCATGGCAGGGAGAGGCTGTCCTTTCTGTGTTGCATCTGTGTGGAATCTTCCCGGTCTCCTAAGGCTTCCACCTGCTCCTTTTAGTTCCATCCTGTCTAGGCATCCAGGGGTACAGGGCATTCTCCCCTCTCCTCTTCCTTTTTAGAAGGAATGAACTGCATGAACAAGAACCATGGCTGTGCCCACATTTGCCGAGAGACCCCCAAGGGGGGTATCGCCTGTGAATGCCGCCCTGGCTTTGAGCTCACCAAGAACCAGCGGGACTGTAAATGTGAGATGATTTGGATTTGGTGGGGGGAAGTGGAAACAGAGAAGGAGGGTGTGGGGCCTCAGCAGCGGGGAGAAATAGGGAATACGGGAGACGTTGAAAAGGGGATGGGTTTCCGTGTTGTAGAATACTGTGGTACCCAGGGAGAAGCAAGCTGACAGGTGTCCTTCCTTCTTTGTGCACAGTGACATGCAACTATGGTAACGGTGGCTGCCAGCACACATGCGATGACACGGAGCAGGGTCCCCGGTGCGGCTGCCATGTCAAGTTTGTGCTCCATACCGATGGGAAGACGTGCATCGGTGGGTGAGGCCAGGGGAGGAATCAGCCCCCTGGGATGGGGAGTGTGGGAGCCCATGGGAGCTGGGGAGTGGGGGAGTACAGAGTGGACATAGAGTGACTGGTGAGGGAATGAAGGCCCAGGCAACGCCAGATCTAGTGAGGGACAACTCAGTGAAGGGCTCATGTGACCCTCTTCCCCTCCCTAACCCACTGGTTCCACCACCCCACCCCAGGAGCCTCTCCATCCTCCTCCTCCCAGATAAAGTATTTCCAAACTCAAAATCCTTAGCAGAGGTGTTTGTTGACCAAGGATGTGGGAGAGAAAGGAGAGGAGATGGGGAAATCAGCTGATTAGGCCTAAGCGGGGGCCTGGTTGAAGTGTGGTGAGATGGAGCTATCAAAGCCCACCAGCCCTGAACTGACTAGGGGGCTTCCTAGTGCAGGTATCTTCTTCCTCTTTATCCTTTCTCTCCTTACTCCTGCACATCCCCTTTCTGCTCCCCTCACTGACCACCTTGCTGTTTTCCTTCTCTTCTAGTTTCCAGCGGCACTCCCTCTCATCTCTGCCTGTAGCCCTCCCACTTCCTTACCCAGTTAGGCCTTCCATCTCTCTTGCCCTGGTTTGAGGGTTTTTCTTTTTATTGTTTGTGATGCTAGAGGTCAAACCCAGGGCCTGGTGCATGCTAGGCAAGTACTGTACCACGAGCTACACCCCATCCCTTGGGGCCCTTTTAATGCCTGAATCCCTTTTCCTGAATTCCTGGGCCTTACTTCATGTGTCTCCAGGTGCCCTAGATGAACTTAGTTCCTTAAAATTAATTCCTAATTCCCCAAGACTTCAGGTCTTTAGTGCTGACAAGATGACAGGTTCTCTTGGAGAAGTGGGAGATGGAAGGGAAGAGCTTTGGCTGGGTCTTGAGCCAGGCAGAGGCAAGCTTGCACTGCAGGCATAGGTGTTTATGGAGGGCTGTGTGTTGGTGGGCTACAGCAGGCTGGGGAAGGGGAGATGTGAACACAGTTCCTCTGTGCGAAGTCATGTATGTCAGGAGTGTGACATTCAGCTTGAGAATCAGATTTTTTCCCACCCCATTCCAGACACCTGTCCTCTTCACAGGGGGGCAGATGGTCCTTACAGGGTTCCCTTGGGCTCCTGCAGCAGGGACTTACACACATAGTTAGTTCTAAAGTGCTTCTGTAATTGAAAATTCTTCTGTTACATGTTTCCCTCTCAATTAACTCTTCAAAGTCCCTAAAACATGTGTAGGTATTAATGTTGTGTTTTCTGGCCTGGGTTCTTCCAGCTCCTTACATTTTCTCCTCATAAGTCTAATTGTTCTTTCTATACCTTTCACCAGCCCCTGGACACATCCCACAAATCCCCACATCCCCAGAGTCTCCCAAAAGAAACTGTATGCAGTCCCTAAAGAAAAGATGTGTGAGTCAGGTCAGAGTTCGGGGCCCATACATATGAGTTCTGATCTCTTCAGATAGTCTTGGACATGGCTGCTTTTGAAAGTACCCTTATTAAGCTTGAGCTGTGCTCTAATCCAAGACCCACTCTGCCATCTGGGCCATGGCCAAAAGTGAGACAGAAGAGAGTAAATGAGGCTGTTCTAGGTTTACAGTTGTGTTCTTTCCTAGTTCCTCTTCCTCTGCTCCACTAGAACTTATTTTACCTTACCCTGTATCTCACGTTTCCAAACAGCCTTGGTAGGAGAAAACGTCATTGTTTGGGGCCACCAGGACATTCAGCTTTGGTGGGGAGACTGAGAGGGCAGCAGAGTTGAGCAGAATGCCTAAACACCCTTTGGGATTTGGGGTTTGGCTCTAAGACTGGATGTTGCATGCCAGCTTTGCCTTTGGCATGCCGTGTGGTGTTGGGCCCACAGTTGCCCCTCTTTGAGACTCGATCTTTCAGTTTTCTGATCACTTGATGGTAGCTTGGCATCTTTGAGGCAGGACGAGGCTGAGAAGTGAGACTGTCATAGGGGCCCCAGGGCTCATCATCTGGGGTTAGTGGTTTGGGTTTACAGGGTGGAGGAGCGGGTGGGAAAGGGTCTGGGGCCTAGCGGGCCACAGCAGCTCCTGCCCCGCATCTAAACAGCTTTTTTACAATGTCAAACAGGGGAAAGGCGGCTAGAGCAGCACATCCCCGCTCAGGCCGTTTCTAATGGTAAATATGTCTGCTCTCTCCACTTGCTCTCACTGGCTTGCTAGGGGAAGGGCTAACCCGCTGGGGCTCCCACTAACCGCATGCCCATTGAGCCCAGCCCAGCTGGGCCCCAGCTGCCAGCAGGTTCCCTAGCAGCCTGGCACTGGGCCTGTCGGGTGACAGGAAACCCAAATCCTTAAGAACTGGCCCAGGAGCCTTCCTACTGGTCTTGTCTTCCTTTGTTTCTGTCACTCTCCTTTTCTCCTTCCTCTTGTGTTCTTTCCCCCACATCTGTCACCTTCTAACAACACCACACCTCCTTCCCAGCCATCTACCCCTCCCTCTTAGTACGAAAAGAGCTGCCAGCTCCATTTTACCCATCATGCCCACCATGTCACTTGAGATAGGGGTATGACAGAATTAGATGCCATCCCCTCCTGGGGCATCTTTCTTGGCTTCTTACCCACTAGTTTACAGTCCCGGCATTACTCACTATTATCTGCTCCTTAATGGTTAAGAACATAGCGTTAGAGTTTAAGCAGAGCGAGTCTGAATGCTGGCTCTGCCACTTTCCAGCTCTGTGACCTCAGGCAAGCTACCTTCCTTCCTCTCTGATCCTCAGTTTGTTCCTCCATAAAATAAGAGAATACAGTCCTCCCTTAGGGTGCTGTGATGATCGAGATAGTGTGTGTACGGCATCTAGTAAGCACCAAGCACAGAGTAAACACAGGTAATTTGTGGTTTTGTGACCTGGAGAGCAACAGGTGAGGCTCTGCTATCCTGCTGCCCCTCCCTGCTCTGAGCAGTGTTGTCCTGCAGACGTAGACAGCCATGTTGGTCCAGCCTGGGATGGACATGGTGCGGCTCTGCTGCCCACATCCTGGGTCCTTCAGTGTTCCCCTCTCCCTGATTCAGGGCTTAGTGGGCCTCTTATGCCAAGAGCACTCTTGGAGAGAAGGCTGGGCCTGGAGTCTGAATTCAAGTTTCCTCCAGGTTCCTTGAGGGAATGACACAGAGGAGATCCCACTGCCACTGCTCCTGATCATAGGCATTTGTGAGACCAAGACATGGCCAGGGACCCACAAGCAGAGGCTGGCTTCTTCTGGAGCATTGGCCTTGCTGTTCTTGTTGGTGACAAGGTGGGGCCCAAATGTTAGGAGTCAGATTCAAGAAGGTGGCAGCACTGTCCTGTGCTTTTCTCATGAATTCTCGATTCTGTGAACCACTCTCCTCTCTTCCCTAGCAGAGGCCTTGGGATTCTCTAATGGGAGAACTGTAGGCACCCCAGAGGATGAGCCCACATGCCTCCTAGTCCCTGGGTCAGGCTTTTGCACTATTAGAGCTGATGGTTTTTCCTTGGACTCACCTGACTCTCCCACACTGCTATTTAAACCCATTTTTCTCCTGCTCTGAATTCAGTAAAAAGGACAAAAGCCACATCCATATTCCCACAGCCTCTCAGCAAAGGGAAAGCTCACCAGCCAGGAATGAGCAATGAGAGACTTGGTGGAACAGGGTTGGGGTTTTGTCTCACTCTGAGGTTTTCTGATTCTCTCACCTACCTTTTCACACCCTTACTTTTCTGAGTTCTTTTCCACCTTTTGTTCCCTACCCTCTCCTGCAGGTCATCTCCCCATTAGGAAAGTAAAACCACCACAGAATAGCTAGTTGATGTCCATCTGGAGCTAATAGGAGGGCTTGGAGGAGGTGAAAGTGGATAGTCCAGTATGTGTTGTCTCCTTGGAGGCTGGGCAGTCCTGGAACTGGGTCTTTTTCTTAAGACAGCTAGGTAGGGAGCAAGAAGAGGTGAATTGATGGGCACCCCTCCACTGTCTTAGGAATCTCAGGCTCACTCTTCCCAGCTCACTTATAGTAAGATTGTCTACCCTGACCCCACCACCACCACCAAGAGATGGTCAGTGGGAAGAGAAGGAGATTCTTGTCCATCCTTTCTGTTCCCTGGCGGCCATACCCCCCCCCACTTAGCTCCCATCCCTCCTGCCCCCCTCCTTCACCCCTCAGCACATTCCTGCCTGACAGCTCTGGCTTGTACCTGCCTCACTGCTGTCCACCTTGTTTCAATCAAGTAGGGGGCAGGGAAGTGGACTGCTTGGCTGCACTTGAGGGGCTGGGGGTTGGGAGTTATGGGAGGAAGGGGGTTGGAAGCCTCCACTCAGTGCTCCTGCTGAAGCACAGGGTGGGGAGACCGCCAAGGCCTACCCTCTGGCCTCTGAGTTCTCCACTATCCTGAGCTTGGGACTCCTCTAGGCCAATAACCCCATTACCACCCCCACCTCCCTCCTAAACAGAGACCTGTGCTGTCAACAATGGGGGCTGCGACAGTAAGTGCCACGATGCAGCAACTGGGGTCCACTGCAGCTGCCCTGTGGGCTTCATGCTGCAGCCAGACAGGAAGACCTGCAAAGGTAAGGGCTGCGAGAGGACAAGGAGCACGGAAACCTTTGGTAAGGGGCTGAGGTGGGTGCCAGAGATGGAGTAGCTGTTGTGGGAGCACACTCCCCCTCCTCCTCAGTATCCTTCCTATAAGGAACCCAGGACAGGGCTAAGGGTTGCCTCCTGTCCACATTTCCCACCTCAGCTCAAGGGACGTAAAAGTGCAGCAGTTCTTCAGTGCCCTCTGCCTCTTCCCCCACTGTTGCCTGCTCCCATCCCCAGCCTGTGGGTCCTAGCCAGCCCTCTTAGTTAGTGAACATGCCGTGCACATTTATCCCTGGACTGGAAGGCTATGAGTGCTGACTGTGTGCATGAGGTCACAGGTGTGTTCACAACCGTGACTCATATTCCTTAGAGCTTCTCAGGGGGCTCCAGGGAGATGATCTCTGTCCTTAGAAAGGCCATATTGGCCAAGGGAGAAGAGGACAGCAGCGAGGAGCACTGATGCCTGGCCGCTGCCTCTCCTAGTGCTGTGATCCTGGGCAGGTTACCTCATGGTGCTGTGCCTCAGTTTACCCACAGCACTAGCCTCATAGATGTGTTTTGAGGATTAAATGAGCTATATACAAATGGAGCTTGGAACATGGCAAGCACTTTAGGTTAGCTGTCATTACAGTATAATTTCCTACAATGTCCATTCCACTTCCCCTTCCTTGAATTAGGGGAAGGATGTAGGAGCCCAAGGAGAAAAAGGGAAGGCAGCCATATTGAAAATAATCATTCGTCAGGTCTGTGTCCCCTAATCGAAAGGAGTAGGACTGGAAGGAGTACTGGGATCCTTCTTTGTGTCTTTTGGCCCAACAGCTGTGAAAGGAGGGGGTGGGCTGGGGCAGCAGGTCAGCCAGCCAGAGTTGAGAGGTTTCCTGCTGAGAAGGACTGTTGACAGGTACCTAAGAGTGAAGTAGAAGGCTGCCCTCCCTGCCCCCTCCCCCGCAAGGAGGGGTGAGTAGCCTGGGTCCTGTCTGCCACCAGCTTGGGGAACTTGACCTCAGGAAGGAAGCTGCTCACCAGCCCCCCTTTCCCTCTCTAGTGCTGAAAGCTGCCTCAGGCCTGAGTCTCTCCAGACCTCTCTCAGTCCAGCCCCCTGCCTGGCCCCCGCCCTCCCCCATCAACTACCAGCCTTACTGGCTCTCCTGGAAGTCCTCCCTGCCTGGCCTCTTTCCCAGCTCCTCCTCCCCGAAGGCTGTTCCTTTCCAGTGAGTCCTTTTTGACTCTCCACCTCTCAGCTCCACTTAGTGCTCCTGACTGCACCCACTGTGCCCTTGTGACAGGGCTGGAGGACAGGAAAGGCATAACTCTACCCACCAGCCTTCTTGGGAACTTCCTCAGGGGCATGGGTTGGTCTATACGTCAAATGCCCACCTGCTCCAGGCAGTTCCCTTGATGGCTGGTTAGCAGACTCAGTCCCAGAAGAGAGGATGTTATTAAGAGCCTCAGATCCCCTAAATAAGGACGACACAGACAGGAGGGTGATCCAAAAGTCAAAGGGGCAGGCCCAGGACCCTCCTTGATTTTCCTTGTCTCTGTGAGGAAGGAATCTTGTCTCCTTGTTGTTCGCAGCCTACAGTATTTTTTTTAACCTTTATTTACTTATTTATGTGGTGCTGAGATTTGAACCCACTGCCTCACACATGCCAGGCAGGTGCTCTACCACTGAGCCACAAGCCCAGCCCTCAATATTGTCTTTTGTTCTATTTTGCCTTGCTTCCCCAGACATAGACGAGTGCCGCTTGAACAATGGGGGCTGTGACCACATTTGCCGCAACACAGTGGGCAGCTTCGAATGCAGCTGCAAGAAGGGCTATAAGCTTCTCATCAATGAGAGGAACTGCCAGGGTGAGCAGACTTGGGCCAAGGTGAAACCATAGAAGAGGTTCTTAGGGTGGGAGAGCTTCAAGGGAGCTGAGTCTAAGAAGCTCAAAAGACATTGCAGAGTCTCTATAGGCAGTGTCATGCTGCCAATTGGCAAATCGTACCCCTCCTTTTGGTGGACCAGCTTCCCAACGGAATGCACAGCTTGGTGAGGAGTGAGGGATAGATTCCACCCCAGTTCATACCCTTGGTTGAGTATGGCCTGCCTAACCACACATGGTCCCTGATCCATGGGCACTAGACTTAAGGGCATCCAAGAAGATGGGTCAGCAGCTCTCAATCACTGCTCTATGGCCAGGCCTCTTTCAACTCAAGGGGGAGAGCCAAGGTCCCTCACTTGGGTCCTTCACCTGAGCCAGTGTCAAGTGCCCCAAGACAGATGGAGTAGTTTGAATCTTTGTTCTTCCAGATATAGATGAATGCTCCTTTGATCGAACCTGTGACCACATGTGTGTCAATACACCAGGAAGCTTCCAGTGTCTCTGTCACCGTGGCTACCTGCTATATGGTGTCACCCACTGTGGGGGTAAGCCAGCCAGCTTGCATCCTGCTGCCACCCTTTCCTTCTTGCCTCTTCACCCTCCGACTAAGTGACTGAGGCCCTGCACTGGCCTGTGGCTCATGGGCAGTCCTGGGTGCCCATGTGCCATGTCTGCATCCACTGTGATGAAATGGGAGGAACTGAGTTTCTGAAGGTCAGCAGGGAGACGGGGCATCAGAGAATAGCATCCTCTCTCCCATTTCCATCACCGTCCCTCGACCTCCATCCTCAGCTTCAAAACAACAGCCCCACTGGTAGGTAGGAATGGAAGGCTTTAAAAAGCTAGTCAGCTTAGCCCTTTCTTGATGGTCCTTTAGGGACAGAGATAAGGAAGGGGAGGATAATTGAGCTCTCTTCAGGCCAGACAACTTTTATTTTAAGAACATTAAACATGATACCTACCCTCTTAACAAATTTTAAAATGTATACTATATAGTATTGTTCACAATAGGCATAATGTCGTACAGTAGATCTCTAGAACTTACTCGTCTTGTACAACTCAAGGAACCCTGAGGCCCTAACCAAAGTCCTCATTCACTGCCCACTCCATAGCTCCTACTCCTCCCCCACCTTATTTCTCTGTCTTCCTACGTTTACCCCTAGATGTGGATGAATGCAGCATCAACCGGGGAGGCTGCCGATTTGGCTGCATCAACACTCCTGGAAGCTACCAGTGTACCTGCCCGGCAGGCCAAGGCCGGCTGCACTGGAATGGCAAGGATTGCACAGGTGCGCAGCGCCCTCTTCTGGTTGGAGTTGGCACTGCAGTTTCAGGGGAGAGTTGAGGTCTTGAACAGAGCACCTGGCTGGGAAGGTGTGAAGGGGAAAAGGTTGGGGAATGTAACCATCTGAGTTAGACATGAATTTCTGGTAAATACTGTCTTCATCGGTCTCCATGGGCACAGTAGTACTGCATATAGCCGATTCCCTTCTTCCATATTAACCAGTTAAGGGAGAGGGTGGGAGAGGAATGCACCTGTCTCCTCAGGCCTCTCTCCCCTTCCTAGAGCCAGTGAAGTGTCAGGGCAGTCCTGGGGCCTCAAAAGCCATGCTCAGCTGCAACCGGTCTGGCAAGAAGGACACCTGTGCCCTGACCTGTCCCTCTCGGGCCCGGTTTTTGCCAGGTACATGGGAGGAAGGTACTGGAGGGCTGGGGAGAGGAAAGTCCGGCTGCTCAGCAGCTCTTCTGCTCCCCTGGGATTCTTCCAACCAGAGGGAGTTTGGGGTCAGGTCAGAGTAGTGATGGGCCCCTTCTCTCAGAGTCCGAGAATGGCTTCACGGTGAGCTGTGGCACACCCAGTCCTAAGGCTGCGCCAGCCCGAGCTGGCCACCCTGGGAACAGCACAAACTCCAACCACTGTCATGGTGAGCACCTGCCCAGAAGCCCTGCTCCTCCTCTCACCTCTTGTATTAACCCTTTATTTCTCTTCATTACTTTCTCCTGGATCTCCTCCTTTGCTTTGTAATTCTCTAGCCCTGCTGCCTCACTCCTTCTGCCCCTAACAACTGATCTCCATCTTGCTTCCATAATTCTACTCTAGACAAGTCCCCTGTTTATTGCCCAGCTTTGTTACACCCTCCACAGCAACCCTCACCCCAGGGGGCCCCCATGCTTTGCTGAGCTTCTACCATCCCTCTAGAGGCTGCAGTGCTGTCCGTTAAGCAGCGGGCCTCCTTCAAGATCAAAGACGCCAAATGCCGTTTGCACCTGCGAAACAAAGGAAAAATGGAGGAGGCTGGCAGAGTCCTGGGGCCAGGTCTGGACTGGGGACCTCACCTCAATGGGCTGTCTAGCTACCACTCTCCCCACCCCTCTACTCCTCTGCTTAGTGAGATTTCTTCCAGAAAACCACCAGCACCCTGAACTCTGGACAGAGTAGGGGAAAAAGCAATTGTAGACACGAGACCTAAGGAAGTCCCAAGCTATTCCCCTCTGCCAGCTAACCAGTATCCTAGACTAAAAGAGGATTGGGAGGGTTGTGGTCAGAGACCTGGTACAGTCTGTCTGGGTTGAGATAGAAGTGAGAACTGGGAGAGAGGATTTTCCCTGTCCCCAAAGGGCACCTCTGTAGTTGACAAGACTTCTCCCCCAGGTGGTGCCCCCTGCTCTGACTGCCAGGTCACCTTCATTCACCTCAAGTGTGACTCCTCTCGGAAGGGCAAGGGCCGGCGAGCCCGGACCCCTCCAGGCAAGGAGGTCACCCGGCTCACCCTAGAACTGGAAGCAGAGGTCAGAGCTGAAGAAACTACAGGTGGGACTGGGGACACTGTTCTGGGGAGGGCAGAGGTGGGGAAACCACAGGTCTCAGCAGCCAAAGGAAGGGAATGGAGTCTATACTAGGGGCAGAACCCATGTAATGACAAGCCCAAGAACTAGTCCCCCTTACCATGTCCTCCTAGCTCCCCTCCACCATGTCCCCCCTGCTTATGCCACTCACTTCTGCTCTCCAACTTATGCCATCCACCACCAGCTGGCTGCGGGCTGCCTTGCCTTCGACAGCGGATGGAACGGCGACTGAAAGGATCCTTGAAGATGCTCAGAAAGTCCATCAACCAGGACCGCTTCCTGCTGCGCCTAGCAGGCCTTGATTATGAACTAGCCCACAAGCCAGGCCTGGTAGCGGGAGAGCGAGAGGAGCTGGTGGAGGTCTGCAGGCCTGGGCAGCATCGTGCTGGGACCAAGTGTGGTAAGGGAACATGCCGGGGAGCAGGGGAGTGGGGAAGGCCCAGCTTTACAGCCTCAGGCGCATTTCTCAAATTATGAAGCAGCTAAGACCCTCCTGCCCACGGTCCTCCCTTCCCTGGTCCCAGGCTGAAATCTAGGATACCAGGCAGGGCCAGCAACCCTCCTGCACACAGATTTGACCTCTCCAGCCCTCTAAGGATTCTGTTTATTACCTAACAAAGAGATTCTCCTCAAATCTGGGGGACCGGGAAGGGGAATCCTAGGCCTGGGTGGTGGGAAATGGGGGGTGGGTGGCTAGCGCGGCCGACTCTCCCTCAGTCAGCTGCCCGCAGGGAACGTATTACCACGGCCAGACGGAGCAGTGTGTGCCATGCCCAGCGGGCACCTTCCAGGAGAGAGAAGGGCAGCTCTCCTGCGACCTTTGCCCTGGCAGTGATGCCCACGGGCCTCTTGGAGCCACCAACATCACCACGTGTGCAGGTGCCAGGGGAACAAATAATACAGATTGGGCTAGGGTGGGCACTGGGACGCCCATGGGCATGGGATTTCCCAAAGGGCAGGCCCAGGCTCCAGGCCACTCTCCTAGTTGACGTTCTGTTTGTGTGCCTCTGTTCCCTGAGACTGGGAGACCCCATGGGTGACTAAGGCCCATCCCCATGAGAGTTGGGCCCTTGGTTCATTGCAGGTCAGTGCCCACCTGGCCAACACTCTGTGGATGGGTTCAAGCCCTGCCAGCCATGCCCGCGTGGCACCTACCAACCTGAAGCAGGACGGACCCTGTGCTTCCCCTGTGGTGGGGGCCTCACCACCAAGCATGAGGGGGCCATCTCCTTCCAAGATTGTGACACCAAGGGTGAGTAGGCTACTGACCCTACTAGGGGACCCAATTGCTAAAAAACCCTAACCCTAAATGCTCAAAAACTCCCCAGAGCAGACCTGAGTATGCTGCCCTACCATCTTCCTCCAGACAGAAAAGGCCCAGTTGCCTGACCAACCACACTGTGCCTCTCAGGACCCATCCTGGCATCCACCAGGCCCAAATCTGGGGATCATAAAAAAATTAACACTTGCCCCGTGCTTTAGAGAACTAGTGGATGGTTCCCCTTAACACTCATTTGGACGAGTCTCCACATCAGTTCAGCACTATGCTCAGTGCCTGGGGACAGTGCGGGGGGTGGGTGGTACTGTAGCTAACCACTGTAAAATTATTTTTCTCTCTGGGCCTAAATTCTGGTATGGAAAGGTTGGAAAGGTTAAGACCCTGGGAGAACTTTGGATTCACCATGATGAATAAGACCTGCCCATCCTATACCCTAGAATACCCACCTGCCTATCATCTTGACTCCTGCCTATTCCCTTTGCCTGCAGTCCAGTGCTCCCCAGGACACTACTACAACACCAGCATCCATCGTTGTATCCGCTGTGCCATGGGCTCCTATCAGCCTGACTTCCGTCAGAACTTCTGCACCCGCTGTCCAGGAAACACAAGCACTGACTTTGATGGCTCCACCAGTGTGGCCCAGTGCAAGAGTATGTGGCAGTCCCAGCTGTGGAAAAGAGGGTTGAGGCCTGGGAGCAATGGGCATGGAAAGAAAAGAAGGGTAAAGCAACAGGAAGCAGAGCTGGTGGGTGGACTGGCAGGCGAGTCCCCTTCTCCACCCTCTCCAATCCACCCAACCTCCAGGCCAGTTTTGCTAGGCTGAGCCCTATAGCATCCTTCCCTAGAAATAGGTAATGGGCAGGCAAAGATGGGTGCAATGAGAAGGTAATAAGAGGTCAGGAAGGATGGTGGACCTAGAATGTGGACAGTGGATAATGAACTAGGATGATGGCTGCCACGTATCTGATCTCCACTTCAGCACTCTTCAGTGTCCCCAGTCCAGCTCCCCACTGACTTCCCTTCTCTTTCTTGCTCTATCCACTGGGGCTTGGCTGCAGATCGTCAATGTGGTGGGGAGCTAGGTGAGTTCACTGGCTATATCGAGTCCCCCAACTACCCGGGCAACTACCCAGCTGGCGTGGAGTGCATCTGGAACATCAACCCCCCACCCAAGCGCAAGATCCTTATCGTGGTACCTGAGATCTTCCTGCCATCTGAGGACGAGTGTGGGGACGTCCTCGTCATGAGAAAGAACTGTGGGTGGCTGCAGAGCTGGGCCAGGGAAGGGAAGTCTGAATCTGGTTGGGAGGGAAATAGAGTTGGGTACAGGAAGAAGTGGGGCAGTAAAGTTAGGGACCCATGAGAACAAAATAGAGCAAAATAGTGAGGGAGGCCTTAAGGAGAGGAACTAACAAGGGAAAGTAGCAGCTTTGGTGGAAAGCAGAGTTAAAAAAGCCAACCAGGCATGCTGGCGCACACCTGGAATCCCAAAGGCTAGGGAGGCTGAGTCAGGAGGATGGCAAATTCAAGGCCAGCCTCAGTAAAGTAGAGAGGCCCTAAGCAACTTAGCAAGACCCAGTCTCCAAATGAAAAATAAGAAGGACTAAGGATATAGCTCAGTGGTAAAGTGCCTCTGGGTTCAGTCCCCAATAACAAAAAAATAAAAAATAAATTTAAAAAGCCAGCCAGTCAGCCACACAGCACTGGGGCTAGACCACCAATGCTGTTACAGGTGTCATTTTCTAATCCTAGCATTTTTGCCATCTATTCACTTAAATGTCTTATTTCATACACTCGGGCTGGGGATGTTGCAAAGTAGTAGAGTGCTTGTCTTACATGAGTTTGATCCTTAGTACTACTAAAAAACAAAAAAAACACAAGAACATACTCTCTGTGAGTGCCTGGATTCAAAGAGGAGTTGTGCAATGAACCTGGGGCACAGTGGGGGAAGGGGTTGTGGCCGTGAGCATGGGTGTGCGTGTGTTTTCAGGGGTGAGAGCTCTGATTCTGCCCACTGCTCCATGGCCCAAGTTCCTGCCCTGCTGATCCTCTGCCCTGCTGCTTGCCTTGCCAGCCTCCCCATCCTCCATTACCACTTACGAGACCTGCCAGACCTACGAGCGCCCCATTGCCTTCACGGCCAGGTCCAGGAAGCTTTGGATCAACTTTAAGACAAGTGAGGCCAACAGCGCCCGTGGCTTCCAGATTCCCTATGTTACCTATGATGGTGAGTGGTGGCAGGAGAACTGGGGAGGTGGGCCAGAAAGGAGAAGCTCATGGGTCTTGGGAGGGAGCCAGGGAAGCAGCACGAGCTCCCACCCTTCAGCCCCCCTCCCTTGATCAACTTTGCAGAAGACTATGAGCAGCTGGTAGAAGACATTGTGCGAGATGGCCGACTCTATGCCTCTGAAAACCACCAGGAGATCTTAAAGGCAAGTGACTATTCACAACGGCGGCTAAGTTAATGAGCATGTGACATTGGGCAGGCAACATGCTAAGGGCCAACATGAATATTTGCACTTGATACACACGATAGCTCTACAATATAGGTGGCTGCACCATTGCAAATGAGGAAACAGGTACAGAGTTAAAGAACCTGCCCTGTGGGAAAACTGGGCTTTGAGCCCAGGCCATCTGTCTACACTGTCACCCAGACCCTAGTACACCTTCCGGAAAAAGTAGAAGATAAAGAGAAGGCTAAGAAGAGAAAGGTCTCCTATCTCAGCCACCAAAAGATACAGGAGAAATTATTTCTATACTTAATTACTCTTATAGAAGCCCCTTCATCTCTTTACTATCCCCAGTCCCACAGAGAAACAGCAGATTAGCACACCTTTCTCAGTATCAATTCATGGATGGACAGATGTCTCTTTGTGTGCATGTACTGGGGATTGAATGCAGGGCCTTTGCTCTACCACTATGCCACATCCACGGCCCCTACTTGTCTTTTACAGGAAAAGAAATACTTCCAACACTGAAGAATAGGCCAGAAATTTTGAGTCTGTGGATCCAAATTTGAAAAAAATCTTACTACAGTCTAGTTGTAAAATCATCCCTCATGAATTATCACTGCAAAAAATTCTGTCTTTACTAGTAGTAACATAATTTGTATAACTAGTAACATAATTTTATATTATCTTTGAAATAAAATTTGTGATGAAAAATCTAAAGTTTGCAATGAAAAACTTCAAGGAAGTTTTCAAATATTCTTTTCAAATATTCTTTAAACATCTGAACCATAATTTCAAATCAGATGTACTATGGAACACCAGTGCATAAAGTAGCACAGTTGTTCTGATCAAAATGGGGCTGAGAAACCTATGAATGTAGTAGAAAGAGCACCGGCCTAGGGGCCAGATCATCTGAGTTCCAATGCCCAGTGCCTGACATTTACCAGGCTCTCCACACAGATGGTGGGGGCAGTCAGGAAAAGCCTCTGAGACCAGACTCCTGAACAAGGTCAAGGGAATACCCATTAGAAGATCCAGGAGGAATATTCCAAACTAAGGAGAAGTTTGGCATGTTTAAGAACCTAAGGCGGCCAGTGTGGCTCCACAGGGTGAAGAAGAGTAGAGGTGGAGAGTAGAGCACAGATCACATTGGCTTTTACACAATAAAAGCAGTAGAGGGGCTGAGGGTGTAGCTCACTGGTAGAGTAAATGCCTACATTCATGAAGACTTTGGTTTGATGCCCAACACTGAGAAAAGAAAAAATTAGCCAGGTGCAGCAGTTGTGTGCTCCTGTAGTCCCAGCTTCTTAGGAGCATGAGCCTAGGAGTTTGAGACCAGTCTAGACAATATAGTGGGACTTCATCTCAAAAACAAACAACCCACAGAAGTATTTCAAACAGGAAAAGGATAAACTAAACACCCACAAAGTCACTGTGACTGCTGTGGGGAAAACCATCTACGGAGGGTCAAAAGAGACCAGTTAGGAGGCTATTGTGTAGTCCAAGTGAGAGGAGATGGTCAGACCCTGGATATTTTGAAGGTAGAGTCAAGAGGATTTGCCACAGTTGTGAGCAAGAGAGAGGGGTCAGGATGGTTCCACTGGTTGGAGACTGGGGCTGGAGCTGCCATTGACTGAGTTGTGGAATTCTAAAGCAGCAGATGATGAGGATGGGAGTCTGCAGCTCATCTCTGGATATGTTCAGTGTGAAACGTCTATCAGATATAGATAGGGGCTACTGAGTTGAGGCTGGCTGTTCTTCCCCACTCATGACATTGAGACTTACATTGCCACCTGCCATCCTCTGCAGGACAAGAAGCTCATCAAGGCCTTCTTTGAGGTGCTGGCCCACCCCCAGAACTACTTCAAGTACACAGAGAAACACAAGGAGATGCTGCCAAAATCCTTCATCAAGCTACTTCGGTCCAAAGTTTCCAGCTTCCTGAGGCCCTACAAATAGTGCCTATAGTCCAGAGACCCAGGTTTTTTAGCCCCCAGACTCCTTAACTCTCAGAGCCGGCAGCCCCTACCCTCAGATGAGGAACTCTCCTCTCTTTTTGGAGGAAAATATCACTATACAGACCAGGCACTCTCCCTTTCTTTCTAGTTTCCTTTTCTTTCTTTCTGTCTCTCACTTACTAACTCACTACTGGTTTCTCTTTTCCTATATGCTCACTGGAAAAGCCATCCAGTGCTGGCTGTATTCCCCAGAGGGGCGGAGGGACAGCACTGCCCCTTCCCCTGCCCATTTTACCAGCTCACACCCCTGGTCAGCTTGGAAGGGTGCTAGAAACCCACTAAGGAAGTAGGTCTACTAAAGAATGGAGAGGGGAAAGAGGGACTTCTGCCATTACAGGGTTGTGCCTTACTAGTCAGGAGCCAAACTGTCCCCTGGCTGTGCTCACCAGGGTGACTTTTAACAGCCCAGAGTCCTGCCAAAGAAGCCTTTAACCTGCCAACTTAATGCCAGCACCAGTCAACTGAGGCACACGGTTTGAGCCCTGGTCACCCCCACAGCTGGCTTTCTTGTCTATACAGCTCCTCTCTTTCTTCCCCTACATGTCTAACTGAGGTTGACTCCATAAGCGTTTACAAATAGACCACACCACTGGGCTAGTGGACACCGGCTGAATGAGGAAAGCAGCAGGCGTTACCAAGTACATCTTGATGGTGCTGCTGTGGCTTTTGAGAGAAAGACTATAGCTCTGCAGGACAGAAAGCAGGTTTTAAAGCATTTCCAAAAAAAGAAAATAGAAAAGGATATATATCATGTAAAGGACTAGACCACAGCACAACTGGAAGCCAGTCTCAAACACTAATCCCTTTTCTTTCTTCTCTTCCCCCCCAGCCATACCCTCACCCCACCCAAGTGCTCCCTGGGGGAGCCCTACTCCCCTTACTAAGTGTTGTACTTAAAAGATAACTAGCTGTTGACCCGAGCCAGCCTGGGCCTCGCCCCATGGTTGTTTTTCCCTTGTAGCCCCAGGTGGCTTGTGGGCTCCACCAAAGAGGACCCCACTCTGCAGCCAGCCGGGAGCCACCTACCTCTGGCCTCAGGCTGTGGGCAGCAAGAGGAATGTGTGTGCACTTGGCGAGCCTCCTGCCCACCCTGTCCATATCTAAAAAGTGCAATCATTTTGAGTCTGTGTTGTCTAGAGGGAGGGATTTTTGTTTTCTGGTTTTGTTTTTTGTTTTTGTTTCTCTTTCCTCTGTTAGAGCAACCCTATTTATAGCTGCCCACAAGAGAAGAGTGTGTTTGGAGTGGAAGAGTATCAGTTTTGAATCTCATGAACCTTGAGTCCTGGAGCATCTGACCTGTCTGTTCTACCAGTGGCCACCCAGACCTCTAGAGCCCTCGGCTGGGCTAACCCGGGGCTGTAGCTCAGAGGCATCTGATGTGTAGGACAGTAATTCTGGGGACTCGATGAAGCAGGAAGGAGAGGGACCTGTTTCTTAAACCAGTCCTGCTGTCTTTAAACCTCTCCATGGATTCAGCATGGACCTCATGATTGTAGAGGCCGATGGAATTGTTCAGAGATTCTCTACCCCAAGTAAGGAAAACCTCCATCTTTTCCCTGTCTTCATGTTTTCCCCTGGCGTGTACATGGAAGAGGACCAGGACAAACCCTGGGGGATGGGCTGAGTCAGGCTCCTGAGTGACCCTGGCCATTTCCCTCTTAGAGTTGACTTCAAGCCTGTTTCAAACTACTGTTTTTCAAGAGGATGAAGAATAAAATCTATGCCCAAGCCCAGATCCTGCACACATTCCATCCTTAATCCAATCATGGCCTATAAAATTATTTTCCAGTTGTTTCTAGTTCCCTCAAAGCTGTAGTCCTAGTCAGTTAAAGGCTACCAATTGACTCCTCTGGTCCAGTTCTAGGTGATTGTCCCAGGTTCCCCCAGGAGACTCAACACTAAATAAAGGAGCCTGACAGTCTCCATCAGTAGCATTCACCAACCAAATAAGCCTTAGCAGTAGATAGCCAGTGGCACAACTAGATCGCCTGACATCAGTTAATCAATACCATGGCCCTTGGGGATGGGTCTAAGAGGACTATTGTGAAGATGTTAAATAGCTACATCTATTCAGAGGAAATGGTCATTTAGTTGGAATGTCTGCTTCTCAGGAAATGCCATGAAACTACTTGAATCAAGTGTGACCATCCTAATTGTCTACCAGAAGCTAGGATAACTTTCTGATTCTCTCCCTGCCATTTTGCTTCTGTTGGAAAGCCAAACAGTGAAGGTGCTTTCCAATTTATGTCTTCAGGATCTGGCTTCTCCTTGGTCCCTTCCTTTCCTGTCACATCATGCATACACATAAACACACTTCCTCCATCATTTATTTCATGGTTTCTGAGACCTGCAAATGAGTTCCACAGGATGGAAAGCGTAGACAAGTAGGCCTCTAACTGATGTCAAGACAGATGTTGGTGATCAGGTGAAGACCTGGTATTGTCCACTAAATTTAATCTAGGTCATCCAAGTTGGGAATTAAGAATCCAGGGAAAGCTGCTGCTGAACTATAAAGGAACTAGCCCTGGATATCAAAGTAGGGGTTAAGTGGACCTAAAGAGGAGTCAACACTCAGGGACTCTCTAGGGCTTTACAGGTCAGACTTTTAAAGAGATTTTTACCAGGGAGGAAAATGGGAGATGGTGTACATAGGGATTCTTTATGAATTTACCCAAAGGCCTCCCTGCATAATGGGGTGCTTATAGGGCCACAGAACTGTGGAGCTTCATTCATCTTAGTACCAAACCTGCCCTGATCTTCATCTGACAATGGGAAGCCATTTCGATGAGGGCTTCGAGCACTAAGTGATGTATATCAGAAAGGCACTTAGATCCTCAGCAGCACTGCAACCCCTCTTTACTTCTCTGCCTCTCTGTATTATCAGGCCAGGCCCATCCCTAAGCCTGAGGGAATTCTCAGAGTCTGGAGAAAATGTCACAGAGCCTGGACTTGCGCTGCCCATCTCAGGCCTCAAAATCCCAAAGTCTTGACATTGAGCTGTGTCTGCTTTGATTTGGTCCACTGGAGGTGGTGGGGACTCAGATTTGTTGCTGCAAGTTTCACAATACAGTCCTGGTCTTTGTCTCAAATGAAATTTTATATCTAAAATGTTGTCCATATGCATGTTTGAGGTGACTCTGGACTGGATTAGGAGGGTGCATCTCAACATGTCAAAAAACATTATAGAGCATTCAAATGTTTATATTTGCTGCTTAACCTCAATATGACAGCCTTAAACTAGGGGAACAAAGAATAACTGACCATAAGCAGAAAATGTTCTTTCTTACACATAGTAAGAGAAAAGTGGAAGCGAGCAACACCAAGGACATTTTAAAATTTGACCTGTCTCAAAGGTAGCATACCCTGTCTTTGGGCCATTATTTGGACTAGGAATCCTTTAAGAAACTATATGATTAGATGGAATAAAACCAAGTTCTGTTATCAGCTTATCTAGACAACACAGATTGTAGCAGTTTGGACAACTAAGAACTTTGTTCTTCTGTGTGAGCTGAACTGAAGTTTCAAAGAATAATCATTACCATGTGGGAGGCTTTTTTTTTTTTTTTAATGCAGAAGAAATCTCAAAATGTTGTATTTATATCTGCCTTCCACTGCTGCCGATAACGCATCTCCTACACAATCAACAATAAACAGCAAATGATGCAGTTCATAGAGTATTTTGCACTTGGGGAAAAATATGTATCTGAAGTTGTAAAAAGAAATGTTTGGATTTTGTACTGTCTTTTTTATTATTATTAAAATACTAAATGAAACTCCTCAGCCTGGTATCATTTCCTCTATCTCAATAGCTTATTCTAGAGCTGGAAAAAAGCATTGAGGAGACAAAGTAACTTCTCCCCAAATTTGGGGAGAATTTATCTTACTACTATTGATTTTAGAATTTAAATAGGCTTGTCTCTTGTCTATCTTTAATCTTTTTTTTTTTTTTTTGGTACTGGGGATTGAACTCAGGGGCACTCGACTACTAAGCCCCAGCCCTATTTTGTGTTTCATGTAGAGACAGGGTCTCACTGAGTTGCTTAGCACCTTGCCGTTGCTGAGGCTGACTTTGAATTCACAATTCTCCTGTCTCAGCCTTCCAAAGTGCTGGGATTACAGGCGTGCACCACCGTGCCTAGCTCTTGTCTATCTTTAAAAGTAGTATCAAGAATTACCTCCTGTCAGCTGCAGTGGTGCATGTCTATAATCCCAGCCATTTGAGAGGCTGGGGCAGGAGGATTGCAAGTTTGAGGCTAGCCTCGGCAACTTAGTGAGGCCTTGCCTCACAAAAAAAAAAAAAAAAAAAAATTTTAAGGGCCTGGGGATGTAGCTCAGTGGTAGAGCATCCCTGGGTTCAATCCCCAGTATTGCAAACACAAAAACCAGTTATCTGGGGCTGGGGTTATGGTGCAGTGGTAGCGTGCTCGCCTAGCACGCGGGAGGCACTGGGTTCGATCCTCAGCACCACATAAAAATAAAATAAAGCTATTGTGTCCACCTACAACTAAAAAATAAATATTTAAAAAAAAAACAGTTATCTCCTGAGGGGAATCTAAGGAGTGGGAAATTTTAGACTATTGTTCCTTCTCACCACAATATAGTCCACAAAAGCTGGCCAGGCCACAGGTGGCTCAGATATGCTCCTAGTTAAGATATTTCACTTCTAGCACAAAACTTCTAGCACATTCAAGGTCTCACTAAGTTGCTGAAACTGGCCTCAAATTTTTGATCCTCTTACCTCAGCTTCCTGAGTCTCTGGGATTACAGGCATGGGTAACTGTGCCTGGTTCAACAATACACTCTTGGCCACCAAAGGGAATTTTGAAATATAGATTATTTAGCCATTCCATCATTACTACTCCTATAGGGCAGGGGAAAGCAATCTCCAATCTTTAATAAATGAATAGTCCCAATTTCTAGCTCAGAAATAATTAATGCGATTAATGCAAATATGATTCCATGACATGAAACTTTACTGGATTTAATATCTACATTATATAGCCATTTAAGAGTATGACTTGCTGGAGCTGGGTATGGTAGCACACACCTGTATTCCCAGCTATTCGGGAGGCTAAAGCAGGAAGATTGCAAGTTTGAGGGCAGCCTGGGCATTCATTTCACAATTACTGAGCTCCTATTATATGCCAAGTAGTGAGCGTATGGCTATCATAGCTTGATGACAATAGCCATGCTCATGTAACTTTCTGACATTCCCACATAGATTTCCAAAATAGTAGAGAATCTAGTCCACTTGGTAGCTCTGAGTAAAAATGCACTGGCATTCTATTTTATAACATTAACTTCCTAACAGTTTGATTTAGTGTGACAAAATCTTTGTATGTACTGACAAAATCATATTTCTAGAACTGTAAAGCTGAGTACCACATCCAGGATCATTGCACTGTACCCACTTGGAACCATCCTCTTTGATGTCTCCATACACTTTCTATTTCAATAACACCAAGTCTTCCTCATTTCCCAGGACACTTGCACTGGTGCCCCAGAATAAGGTATAGCCACTGGAGTATGGGTCTGCCTATACTGACAAGATTTTAAAGTGGGGTACATGAAGACTTTCCAAGGAATTCTTTCCAAGGATATATGAAGACTTTACAAGTGGTATCTGGGCAAGGAAATCAGTCTGAGGAGAGTTTTTAGGGAATAAATTTTCAGATCCTCAACTTCCATACAAAATCTTTCCTAGAACCAATCTGAGAGCCAGTGGGCATACGCATGCACACTCCCCATTCCACCTTCTTTCACCGTAGTCCTTGTTCCACTCTGCAAAAGCATACCCCTCGCCTCCAGGGGGTGAAAAACTGGAGAGTTGGGAGAGTGGGGTAGTTTTCTCCTTCCTATCAAAATATTCTCATTACAATCAGGCCTCCTCTTATTTCATCTTTTTTTTTTGTACCAGAGATGGAACCCTGGGGCACTCAACTGCTGAGCCACATTCCCTGCCCTATTTTGTGTTTTATGGAGACAGGGTCTCACTGAATTGCTAATTTGATTGACCTATTTGAAATGAAGACTGGCTTTGCCAGTTACACAAATGGCAAGTGTTTTGTTGTTGTTGTTTTTGTGTCTGTTTTTGTTTTTGATGCCAAGGATTGAACCCAGGGGTGCTTCTGAGCCATATCCTCAGACCATTTTATTTTTCATTTTGAGACAGGGTCTCGCTAAGTTGCTTAGGACCTCGCTAAGTTGCTGAGGCTGGCTTTGAACTTGTGATTCTCCTGCCTCAGTCTCCTCAGCCACTGTGCCCAGCTGAGGTGTTTTTAATATAGTGACTGAGCTGAATCTGCACTTCATATATTTTATTATTTTTTAAAATATTTTTTTAGTTGCAGATGGACACAATACCTTTATTTATTTATTTTTATGTGGTGCTGAGGATAGAACCCAGTGTCTTACACATGCGAGGTAAGCACTCTGCCATAGCCACAATCCTGGTCCTGCACTTCATATATTTTAACAGTCTGAAAACATGTAATGATAAAAAAATTTTATCAAAAAATATGTATTCAAAAAGGAGTATGGGGCTGGGGCTGTAGCTCAGTGGTAGAGCGCTTGCCTAGCATGCGTGAGGCCCTGGGTTCGATCCTCAGCACCACATATAAATAATAAATGAATAAAATAAAGATCCATCAACAACTAAAAAAATATTTTAAAAAAGTTTTAAAAAAATGAGTATGGATAGTTAACAACATTCATCTGAGAGAAAAGGCAGATTAAAATCATTTTTAATAAGACTAAAACTGAGATTCTAATAACTAGATAATAAATCCTTTTGCAAGATCAGGGGTTTCCAATCCTTTGCTTTTAATAAAATTAAAGGAATCTTTTTGACAATTTTTTTTTTTGGTACTGGAGATTGAACTCAGGAGCACTTGACCACTGAGCCTTGTGTTTTATGTAGAGACAGAGTCTCACTGAATTGCTTAGCACCTTGCTGTTGCTGAGGCTGGTTTTGAACTTGCGATCCTGTCTCAGCCTCCCTAAGTGCTGGGATTACAGGCTTGCGCCACCACGCCCGCCTTGACAATATTTGATAACAGATCTCATTGTGATTGTTGGCATGTAATTTAGAGGAATATCATTGTAACAAATCTTTCTTTTCCAGTTATGTGAACAAGGTTTCTCAACACTTAAGTCTATAAAAATAAAAAACAGAGAATTGAGTTCTTACATTATAGCCTTCTATCAATAATAATAGTCATCCATGATACCTGAGCTACTTGGGCAGAAACACCGTATTTCTCATTAAGAGGTGTGTCATCAATAAAAATTATACTTTTTAGGATTTACAAGATATAAGTATTAATATATTTATGTTGCTTAGTAATACAGTAATTATGGGAAATGAATGAGGAATTTGAGAAGGAACCATACAAAATTTCTGCTAGAGAAGAATTTGTTCTTTTCTGTTGTTCCTTTTTTTTTTTTTTTTTTGGTACTGGAGATTGAACTCAGGAGCACTCAACCACTGAGCCACATCCCCAGCCCTATTTTGTGTTTTATGTAGAGACAGGGTCTCACTGAATTGCTTAGCACCTTGCCGTTGCTGAGGCTGGCTTTGAACTCGCGATTCTCCTGTCTCAGCCTCCCTAAGTGCTGGGATTACAGGCTTGAGCCACCATGCCCGGCTCCTTTTTTTTTTTTTTTTTTTTTTTGTAGTATCCAGGAGCTCTCTACAGATGTGTACTATCATGCCCAACCGTTTTTTAAAAATGTCTGAGGATCACTAGCCCTCTATATGTTGGTGGTGAGTGGGAGAACTAGACAGAACAGTTAGAAATGATATTCAGTACTCGACTCCAAAATATCTTCCTCACTAGTTCCCCTTAGGACCCAAAATTTCTCATCATTAGAATCATTACTTCAGCCATTGGTTTCTGTTTTTTCTTAAATATATGATGGGAGAGGTAATCAGCCAACAGATTAGGCTCTACTGGGACTGTAACAAAGGACAGGTGTATTTTTAATATGGAAAAAGGTGGTGGGGGGACAAACTTGGATACATTCTAATTTTATTCCCTGATGTATTTCTACCCAACAATTCATGCTGTAAAACGAGCTACTTATCCACTCTCTGTATCTATGCAAAATCTCTTGTCAAACTTCCAACAGAAAGAGGACATTATAGTGGTCAGGCTGTTTATTTCTTTAAATACTAGGAGATCTATAAAGGATTAATTATTAACCATAGGATTGGCCCATCAATTGTCACTCATTGCCTCTATAAACTGAGAAAATAGTGAGAATTCTAGTCCCAGTTCTGCCTCTGAAAATGCTGTGCCAAAACAAACAAGATAGGAACAGGGGAGGGCTTTTAGGATAAGCTCTTCAGACAGAAGAGGAAGTTCTGAACAGGATCTCTGTGCCTCCACCCCAGGCATCTTTAACAGTTAAGAGCCCGAAGCCCAGTATTTTGTAAATATTTCAAATTTACTTACTTAAAAATTCTTACCACGCCCCACTGTAATTCCAGTGACTTGGGAGGCTGAGGCAGGAGGATCACATGTTTGAAGCTAGCCTCAGCAACTTAGCAAGACCTTGTCTCAAAAATAAAAAATAAAAGCCAGGCGCAGTGGCGCATGCCTGTAATCCCAGCACTTTGGGAGGCTGAGACAGGAGAATCACCAGTTCAAAGCCAGCCTCAGCAATGGCGAGGCACTAAGCAACTCAGTGAGACCCTGTCTCTACATAAAACACAAAATAGGGCTGAGGATGTGGCTCAGTGGTCGAGTATCCCTGAGTTCAATCCCCGGTACCAAAAAAATAAAAACAAAAATAAATAAATAAAAATAAAAAGTAAAAAATGTCTGGGAATGTAGGTTACTGGTAGAGTGGCTCTGTGTTCAATCCTCACTACCGTGTTTTAAAACAAACAAACAAACAAACAAACAAATCTTTAGAACCTGAGGATATATATATATTTTTTTTTTTCTCTCTCTCTCTCTGTATATATATGATTCCACCAGGCTCCCAGTTACTCTTCGAAGAGGCAATTTACCAGTTCTTCCTCTCTGTTTTTGTTTTGGTACTGGGGATTGAACCAGGGTGCTCCACCACTGAACTACATCCCCAGTCCTGTTTTCTATTTTGAGACAGGTCTCGCTAAGTTGCTGAGGCTGGCCTCGAACTTGCAATCCTCCAGCCTCAGCCTCGAGTAGCTAGGATTACCGGTGTGCGCCACCGTGCCCCGCTCCCCCTCCTTATGTATGTATGTATGTATCTATGTATTATGAATTTATCGGAAAGCTCGCTTCCTTTTCATTTTCCCTCAGGTTTCCGAAAATGCCTCATTCGCAGCCCCTCCTTGCTTGGAGGGCAAAACAGCAAAAAGGTCTTGGTTCTGTTCACCCCACTGCAGCTGGTTTTGAGGCTGGGAGCGGAGTTGACCGTGGAATGTAAGTGCGACAACCCGAGGGCCATCGAGGCGCGGTCCCTAAGGAGGCTAGTCCCTCACCACTCAATGTCGTCCTTCTTGATAACGACCTATTAATACCTGCAGTTGGATCCTTTAGAGAGTTGGCTCCAGGGTCAGTAAGCAAAGCTTGCGGACTGTGCACGTCAAGCGCCCCAGGACTGTAGGGCGCGGTTCCTGCTGAGGGGGCGCCGCGGCGGTGGACATGCGGGCAGTGGACCGGAGGGAACTTCCCTTACACCTGCCCGCGGTCAGCCACCACCTACTCCTGACGCGCACCTTCTCGCCCGCCAGCCAAGTGAGACGTAAGGGCACGAAGCCCTCCGGGCCTCCTGGCCCCCGCCTCAGGCCTCAGGTAGACCGAGCTCTGGAGCGGGTCAGGTAGCGGTTCCGATTGCTATAGCGACCGCGGGCTCCGAGCCGCGCCCAGGCCCTGACCCGGCGTCGTGACGTCATCACGCCCTCCCCGGGCGCTCGGCCTCCCGGGCCTGCGTCACCCCGGCGGGGGGGAGGGGCGGAGCTCCGGGGGGCTCGGTTCGGAGCCGGGTTGCCGGGGCTCCAGGGGCCCCGGAACCGGGATAAGTAGACGGCCACCGCGGCGGAGGGGGGGCGGGGTGGAGCGTGCCCTGTATTTTCTATACGGGTTCCGGGGCTCGGTAAAGGCGCGCCGGGAGCAGAGGAAAGTGCGGCGGCCCTGGAACCTGGATATCGCGCGAGGCAAGCCGCGCGCGGGCGGGCGGGCTATGGCGCAGGCGGGTTGCGGGGCCGGCGCTGGTGGCGGGCCCGGTGCATGGCGGTCTGTCGGCGGAGTCGCCCTCGGGGGCTGTCAGGTTGGTGGCTGTGGGGAGACTGGGTCCACCATGATCAAGGCGGGAGTCTGGGCGGGCGCAGGGCCCTGGGAAGATCCCGAGCCCGTCGTGCCCACCCTCCTCCGGCCCTAACCCCGCGGCTGGGCCACTGGACGGCGGCCTGGCCCCTCCCCCACCTAGGGTCCCTGCCCCTCCATTCCCACCTGCGACTCCTCCCCCATGACTCCCAAACCCCACCCCGTGACTGTGCCCGCCTCCACCTCTGTGACCCCCACACCCCACCCACTGACCCCAAACCTGACCTAGTGACCCTTAAGTCTTATTCATATACTGCTAACCCCAGTACTTCTCACAGACCCACCAACTCAGTGACTCACACGGCCCCAAGATCTCCACATCCCTCCTTGGTGACCCCCAAACCTTCCCCAGACTCCCCTGTGTCCCCCACAAACTTAGTGACTCCCCTCAGACCACTCCAGCCACTCGTAAAATCATACACCAGTAGTTTCCCATCCACTCATCTATGTAACCTTCAGTCTGCCCTGTAACCCCGTGAGTCTCAGTTCCATGTTCTCATTTCGTCCTAAAATCACCCTGCTGGCATCCCTGTCTGTGCCCTCAGCCCTCCAGTGTCAATCAGCACATGACCTACAAGTGTCCCAGTACAGTTGTGCTGAAGAGGACATAGAGATGAATATGAAGTAGCAATAATTGGAGGCATCAGAGAATTCTGGATTGAGTCCGTGGATCTAGGTTCAAGTCCCCATTCTGCCACTGCTGTGCTTTGGGAACCTGGGAGAAGTCCCTTCCTCACTCTGGGTCTCAGTATTGTGATGAGGTTGGGCTAGATGATCTCAGTTTCCTTCCAACTGTGTGATTCTGCAATTCTCAGTCAAGATAATTGTTTGCAATCATTTCTGTACCCCCACCCTAAAAGCTTGGTCTTACAAGCTCACCCCATGGTCCACTTGCTTTATGAATCTTACCCCTTGTTCCCATGACCCTCTACACTCTTAATTGCCCATACTCATTCTTCTGGATTAGGGCCCATCAGTTGACTTATTTGCAAAGCAGTGTTGCAAAGAGCCTCATCTTGGGGCATTGATGTCATAAATCTAGGTTCCAGTCTAGCTGAACTTCAGCTGTGGGACTTTTGGCATACATACCATATATCTAGTCTGAACCCTCAGTCTCCACTTCTGCTAAGAGAAAATGATAGTAGTGACTGAGCAACACATGCAGTTGGCACCATGCCACTCACATGGGTAACGTTTATGCATAGGTTTTTGCTTTTACCAAGGAGCACCTATGGGTCTTACTCTGTCTTAGGTGCTAGGGGTTCAGCAATGAACAAGTGATCCATACTTTGCACTACTCCCAACATCCTGGAATCCCCATCCTCTTCTCACCTCTGCTAAGGCCCTCTCATGTCTGTTTTGTTTTTTTCTTAACCCTTGTATTGCCTTAATAGTAACTGGCTTATTGAGCACCTGCTGGATACCAAGCTTGGTATATATAAAAGTTAAATAGACCTATCAATAAGCCTAAAAGGTAATTATTATATTCACCATTGCCTCTCCCTTCTTTTTTTGGGGGGGGGGTTGGTTTTAAAAGAAATACACCTGAAACTCACACCACTAATAGCAGAACTGGGATTTAAACCCACAGTCTTCAAAAACCCCATTTACATCATTATAGAGCTCTCTTATCTGTAGTTCTTAAACTCATCAACTCATTTCATGTTCTCCAGGGTTTCTGTTACCCTTTGCCTTATGGTTTGGTGACTTTCTCCTACTGTTCATGGCTTTTGATCCCTTATGCCCTGAAACTCCTGTACCTTATGTGGAAGGGAAAATGTCTTTTAGGTTCATAACTAAGGCCCTTATAACAGAAGATTAATGAGAAAAGCATACAAGTTTGTTTAATATAACTTTTTTACATGGTGCGGGGCCTTCAATAAGGAAATGAATACCCAAAGAAAATGTGAAACCTTTGTATTTTTATGCTAGGTTTGGTGAAAGGTGTATGGTTGTGCAGAAATAGAGTGGGGCCTAAAGAGTGTGATCTAATGGTAACAAACCAGGGAAACAGAAAGCTCGATTTGTTCAGGTTCTTTTCTGTGACCCCGTGTCTTCAAAAATAGGACAGTCCTTTGGGTCTAAGGAAAGCACCTGTGGCATGAGGATCTTATGACTTGCTTCAGAGGAGAAAGCCGGGAGAAGGTGAGACATTTTCTCATGCCATGTTTTAGGGTAACATGTCCTCAACCTAATTAACATTAAAACCTCTCCACATCCTTTGCCCAGCTATAGATCCTTGGAGCTCCCAGCCCTCAACCCATGATCTCACCCTGAAGTGTCTCCAACTTCATTGATGCTTTACCCACAGTCTTCATCCTGGTAGGTCCCTTACCCCAGGAATCCGTGTGTCCATGTGTACTATAAGACTCTGTATCGGTCTTTCTTCCTATAATCCCTTTCTGTTTTCAGTCTCAGTGTTCTAGCTCCTCTCCTGACTTGTGCCATCCTTAGTGAGCCACATCCCATTCCCTGAAACCTTCATCTAGTAACTTTCTGATGTGCGCAGCTTCAGTGAAATGAGCCCTTTCATTCCCAGCGTGAACCCATCCTTCATAATCTATACAGTCTCCCATCCTAAAATCCTCCCTCTTCACACCCCTGTCCAGTATCCCAGTCTCATGATGTCTTCCCTCATTTTCATCAGTCATCATCTTTTCAAACTGAAATTGTCTTTCACCTTCCCTCTCCCTGTCTCTCACAGTGCCCTCCTTCCTCTTCTCTTTTTGTCTCCCTAACAATCCTCTCACCAGTCTTTTTTAAAATATTTTTTAAGTTGTAGATGAATACAATACCTTTATTTATTTTATATGATGCTGAGGATCGAACCCAGTGCCCCACACATGGCAAAGCAAGTGCTGTAACACTGAGCCACAACCCCAGCCCTCCTCACCAGTCTTGATAACAAATTTATCGTAGTGTAAATACATGGAGACAGTGTCTTTATTTTGTTTACTTATTTTTATGTGGTGCTGAGGATCGAACCCAGTACCTCACACGTGCGAGGCAAGCGCTCTGCCACTGAGCCACAATCTCAGCCCCAGCCTTCCTTTCTTCACACCAAACCTCATCAGCCTTTTTGGTTTGCCCAAAGAACTAGATAGAGAGAGAGCGAGAGAGAGAGAGAGAGAGATTCTCTGGCAACTTTTTTTTTTTTAACAACATTTTTTTTTAAATGTTTATTTTTTAGTTGTAGGTGACAGAATATCTTTATTTTATTTTTATGTGGTGCTGAGGATCGAACCCAGTGCCTTATGCGTGCTAGGTGAGCACGCTACCACTGCGCCATAACCCCAGCCCCTCTCTGGCAACTTTTGATGGCTTCTGATAGTAGATCACCAAGATCTTGGTCTTTTAGGTAGCAAAGAGAGAACCTTGGAAATCCTGTAGAATAGTTCTAGCTATGTCTCTTGGACACACTCCCACTTTCCTATCCTGTTTATGAAGCTGCTAGCTGTATGTGCCCTCAGGGTAGAAGGCTTTGAGTGTCAGCCTCCCTGGTATTGAATTAGCTCCATTGTTCTCCAATCCCTTGGCAGAACTTTCCACTCCCTTCCCACTGGAAGCTGGATGATGAGCAGCAATTGTGACATTAAAGATCTACATCCCAAAGTCTATTCTGTGTGGGTCACCAAATTCCCAGGTCTTCTATAGCGTACTTACTAGCTGTACAGCCATAAATACAGCAGAAAACAAAACTACAGATAGAGAGGGGGTACATCCTAAGGGCTACAAATTCTGTGGGTGAATTAAAAAGAGGAATTTTTGCCCTTGGTTTGTTTCATCTTTCTTAGGGCACAGAACATACTCTGCCTTATATTTTAGTTATTTGTGTACTTCTCTTTCTTGCCACTCTGTGATTTCCTTGAGAATAGAGGCTGGTTTTCTTTATCTTCTGTCATCTTAATAGTGCCTCTCATATTTAGAAGGTAGTCAGTAAATATTTATTGGATTAAATTAACTTAGAAGTTCAAACAAGTGCAAACAAGCAAAAATAGATTGTGTCTAAATTTTGTGGCCACAACTGACTTCTCCAAAACCTCCCAAGCATAATAATGGATGAGTCCTTTGATTTAGACAGTCTGGAATTTAGCCATTTCCTTTTTCAGTCATTTTTCTGCTGGGGGAGTAGGTGCTTTACTTTTTAATTTTTTATTTTATTTTATTTTTAGCGATATTTCTGGTTAGACTAGAGAGGTTGGTTGGCAGTTGTTAGAATATAGCAGTAATAAGGTCAGAGTACAAATTATGTAGACTTGTTCTTAATAAAACAGCTAGGTGAAATATTTAATGGAGGACAGAGAGAATAAGAGAATAGAGGAAACCAAACTGGCAAAATGTTGGAAACTGTTGAGGTTCATGTAATGGGTTCATGAAGTTCATTATACAATTTTTTTCCTGCTTTTGTGCATGTTAGAAATCATAATAAAAAGTTTTGGGAGGGCAGCTAGATGAACAAGGACAAATTTAGCTCTGTTCCTTGGAAAACACCTCAAAGCCAATGAGCTGCTGTTACTCTTATCAATAGATAGTACTATTAACTAGATTAAGTAATACGTTTAGTTCTATCTCAGATCTCTTCTCCTTGTGAGATATGAGGAAGCTAAATTTAAAAATTAGCTCTCTTGCTAGACATGGCAGCACATGCCTGTAATCCCATCCACTCAGGAGGCTGAAGTAGAAAGATGGCAAGTTTGAGGCCAGCCTGGGCAACTTAGCAAGACTCTGTCTCAAAATAAGAAGGGCTGGTGATGTATCTCAGTAGTAAAGCTTCCCTGAACCACAGGGTTTCTTTTTGTGTGTGGTTCAATCCCCAGAACCACAAAAATAAATAAATAAAATAAACAAGTGAAGTATATATTTAGAAAATTAAGCAGAAAAGAGGGTACCAAGAGTCTGTGTATTATAATTTTTCAGGGGGGGGTATTATAATTTTAAATAGAATGACCTCAGCACATCTTGCTCTAAAAACATAGCATTTGAGCAAAAACACGAAAGAAGTTAGGCAGTGAGCTAAGTGTATAATGAGGAAAAGTTTATTCCAGTTAGGGTAAATAGCAAACTCAAAGGCCCTGATGAAGGATTGTGTCTGGTATATTTGAAAAACATGAAGAAGCCAGCCAGTGTGGCTATAGTAGGATAAGAGAAGGGAAGCATCAGGAGATGTTGGAGTGGGAATGGATTGGGAATGCTGGGTCTTACACGTCACTGACTTTTGTGAATTATAAGTGATACGTGAGCCATTAGAGGAGCCTCAGTAGCTAAGTGACATGATCTGGCTTATGTTTTGAAAAGATTATTCTGGCTGCTATGTTGAAAATAACCTGTAATGGGGCCTATGAGGGAAGGTGGTCCAGATAAGAAGTTGGTGGCTAACATCCAAAGTTAAGTGTGGAAGAGTGAAAAGTAGTTGGATTCTGGACTCACTGTGTAAGAGGAGCTGCTGGACTTTGCTGATGGACTGGATATGGCAAGTGAGGGAGATGTTGAGGATGACACACATTTTTTGGCCTAAGCAACTAAAGAATGCAATTCCCATTTACTGAAATGGGGAAGGCTGGAAGGGGGCAGATTGTGAGAAGTAGGAGAAAAGTAGTTCTCTGTTGAGTATGTCACATGTGAGATGGCTTTTGGACATCCAAGAGTGGTTGGTAAGCAGCTGGATACACAAGTACATTAGACCCTAGTAAAGAATCTGTTTTTAGTACCAGCAAGAGATAGGAGTATAGTGGGAAGAGCACTGGCAGTTTAGGCATCAGGCTGTGTTCTGCTTGCAGGTAACGGTGTGATCCTTTGGGACTTCTCCAGCAGTGCTGGCCTCTTCATCTGCCAAATGACTGCTTTAGACTAGAAAATAATAATAAAATAAACAAGTGAAATATATATTTAGAAAATTAAGCAGAAAAGAGTGTCTCCTCAGCCCCTCCTATTGTGAGAGTTGAATAACTGTTTAGAGTAAATGAGATAATATGTCTGTGTATTGAGAGCATTTTGAAAACTGCTGAGCTCTACATGGAGTATTAGTATGCATAGTAAGAGTCCTATCTTTATTGGATAAAGTAATACCTAGGGTGTGCCTGCCATTTGCTAGAGGGTATGCTGCACAAGGATATGATGACGAAGGTGCATCTGTGCCCTCATGGAGCACTGCAGGCGAGCCCCCTCTGGCGTAGCTTCACTGCTAAATGCAGAGGGAACATAGGGCTGGAGTCTGATGCTCTAGTGACAGTAGCCAGGCAAAGCTTATTCTTGAACTGAGTCTGGGAGGAAATCATGAATGGGGGATGCCAGAGACAGGCAGGATGGTATTATCAGGTGAGAAAAAGTAGTCAGCCTCCGGGCCAGAGATACAAATCAAGGATAGAGTACTTGCCTATTATGTACAAGGCCCTGGGTTCGATCCTCAACAAACCCCCCTCCCCCCCCCCCGCCCCAAAAAAAAAAAAAAAAAAGCAGGGGATGGTCAGCCTAGCCAGGGCTAGGAAGAGTTGGGAATGGTAAATATGGCTGGGAAGGGATAGGCTGGTGGGCTTACTCGACATTAGTCCTTTTCTAAGAGCTTCTGTTAAGAAGTTCATGGTTTTATAATAGATCAAATCTGGTCTCAGAAGTTTTGGTTAGATCTAATTCACAATAAGTAGAATTGAATCAGGATTCAAATTTGAGCTAAAAAAAAAAAAAAAAACTCAGCTGTGTGACCAAATGGTATCAATCATTTGTATCTGTGAGTATATTCTTTGTTAGGTGCTAATTAAGCCAAAAGGCATGCTCTCCAGGAATTTAAGTTATAATCAGTATGACAAAAAGTAAGAATGTATTATTTGCCCCTAAGAACCAAGTGCCAAGGAAAACACATACTGTGGCAGCATAACCCTTGATCTGTATCTGGAAACTGTCCTTGCGTCACTTACATGATTATACAGTAATGTACCCCCTTATCCACAGGGATCAGTTCTAAAACCCCCAGTGGATTCACTTTTTTCGTATAAATACATACACAAATTTAATGCCTTATCTTTGTTAACTAAGCATTATCATACATTGTGGACCTTACCTTTTGCAGTTTGAGGTGCAACAGCAAAACTAGCAAGAATTTCTTTTTCCTTCTTTACAATTTCAGGGGTGAAATTTTTGTTCTTATCTATATCTTAGCACTCTCAGCATATAATTTTTTTTCTGGAACTGGGGTGCTCAGTGTTAGAGCCCTTGTCCAGAATGCTTCAGGTCCTAGGTTTAGTCTCCAGCACTGGAAAAATAATTTTTTTTCTTATTAAGCTAAAAACTTTCATCTTTTCACTTAAGGGAGGCACTTTATGGCTTCTCTGCATATTTGGATTGGTAGCATCACTACTCTTGCGCTTTGGGGCTGTTATTAACATAAGGATTACTTCAACACAAGCACTGCATTACCAAGACAGTGGATCTGATAACTGCGATGGCCACCATGTGATTAATGAGAGTGCAGCATATATATACGTATACAGTGTGGATCCTCTGACAAAAGGATAATCTGTGTCCCAGGTATTATGGGGCAGGATGGCATAGATTTCATCACACAGCATGCAATTTAAAAGTTACAAGAAATTTTACATTTAATATGTTCAGACCATGATTGAGTGAGTGAAACCTCAGAAAGCAAAACCTATAAGGGGCACCCTACTGTATTATGAGGTGAGTCTCTTTGACGACCAGATAAATAAGAATATAAGATAGAGCTCATCCTAGTTGATAGGTCACACACAAAATTAGTTTAGAGTGTAAGTAATCATCATCTACCACTTAATGAAATGGGGAAATTTTGTCTTGGCGAGTGGGGAGAAAAACAAAAACAGATACAAATCTAAGTGCAGCTAAAGCCATCATCTTTAACCTAATGACCTTAACCTGATTCAGGTGCTGTTTTCTAAAACTACAAACAAATCTCCGACCCTGGCAGTTAACAGTCAAGCTATAGAAACTTGGAAGTCTCATGAATCTTATGCAAGTATTTGTTTTGCTAATAGAAGCACAGAAAGATCTGTGATGTTGGGTAGGTTTTTCAAAGCTTCATGGCCTCTGAGACTATCACCAGTCATAAATCAGAGTGCCTCTTCTAGTGCCTCTTGTTTAACACCCCCAGAGCTTACCCTCCAGTGAATTGTTCATCTCTGATCTCACTGTATAATTGTTCATTTGTAGGAATTGCTGCTTTAGTATGGTTGATAAAGCATGAGATCCAAATAATTAAAATAAGAACAAAGTTACCGGGAGTCCCTTGAGATTGTAGAGCTCACCTGAGGCTTGGATGCAGGGGATGTAGCAAGGGTACCCTCAGGTTCTTTTCTCTGGTGGGGACTGTACTCAAAGAAGTACTGTCCTGGGGCCACATGGAACAGTAAGGGAGACAGGTAGTCAGTCCTTGCTTAGACCACTACTTCAGCAGACCAAACCTCATGACCAGGCTGAGAACATACTGCTTTGGAACCAGTGTGTCCACAGGTCCTATATAGACTCACTGTGGCCTCATAATCAACTTGACCAGCTTTCATGTGGTATTCCATAATGGCATCCATGAATTGTGAAGCTAAGTTTTAGATGTGATTTGCTACAAACCTGTAACATAAAATTTATCCTATTATAACTGGATTGTCTATAAATCATGATTGGAGAACATAGATATTCCTGTACCCAGCAGAGAAGTATAAAGTGTGCTTTTAGACTTCATTTTTAATTCTTTTATTTATTGCATTTACATAAGTAATACATTCTTAAGGCTTAATTTTTTAAATATAAAAGATATACATTGAAGGTGGATCTCTGTTCACAGGGGTTTAAGGGGGGAGGGGGCATGGGGACAGCAAAGGTGGCGGAATATGATGGTCATAATAACCCTAACTTTATGTATGACTGCATATATGTTGTGATTCTATACAACTTACAACTAGAGAATTGATATGTTATCCTCTATCTATGTACAATGAATCAAATTGCACTGTTAACATGTAAGCCTAAATAAAACAAAAAAAACAAACAAAAAAAGATATGCATTGAAAAGTCACTCTTCCATTATCATGTCCCAGTTAGTTATTCTTTCAGACAACTCTGATTAGTAATTTCTTTTTTTCTTTTCTTTTTTTGGTACTAGGGATTGAACTCAGGGGTACTCGACCACTGAGCCACATCCCAGCCTTATTTTGTGTTTTATGTAGAGACAGGGTCTCACTGAGTCGCTTAGTGCCTCACTGTTGCTGAGGCTGGCTTTGAACTCGCGATTCTCCTGCCTCAGCTTCCCAAAGTGCTAGGATTACAGGCATGTGCCATCACACCCAGCTAACAGTTGTAATTTTGAATTATATTGCCTAACTATATATTATTGCCTAACTATATATATATTATATATATTGCCTAATCTCTATAGAGATTGTGCCAATGTAATCTCCCGCCAAAAGTCTGACTGCCTATTTACCCACAGCCTCATAGATAACTGCTTTGAGTTCAGAGTATAACAGCTTCCTGAAGATCTGTGGATACTGAATCATGAAGTCCCACCATGACACTCTTCTACAAGTCAAAACATCCCATTGGAAGAATATTACATTTAAAAATATGTCCAAGAATATGTGCATTTCTGGTGGTTTTGCTGGAAGAAAAGAAGATTTCTAGAGGGAGTAGGTGCTGGCAACCAAGCAAGCAGGTTTAGTGTAGAACTGCCTCTCTGCCCAATACTGGTGTCTTTTAGTTAAACTTTTTTTTTTTTTTTTTTGTGGTGCTGAGGATTGAACCCAGGCCCTCTCACATGCTAGGCAGGCACACTACCACTGAGCTACCTACCCTGACTCCTCAACCATTTTATTTTTTAAAAATCGTATCCCATTTAGCACAACTATTCATTTGTTTTTGGTCTCTTCTGGCCTTGTCTGAATTGGAGTTGAGGTTTATGCATGTTGGAACTAGATGAATGTTCTATCTTGTTTTCTTCACTTACTCTTAATTCGTTACACTCCCTTCATCAATCCAGAAGGGCTTCATGGTGCTTGTTTAAAATATTTAAACAAGAATCATTATCAAATAACTCTTGTCTTTTGTACATTCTTTTTGTGGGATGAATTATGAAGACAGAGTTATTAGATCTTTAATCGGGAATCTTTCCCGGTGGAGTTAAGCATTAACAGATTGTTCTCTTGAAAGCCGGAAGCAACCTCCAGTACCATCAGCAAGACACACTTGTGCCTGTCTCTCTGCCTTGCCAGCTTTGATTGTTGGATTTGGATTTATTTTTAATTAATAGACTATTTCCTGAATAGTTTTAAGTTTACAGAAAAATTGGAAAGTTCCCATATACCCCCTCCTATTTTATTAAAACATGTTGCATTGTCATGATATATTTGTTACAATTGGTGAACAATATTGATACATTATTTTTTAAAATATATATATATATTTTTTTTAGTTGTAGATGAACACAATATCTTTATTTTATGTGGTGCTGAGGATCGAACCCAGTGCCTCACACTTGCGAAGCAAGCGCTCAACCGCTGAGCTACAACCCCAGCCCAATATTGATACATTATTGATAACTGAAATCCATAGTTTACATTAGGGCTCACTTTGTATTGTGCATTCTATGGGTTTTTCCAAATGCATAATGTCATGTGTCCATTCTTATGATATCATACGGAAGAGTTTTACTGCTCCCCAAGCTCCTGTGCTTCACATATTAATCCTTTACTCCCTTACTCTGAACTTCTGGCAACCACTAATCTTTTTATTGTCTCTATAATCTTTCCCAGAATGTTATAGAGTTGGAACCATATTGTATATAGCCTTTTCAAACTGGTTTCTTTCACTTAGCAATATGCACTTAGAGTTTCTTCAGGTCTTTTGGTGGCTTGATAGCTCTTTGTTTGTTTGTTTGTTTTGATTTGGTTTGGTTTTGGTTTTGGTACTGGGGATTGAACCAGGCACACTTTACCACTGAGCTACATCTCCAGCCCTTTTTATTTTATTAATTTATTTTTTTGAGACAGGATCTTGCTAAGTTGCTGAAGCTGGCCTCAAACTTGTGATCCTCCTGCCTCAGCCTCCTAAGTAGTTGGGATTACATATGTGCACTACCATGCCCAACTTAAAGCGCATTTATTTTTATTGCTGAATAATATTCCATTGTAAGGATGTGCCATAGTTTATTGGAGGACATCTTGGTTACTACCGGTTTTTGGCAGCTATGATTAAAGCTGCTGTAAACGTTTATGTGCAGGTTTTTTTTCCCTGCAGACATAAGTTTTCAACCAATTTGGGTAAATACCCAAGGAGTGTGATTGCTAGATCATATGGTAAGAGTATGTTTAGATTTGTAAGAACCTGCTAAAGTGTTTTCCAAAGTGCAGGCATTTTACATTTCCACAAGCAGTGAATGAGAATTCCTGTCACTCTACATCCTTGCCAGCTTTTGATGCTGTCAGTGTTCTGGATTTTCACCATTCTAATAGTTGTGTAGTGGTATCTCATTGTTTTAATTTGTAGTTTTCTAGTGACATGATGTTGAGCATCTTTTACATGCTTATTTACCATCTGTACATCTTTTTTGGTGAAATGTCTGTTCAGGTCTTTTGCACATTTTTTAAATTGGTTCCCTACAGCTTGTGCCTGTCTCCCAGCCTTGCCAGGCTTTACTGATGAATTTTATACTTTTACTTTGATTTTTGGCAACTTAATAATTATATTGCCATGATGATTCTTTCTTGTGAAATACTGAGAGTAAATCTTTTTAAAAGTATCTATTGTGGTTTTTACTTGCGTGAATTCATATTGTAGCCTTATTTGTTCAATGGGAATTGGATATTTTTGGAGACTAGTATTTGTGTTTTTAAATATTTCATGATTTTTTCTTTAATATTTTTCCTTACTATTGATTTTTTAACAAACTCTTCTATTCACTTGATTCTGTTGCTTCAAAAGTTCAAAACTAGCAGGCGTGGTGGCACACGCCTGTAATCCCTGCACTTTGGGAGGCTGAGACAGAAGAATTGTGAGTTCAAAGCCAGCCTCAGCAATGGCAAGGCGCTAAGCAACTCAGTGAGACCCTGTCTCTACATAAAACACAGAATAGGGCTGGGGATGTGGCTCAATGGTCGAGTACCCCTGAGTTCCATCCTCGGTACCAAAAAAGAAAAAAGTTCAAAACTACTTTCTCTTCCTACTTAGGATCTGGATATTGTTCCATTTTGATGAATTGATAAAATAAAATTTTGACCATTTTATCCCAGGGTGGTGTTTTTAAAATCACATGTAACTGTGATGACTCAGTCACTCCTGTTGCTGATGGGATATTTCATTTTTAAATAGCCCTTCTCAAGCCAGTAGTAACTTCCAATCTGAATTCCAGAAATGGTTCAGATTTACCTGCATCATATCTGTGCTAGTTTACTTGTTGGTATAAAATTTGTTCTTAGATAATCCTTCAAAAATGCCTTGATTCTGGACTTTTTTCATTAACTAAAGGTGGGTTTAAAATCCAGCCGTAGCTGGGTAGGGTGGCGCACGCCTGTAATCCCAGCACTTTGAGAGGCTGAGACAGGAGAATTGTGAGTTCAAAGCCAGCCTCAGCAACGGCAAGGCACTAAGCAACTCAGTGAGACCCTGTCTCTAAATAAAACACAAAATAGGGCTGGGGATGTGGCTCATTGGTCGAGTACCCCTGAGTTCAATCCTTGGTACTAAAAACAAACAAACAAACAAAAAACACATCCATGATTGCTATGTTGGGTATTTATAATCTGAGATATTAAAACTCATTTGAATATATGGCTGAAAGTTATATTTTTAGGTTAATTTTTTTAGTTTAAATGAATTCTGTTCTATAATAATGGAGTTCTGTTTTTTCATTGCCCTTTTGGAATTGGAAATAATCCACTTTGCCTAATTACTCTCTTTTCTGTGACTAATTTACATCTATAAAGTTGCAGTAGCCAAATAGGAACCATACTAAAAGTGATTTTAAAATCAGTGTGCATTTTGCAAAGAGATGTTTAGCTTATGTTTTAAATTTGTGTTATGTTAGTGCAAACTTCTGTTATTAATTTCCTGTTTTCTCTTCAGTGCTTAAAAACCCACAGAACTAAGCTCAATTCACTAGGGGTTTTTTGTGCCTTGAAGTCTTTTTCTATAATAACAAATACTGAATCATTTTACTGCACTGTCCCAAATCTGGTTCTAATTTGTTTGCCACTTGTCTCCATCAGCCTTCATCCCTCCCAAACTAATGTTTATTTGTCATTTGTAAGAAGTTTTCTGTTTGCAAATAAGAAATTTTCTGAGTGAAAATTGTCATAATTTTTTTTCTAGTCAAAGTTGAACGTTCTTCTCTTTCCAAGCATATGTTTCATATTTTTCTTTTTTCGGCTTCTAAACACAGTTGCCCTCTGGGCTGGCTGAGTCAGAGTACAGAAAGCCCTGTCCCAGTGTCCAGGGAGTTCTGCTTGGCAGAGGGCGATAGCGTGGCAAACAGGTGCCTAGAGTCAGCACAGCCTGCTTGGGTGTGGATCAGATCAGATCTCAACCATGACAGAGTGGAGAAAGGCAAATACCACAGCTGCTCTTTAGTCTTTCACATCCCTTATTTTTCTGCTTTGAGGTGGTCATTTAAGCGCATCCTGTTTCAAGGAGAGACCTAAAACTCTGAAGCCTCTAAACAGTTTCTCTAAATGTTATCTCCCAATAATCATAATTTATGTTTTTATAGTAGAAAACTCACTGATAGATTATGGAGCCAGGGGGTTGTTTTCTTTATCAGTGCCAACTGTGTAAGTTCATTTTTAAAAGCATGACAAACAGAACCAAACTTGTTGCTTATCCTGGAAAAGTCAAGAATACTCCTTTTCAGTCCCAGCCTTTTGCCATCCCTCTTATTCTGCTTTCCCTCTCCCCTGGGTCTGTCTCCCTGTACTCAGCTCAAGTCATTGCGGAGCTGATAATCCTTATACCCTCTAAGGAGAAAAAAGAGCAACTGCCCCCTTCCCATCCACCTTCTCAGAGGGCCATGAGAGTTATAAATCTGAAATGTCCATTGCAGGCAGAAACTGCTTAGATAGCCATCCTCAGGCAATGACAATTCTCTGGCTTTGCCTGTGTCGCTGTTGTGAGTTTGGTGCCAGCACAGGAGAATTCAGAATAAACTCTCAGTTACAGAAGGGAAAGGGAGACACTAGTATCTGCCTGCCAGCCGTGAAACATCGTCACTCCCTGTAGTCAGCCCAGCTGTTTTGGTAGCAGCCTCAGGGATTGGGGAAATCTAGAGGGTAATGTGGGCTATTTTAAGGGCTTGTATTACGAGGCTGTAGGAAGAAAAGTGAATAAGTTGGGGCCAGATGCAAGATCAGGCAATGGAGTGAAGATTTGTTTTCTTTGAACCTACGAAGGATTATTTTGGGTAATGTGGCTACCAGTCATTCCCCTTTTCCATTGTGGGCAGACCAAGAAGGACTGGGTTTAAGTTATAGTGGATGGGATGGAAGATAAGCAACCTGTATTCAAGTGTTCTGGAATGCTGACAGTGTGTCGGTCACACTGGATTAACAGGAAGAAGTGCACTAGATATTGAGAAGTCCAGACAGGGGGCCCTGCTAGCCTGACTGAATCCTGGCTTCAGCACTTAGTAACTTTAGGAAACTTAGGCAATCACTATACCTGTAAGCCTCAGTAACCTCATTTGCAAAAGGGAAATAAAATACCTACTTCTCTTGTGGTTATGTTTTTTTTTTAATTTTTTTTTTTTTAGTTGTAGATGGATGCACTATCTTTATTTATTTTTATGTGGTGCTGAGGATCGAACCCAGTGACTCACACATGTGAGGCAAGCACTCTACCACTGAGCTACAGCCCCAGCCCCTCTTGTGGTTATCTTTAAGGTTAAAAATTAGTTCAGAGCCGGGCACGGTTGCACATGCTTGTAATCCCAGCGTTTTGGGAGGCTGAGACAGGAGAATCGCGAGTTCAAAGCCAGCCTCAGCAATGGCGAGACACTAAGCAACTCAGTGAGACCCTGTCTCTACATAAAACACAAAATAGGGCTGGGGATGTGGCTCAGTGTTCAAGTGCCCGAGTTCAATCCCTGGAACAAAAAGAAGAAGAAGAAGAAATTTGGGCTGGAGTTATAGCTCAGTGGCAGAGCACTTGCCTAGCATGTGTGAGGCACTGGGTTCAATTTTCAGTACCATATATGAATAAATAAAATAAAGGTCCCTCAACAACTAAGAAAATATTTTTTTTTTTAATTTTTTTTTTTTTTTTGTAGATGGATACAATGTCTTTATTTTATTGCTCTGTATGTGGTGCTGAGGATCGAACCCAAGGCCTCACGCATGCGAGGCAAGCGCTCTACCGCTGAGCCACAATCCCAGCCCCTAAGAAAATATTTTTAAAAAATTCAGGCAGAGTGGTTTGAACAGTGGCCGGCATGTACTACGGGGTACCTGCTAGATAAATATAGTTAGCATGAGCAGTGGAAAGAATCATAGTGTCATCTAGGCCAGCACTGCATTTTATAACTTAAACAAAATCATATAAAATAAGGATGAGAAGCCAGTTCTGCAGATCTCTAGCTGGGGATTGTTGCCATTGCTCCTGACTAACGTTTTAGAAATACGCATTGCTTCAGAAGCATTTCCCTTTAGGTTTCTCTTTCCCCGCCTCCTCAGAGCCAGTATTTGTAGAGCACTTCCTATGCACCAGTGCTGGACTAAAGGCCAATATATATGTGACCTAATTTAATCCTTATAGCAGCCTGGGAAGCGGGTACCACTGTTCGTGGCATCAGGTTCAGATTCATTCATTTACTTGCCCAATGCTACACAGCTTCTAAGCGACAGAGCCTAAATTGGAACCCAGGCTGCCTCTAGAGCCTGTGCTCTTAAATTTTCCTTGCAGGGTTCCAGTGGAATACAGACATGCTATATTAAACCAACCATTTTTCTACAGGAGCGACAGAGCCCAGCCATAATGGCTTGGGGCCATTGTGCTTTGTTTTTAAACCTGGATCTCTTGTGTGTCCTTGTTTCTGACACAATGTGATTACACTGAAACAGTTTACAAAAGATTTTTCCTGATTTAAGAGAATGAAAGTTGAAGGTCAGGGATCAGTTGAAGTCAGAACCAGAGCTTTTGTGAAATAGGGACCATTGGGAGTTATCAGGAGTCTAGGCAAAGTTGAGGTCACTTCTAGATCCTGACAGACCAGAGAAGTTGGGCCAAGTGTCAGAATTCCTGCCTTGACGTGTAGCTGTTTAGTTTTAATCCCCCTGAGACTGATGACAAATTTGGAAACCCCTCTCTTTAGAAAAATGAATAGGTTCATACACCAAAAAATATATATATTTTGGGGTGGTTTAGAGGCTTTTTTTTTTTTTTTTTTGGTACTGGGAATTGAACTACTCAGGGGTACTTGACCACTGAGCCACATCCCCAGCCCTATTTTGTGTTTTATGGAGAGACAGGGTCTCCCTGAGTTGCTTAGCACCTCACCATTGCTGAGGCTAGCTTTGAACTCGCAATTCTCCTATCAGCCTCCCAAAGTGCTGGGATTATAGATGTGTTCCACCACGCCCAGCTGGTTTAAAGTCTTTTGAACCCTCAACTTTAAGAACTTCTGAATCTTGCAGCGTAGTAGAGAACTGTAAAGCACTCTTTGAGTCAGATGCCTTGTATTCACATATTCCTCTCACACTAGGTGTATAAACTTGAGCGAGTTACTTGATGTAAAATAGGGAAAATAATGGTATTGAGGTATAGGGTTATCATTAATATAGGTTATATGGCTCACATGATTAGCTCTTTTTTATTTTAATTTGGTGCTGAGGATTGAACCCAATGCTCCACGCATGTGTGGCAAGCGCTCTATCACTGAGCCACAACCCCAGCCCCCTGATTAGCTCTTTTTTTTTTAATATTTTTTAAAATTTTCTTAGTTGTAGGTAAACAGAATATCTTTATTTTATTTTTATGTGGTGCTGAGGATCGAACCCAGTGCCTCACGCATGCTAGGCGAGCACGCTACCACTGCGCCACAATCCCAGCCCCTGATTAGCTCTTAAGTAGTGCTCACTATTAGTAATATTGCTCCTTGAAGCTTAGCTCATTCAGTAGATGTTTATGGACAGAATGAATGAATAATTCCAGTTGAGATGCCAAGCCTAGGGTAGAACATCCCAACCACTGTATGACAGATAGACTGTGGTTATGTGAAGATATTCATCTGCTTAATTCTTGATGCTGCCAAAGCCCCAGGTAGATGTTTCTAGCATCAAGCACTTGCATCTGCCATGTGACATACAAATATCCTCCTCTCTTGGTGCTCTAATGTGAAAACAGGATATAGCTGGTAGGTCATGAGGATCAAGTAGGCAGTCCAGAGGCCAAGTCCAGGAGAATTCTGTGGATGGGTAGCAAAAAGAATCTTAACAACTGCCAGGCATGGTTGCACATACCTGTAATCCAGCAAGAGACGGAGGCAGGAGGATTGCAAGTTTAAGGCCAGCATCAGTAACTTAGTGAGACCCTGTCTCAAATAGGTGTGGGAATGTAGCTCAGGGGTGAAGTGCTCCTAGATTCAATCCTGAGTATTGCCAAAAAAAAAAAAAAGAAAGAAAAGAAAAATCAAAGAATCCTAACAACTAGACCAAGAACAGATGCTATGGGCTTCCTGCAGGCTTCACAAGTGTTGGGGGGTGGGGGGGGGGAGGCGGTTCTACAGCTAAAGTAGATTCCAGGCCATGGCAGATACATGAGGACTTGGTGATCACTCCAAGAGGATCTGTGGATAGCCCACAGCACAAGGTGCTGAAGAAGCCACTGTGAACCAGAAACCAGAGTAGAGCCTAGAATCGTATGTAGGCAACAGATATTAAGTCAGTTGATAAGTACTGAAGGAGATGAGCCCAAGTGTATGTTAGGAAGAGGTGGTACCCAGGGCTACAGAAATCTATAACAGGACCTAGCCATGCCTGCAAGGTGAATTTCTAAGGGTGATAGGAAACTATTGAAAGGTTTAAATCATAGAAAAGGGATATTTAGGTTTGTATTATTTTTAAGATCACTCTGATAGCATATGAGAAAATGAATTGGAAAAAGGCAAAAGTTTATCTGAGGACATAATCTGACAGTTGAGAGATAAGAGATGATACTTGTTTGAAATAGAACTTTGGGGGAAAAAGGAGAACTCAAGGATGAACCCAGTGCTTCTGGCTAGATGGAGATGCCACCCTTAGGATGGGGGTATTAGGGAAATAGAACAGTTCTGGGATATTGGGGGACATTGTATGTTCGATTAAGGACTTGTTCCATTTGTATTACCCATGAGATATTCCCTGAGGTTGGTTAACAGTGCCCATGGATGGATGTTGGAGGTCACAGAGAACCAGCAGCACTGAGTGAGGTTGGCTGCCTGCCCTTAACCAGGCTCCCTTCTGAGGTGAGCAAATTTAAAACTAGGTTTTGATCATGAATGCTTAGTTTACAACCAGTTTGACTGACAAGCTTCTCTTCTGTGCTCACCTTTTAGAATTCTTAGATGTGTATGTTTTGACCCTTTTCATAAAAACCAATGTAATTTTCTACTTTGAAGAATTTGTTTCTGTCTTCTTGGCTGGCCTCATTAACTCCTTGTGCTAAAAGAAAGCTGTGCAACTTTATATGTGACACTTCTCATTTTCTCAGATTTGTGACTCAGAAGGAAACCTCTGACCTCACCTGTGGCTCTTGGTGGTAGCCAGAAGCCAACTTCATGTCTGAGTGCATGAGCAACAGTTTGCCATGGAGAGCTTGGGGCTACAGACGGTGACCCTCAGTGATGGGACGACAGCCTATGTCCAGCAAGCTGTCAAAGGTGGTGAGTATTTCGCAGGACCTCAGGATCCTGTCCCTCAGCCTCTAGAAAAGACTATTCCCTTCTCAGAGTTACCACCTTGCCCTCCTGCTTGCTCACCCCTGCCCTCCTCCACAGCTTGCTCTGCAGGAGTCTGTGATACTTGATGAAAAGGGGTCTTTTTTAAAAAATATTTTTTAGTTGTAAATGGACATAATATCTTCATTTTTATGTGGCGCTGAGGATCGAACCCAGTGCTTCATACATGCGAGGTAAGCACTCTACCACTGAGCTACAACCCCAGCCTGAAAAGGGGTCTCTTTAAAATAAAATGTTACCTACACCAGCTAGAAAACCGTACTGCCCCAGTTATAGGAGCTAAGACCTCTTGAAGAGTAGAATTCCTTACACAGAGCAAGTAGTTCATAAGTATTTCTGGAGTGGATGGACACAGCCCTGGTTATGGCTTCATACTTTTCAGATATTCCATGTCCAGTTTTGCAGTGCTTTCTAGGGGCAGTTCATCATCTTAATTGTATCACATTTAAGCACTCAGACTCCCTGGGCATCTACCTATATAAGCTACTCTTCTAGATTCTGAGGGGGAGACTCAAGCAGAAAGCTTATGCCTTTGTTTCTGGGTCTAATGGGTACCAGAAATAAAAATAGAGAGTGCATAGTTAAAATTTAATTGCAAATGAACAGCAGATAGGCATGTCCCAAATACTGTATGAGGTAGACATGTATAAACAAAGGATTAAATACTAAAAAATAGTAAAACAATAACACTAAATACTGGTTGGATGTCCCTTATCCGAAACACTTGGGACCAGATATATTTCAGATTTTGGAAATTTTTGAATTGAGAATATTTGCGTAGACTTTACCCATGAAGCATCCCTATTCTGAAATCCATTCAGATTTTGGAGTACTTCATATTTTGGATTTTTGGATTAGAGATGCTCAACCTGTACTAAAAACAATTTGTCATTTATCTGAAATTCAGATTTACTAGGAAATCATGTATTTTATCTGTCAATCCTACCCTCACTTTCCAGAAACTTCAAATTAAGGTAGGTGTGGAGTCAGAATAGAATGCTGTTGAGGGAAGAGCCCATAGGCAGGGACATCCTCCTTTCTTGCCAACATTCTCAACCATGCCAGGTGATAGTCACGTGTTTCTTGGACTACACTGGGCCAACACGGCCTTATTGCCATTTATTTAACCTGTTCTGGATTTCATGAACATCACTTCTCATAACCACATTATTATTGCAAAAGTGTCATCCTTCATTTCACCACATTGCCAGAAGAGACTTACGTTCCTAGGTTAAAAGATAAGTTTCAGTAATTTCATTTACAATTTCTGTTCCCTGATAATGACTGAAGACACCTCTTAATCTTGTTAGTAAGTTCTTCCCATATGATCTTGTTGGGGAGGGTGTCTGCTGGAAAGGGTTCTTGTCAAGAGCTGTCCCTGATGTGTGCACTCTTACTGGCTTCATTCTCTTGAGGACAGAATTTCTCTAGATACTTCTGCAGCCCGAAACCCTCTGACTTCCCACCACAGGTCCTGCTTCTCTTGTGCAGTCTCAATGGGATGGGATGGAAGAACTTAGGATCTGTAGGTGGGGCTTTGTTTACTCTTTGGACCTAGTTAGTTCCCAGCCCTCAGTCTTCTGCTGAGAATTAATGGTTGAATTAATAAGTAAGAAGCAAGTGACACATCTGACCTGAGAAAGCCATTCCATATCTTTCCTTTTTGTGTTTGCATCTCCTTGCCTCCCTCACCTCTCTGTCATTCTTCATTCTTCCTGGTGCTGTTCCTGCCTCCTCCGTAGTGTTGCAGAGTGTTTGCGTGCACAGTCCCCCATGCACATGTCCACACATCATCACATTCCCCACTGATGAGCTCCCGATAGCTTTTGACAGAGGCACTTTCATCTCTGCCAGCAGGAGGTCTGTGTGGGCCCAGCTTCACCAGCAGGAGAACCCTAAAATTACATGAGACTTACCTTTAATTAGGGTGATCAATCAAACCTAAAACTTTTGAGGGTAGAAGAATGTGCTATTAATAAATTCATTGGGACTATTCTGGGTCAATGGGGATATGTGGTTACCCCTCTATAATAGGACACAAAGCCCCTTGTAAAGTAGTTATTCTGGCCTGCTTCTTCCTGTTGTAGTTTCTGTTTATTGGAAGAAATTGTTAAAATTTTTCCTCAAACAGTTCTTCCAATGTCTTATTTCTTGCCTCAGAGCCGTCCCCACTTTGCTGGTAGTAGCTCTGCTAATGCTTTCTGAATGCCAAGACAAGTGCCCTTTCTAAGACAGAAACAGTGGGGAACAAGGATGGGGAACATCCCCATCAGAGTGGGATGGGAGCAAGTGGGTCCCCCTTATCTCAGCTGCCTTTCCTGCTTCTCCCCTGTCTTCTTCTCACCTGCCTCTGGCCAGGTTATAGGACTATTAGTTACTGACCCCAAGAAGACTCAGTCTGGAGACAAATTTGGGGACTCTTCTGAAGAAGAGATGCAGCAGAAAGCTGGACCGGAAGTAGCCACCTGGTTCTTTTCCTACTTCATAAGAATCAAGTTCCAAAACCTGAAACTTGTAAAGAAAGGGACAAACAAATCATTTGTAATTAACTCTTCAATCTCTCTTTCTTTCTTCCTTTTTTCACTTCCTTTCTTCCCTCCCTCTCTTGAGACTCACTGGACACAAGAGTGGGGGCATCTAATTCTAATTCCAAGAGCCTTTTAGAAGTGCTTTCCAGTAAGAAAAAGGAAGGGTAATGTCTTAGGACATCTACAGTCTTAATTTTTATAGTGCTTGTTGTTGCCTTATGTGAGTCAATTTTTTTTATTAGAAAATTGAAAATATCACATATCAATTAAGGAAACGTACTTTAACAGTAGCGATGGGGTAAGACCTAGATGAACATGTAATAGCATTATAGCCTCACTCAGCTTCCTGTTGCTTTACTTTCCATTTCTTTTAAAATGCACATTGGATTTGTTACAATAAGAGCTAAAATTTGCGGAGGACTGATCACATACAGGGCACATTCCCAGTTATCACATTAACCCTCACAGCAACCATATGAGGAAGACAGTTTTTGTTTTGTTTTATTTTGCAGTGCTGGGGATTGAACCCAGGGCATGTGCATGCTAAGCAAGTACTCTGCCACTAAGATACATCCTCAGCCCCTAGGAAAATGCAGTTCTTAAAGAAGAGGAAACTGAGGCAAAGATTAAAAAGCTGACCCAGGTCACACAGCTTGTAAGAAGTAGACCTGGAATTCACACTCAGGAGGCTTAACCTGGTTCCAGAACCCATTACTTTTAACCACTGTACTATACTGCTCTCTTTTCAGAGGCTCCAGGTCATGACACACTACCACAGTGTGAGACAAAGGAATATATTTTGATTTCATTAGTTTGAGCTATCTCTGAGTTTTTACCATTTGGGTTCCTTCCTGGGTTTCCTTTATTCTCCATTTAGTTCAGTCTCACCAACTTCTGTTAGGTTGGAAATCTCCACTTTGCTGGGCATGGGTGGAATAATAAAGGAAGTTTCTCTTCTGTGAGTGACAGGAAGGGGACCTGCTGGGAGACGCAAGGTTCTCAAATGACAAGATGTCTTCACTCCCAGTGCCTCAAGGCCCAGGCCTAGGGAGTCCGGGAGCAAGGAAACTTGGTGAACATAATCTGTGCTACAGGCTTGTGCCGAGTCTTAAACGGCCTCTTCTAAAAATAGGCATCTCTTAGTCCTCTTCAGGCTGGCCCATTTCTCTCTCCATTTCCACCTCCATAGGAGAGAAGCTGCTTGAAGGGCAAGTGATTCAGCTTGAGGATGGGACCACCGCATACATTCACCAAGTGACAGTACAGAAAGGTGAGGGCACTAGCAGACCCCTGCCTTGTGGAGGGATGGCAGCCCCCATCAAGGACCTCTCTGTGACTCCAAGCTCCAGAGAAAGGCTGGCATTGCTCTCATTACAGAATCTCTCTCCTTTGAGGATGGACAGCCTGTGCAACTGGAAGATGGCAGCATGGCCTACATACACCGCACACCCAAAGGTGGGTTCATGGGCATCACAACTGGCAGGGGAAAGAATGGACACAGAACTGGCAGAGGTTGGGGCAGGGAGGATAGAGTGGCACATTGTGAGGATTAGAATATAGACACAGATGCTGTTGTCCCCAAGGCACATGTATGCTAACCTTTGTTAGCAGCCTTGCCCACCTTCCCTGGTGCATACAGTGGGAGCAACTGTCTCTGCCACCAGGAGGTTGAGCCTTGGAAGTCAATACGTGGGCCTTGATGGTGACTTTGGCTCCAGCACAGCCACAAAGTATTAAGGCTTTAAATAGGACCTGAGGACATCATCCATAGCCAGGAAAAAGAAACTTAACCAATATTTAAGAATAAATCCCAGCACTTTGAGAGGCTAAGACAGGAGAATCACGAGTTCAAAGCCAGCCTCAGCAATGGCGAAGTGCTAAGAAACTCAGTGAGACCCTGTCTCTACGTAAAACACAAAATAGGGCTGGGGATGTGGCTCAGTGGTCAAGTACCCCTGAATTTAATCCCCAGTACCAAAAAAAAGAAAGAAAGAAAGAAAGAATAAAGCTCCTTGGCCAGGCACAGTGGCACATGCCTGTAATCTCAGTGGCTGGGGAGGCTGAGACAGGAGAATCGTGAGTTCAAAGTCAGCTTTAGCAACGGTGAGGTGCTAAGCAACTCAGTGAGACCCTACTCTAAATAAAACACAAAATAGGGCTGAGGGTGTGGCTCAGTGGTCGAGTGCCCCTGAGGTCAATCCCCAGTACCAAAAAAAGAAAAAAAAAAAAGAATAAGAAGAATAGAGCTCCTAAGGTCCTAAAAAATAATGATTTGGTCCATCTACAAGTAGCTTCTTAGGCAATGACTACATGCCAGTCATTGTGCGAGGCATGAAGCATACAAGGGAGAATCAAGTTAGAGACATAGTCCATGTTCATCCATAGTCTAGTGAGGGAAAGAGAAAGAGAAGTGAAATGAGCCATCACTGATGAACTGATAATTACAAACTGGGATCAGGCTTATAGAGGGCTTCTCTAAGGAAGTGATACTGGAACTGAGAGCTGAAGGATGGATGGATTTAGCTAGGGGGAGAGAGATGGCAGGGAACATTCAGTACTGCAGACAGGAACAGCACATGTAGGCATGGAGCTGGGGGACCAGGAGAAAGACTGGCACATTCTAGGAACTGGGAGCTAGAAGACTGGGGGAGAGAGGAGAGTGGTCCAGAGGAAGCCAGAATAAGAAAGACAGAGCACTCACTGGTTGCATCAGAGTTTGGATTTTGGTCTTAGCCTGAAGACCGGTGGGAAGCATTTGAACTATTTAGGCAGTTAGGTGATGGGATCACCTTTGTGTCCTGTAAAGAGCTCTGTGGATGCCATGCTGTCTGCAAGGAACTAAAACAGGTGAGGGGTGCCTGATCTGGAAGCCTTTGTGGCCATCTAGGCCCAGATGATGGTGGTCCTCTGTTAGGTCCTCAAGGAGCTAGTGAGTTCCCAATCAGCACACCATAGAGACCTTGTGCTTAGGAGAGGCAACCCCAGAAAGAATTTCCACTAGCAAGAAGGGATCACCAAGATGAGGGCCAAGAGAAACTTGATGCTGAAACTCCTTGGAGTGTGCACCTCTCATTAAATTAAATCCAGAGTCCCGGCTGTCTTCACCCCTTGTGTGGCATCAGGGATAATCCTGTGTTCCTTGCAGAGGGCTATGACCCCAGTGCCCTGGAAGCTGTGCAGCTGGAAGATGGCTCCACTGCCTATATTCACCACCCTGTGGCTCTGCCATCAGACAGCACCATCCTGGCCGTGCAGACAGAGGTGGGGTTGGAAGACCTGGCAACAGAAGATGATGAGGGCTTTAGCACAGACACAGTGGTAGCCCTGGAGCAGTATGCAAGCAAGGTGAGCACCCAGAGCCTGACACTGTCCATCACTCGCAATAGTAGGGCTTTACCTGCCCACTACCTCTTGGCCCTGCCAGAACTTCACCTCTCTCAAGGACAGGAGCAGCCCTGTGCTTGAACACAACCTAGGCTACTCTCTTCGCCTCTCTACCCAAGTCCCCCAAATCATCTCACATGTCCCTGTCCAGGGCATGGGCTGGGGCTGCTATAATTGAGTACATTTACCCTCGTTCATGCTGTCTCTGCAGAGAGAAGGCTGCTGTAAGAAACAGTGGCATTGTGTGTTGGGAATTTAGGCCCAGCTTCACTTTGGCCGCTGTAATAGTCCTTTGTACTTTATGGGAAAGCCCCTGCCAGTGTCTTTTATTAGTTTTTTTGGCCACCGAAGTCAGATACTCTTGTATTTATTTATTCTCTGCAACTCATTTAATCATTGGGGAAATAAGCATGGTAGGACAGTGACCAGGGCATATGCAGCAGAGCAACTGGGATTCTTGGAACCTGAGGCCCACACAGTAACTCAGTTGAAAAGACTCCTGACTCAGGGTTAGAGGTATAGCTCAGAGGCAGAGCACTTGCCTAGCACATACAAGGCCCTGGGTTTGATCTCAAGCACTGAAAATAAGTTCTTTCCCTTCAAATACCAGTCATTCTGAGCATTCTCTGCTGAAATTGTGGTGTTGCCTGTTGGAAGAACAGGAACACAGAGATCTGTGAGATTGGAGTGATCTCTCCCTGGCTGGACTGCAGAGCATTGGAGTGGTTGTGGCAGTTTCCTGAAACACCAGATTTACCCATAGATTGGAGAGAAATTGTTTTTATACATTGAAATTGGTTGTGTGGTAGAGGAAAAGAGGAAATCTTCATGTCACTTCAGAATGAAACACAAGCTGGAAACACAGAATGTGGCACTGTACACCTGTAAATCCCAGTGGCTTAGGAGGCTGAGGCAGGAGAATCACAAGTTCAAAGCTAGCCTCAACAACTTAGCGAAGCCCTAAGTAACTTAATCAGACCTTGTCTCTAAAAAATTTAAAAAGGATTGGGGATGTGGCTCAGTGGTTAAGCACCCCGCTAGATTCAATCCAGTTCAAAAAAGAAAAAAAAGCACACACACACAAAACTTTATAGCAGACCACTGTGGGCTATACCCACTCCCACCCCAGTTCCCAAGGGTATATTTTAGAAACCAAATGTGAGACTGACTGCTGATGGAAAAAGAATTGGGCTTTATTTAGATCATGAGCCCTGAGATATGTGCTGGCCCTGCCACCACCTAGTCCAGCCTCAGGTGAATCATTCCCCTCCCAGGCCTCAGCTTATGCCTCTCTAATAGCATAATATGGAACCAGGTGGTCTTAGGGGTCGCTTCCAGCTCTGAAGATCCTTGATTCCCTCAATTACCCAGGAGCTGGTATGACATGGAGTGAAATCTGAGTGCTCATGTGGGTGTTTTTTTTTTTTTTTTTAATGTTTATTTTTTAGTTGTAGGTGACAGAATATCTTTATTTTATTTTTATGTGGTGCTGAGGATCGAACCCAGTGCCTCATGCGTGCTAGGCGAGCACGCTACCACTGCGCCATAATCCCAGCCCCTCATGTGGGTGTTTTAGCTGCTTAAGTTTCCACGAAACTGTCAGCAGCTTGACTCTCTGACCTGGAGCCCAATTAGACAGATCTCACCATGAATTTGGCCTCACTCTTTAGTCCTCTACTCACTATGACTTCGAGTTCTGTTCCAGGATCTCCTGGAAAGACCAGAGTGTGATCCTGAAGCATCACAAAAGGAAAGAGTAAGGTGTAGTCCCACTAGGACCGTGCCTAGGAAAGCAGAAGAGTAGTAAGGGCTCTCTGTGGCCTGAGGCTGGTGTCAGACAGGTGACTCTAGCAGTGTCCCCAGGAGAGGAAATGAAACAAAAGGATTTTTCAGTTACCTGGGTTGTGTAGTTAGGGCTGAAATTTCTGCCCCCTCTCTTAGAGCACTTCTGGTTGAGCTCATCTACACAGCAAGCCCCTTGCTCATACTGTTTCTGTGCAGTTTCCCACCAGGAGGAAGGGGCCCCTCCTGTCAGGATGGACATATCAAGAATTGAAGCCTCCAGCCGGGCGCA
>CM053406.1:102816339-102847922 GCA_028644305.1 Xerus rutilus | reverse complement strand
GCTTGTAATCCCAGCACTTAGGGAGGCTGAGACAGGAGAATCGTGAGTTCAAAGCCAGCCTCAGCAATGGCGAGGCACTAAGCAACTCAGTGAGACCCTGTCTCTACATAAAACACAAAATAGGGCTGGGGATGTGGCTCAGTGGTCGAGTGCCCCTGAGTTCAATCCCCAGTACCAAAAAAAAAAAAAAAAAAAGAATTGAAGCCTCCTAGGTGTGTGTGGTTAAAAGAGAGGTTCCTGGCACTCAGCCTAGCTCAAGCATGGCCATCCAAACAACTCTGCTCCCCACCTCACCTAATTGGCTAGGAGATATTCCTTCTTCAATAGTTATCACAGCCCCTATGACTGTCCATCAGAGACAAGTGTGACTTCATATGCCAGTATTGCTTCTCTTGCAGTGTACCTGAATGTTTGTTCCCTATCCGTCTGGGTATGTCCTCTGCCCAAGAGGCCCATGAGTTTTACCATGTTTATCAGGTCATAGGCTGCCATCTGGGCTCTGTATACTACCCCTTCTTTTCCTTCAATGGGGAGAATTCATATAGGGACCTTAAGATTTTTTTTTCCTCAGGTTCTACATGATAGCCAGGCTCCCCATAATGGCAAAGGGCAGCAGGTTGGAGACAGAGCATTTCGCTGTGGCTACAAGGGCTGTGGGCGTCTCTACACCACTGCACATCACTTAAAGGTAACGTGGCTGGCGGGCAATTTTCAGCTCTTCTTCTTCCCTGCCAGGCTGAAATTCTGCCTTTCTGGTTTTTTGGAACTGGACCTTGTCCTCAGTTTGCACATTACCTTCTAGAGGGAAGAGATGCATATACAGAAATGGCAGCACAGGAGGTTATGAACAGAATAGTAGGGAAGAATCAGGACCCTAAAGAGAACCAGAGAGATGAGCCCATACTCCTGTCCCTCTGAACTATGCAATTTCTTGTCCTCACAGGTGCATGAACGAGCTCATACAGGTGACCGCCCATACAGATGTGATTTCCCCAGCTGTGGAAAGGCCTTTGCCACAGGTAACCTTCCTGAATGGAGACTGAAGGTAGACTGCTTCCAGTTGAGAGCAGAGGATTTTAGATTAGCTTTGAAGCCTTCTTGAAGGAGGCACAACACAGGCTGCCCATCTAGAGAAACTCCTCTGAGAGTGCTCGGACCTGCAGGGTGCTTCCTCTGAAGGAAACCTTGCTACAGGAGTGAGAGGCAGCATGTCCAGGCCAGCAGAAAGAAACTGGGGCATAGCTGGAGAGACCCTCCTTGTAGTAGCATCAGGTGTGGAGTGCTGAGGGCCATGGAATCTCTGGGCTATATTTTCCCTTCTAAACAAAGACCTTTAGCCACAGGTTCTCTAGATTCTCATGCTTACATTTTGGAATGCCTCCAGCTGCCCGTGGAGAGGGAAGGAGGGCAAAGTGGGCTTTTCCAGCCCCTCTTACTTGCCCAGGCAGGATAGGATAGAGACCAGTGTGGGCTTTTGGAGCTTCCCAGAGCACAGCTTAGGATGGAGGGCTCCTGTAAATGAGGTCCCATTGGTGCTCTTACCCCCACCACACTTGGACAGGCTATGGTCTGAAGAGCCACGTTCGCACCCATACTGGTGAGAAACCGTACAAGTGCCCAGAGGAGCTGTGCAGCAAGGCCTTCAAGACCTCAGGAGACCTGCAGAAGCACGTCCGTACCCACACTGGTAGGCAAGTCCCTGCCCACCCCTGGGGAAGGGGGATTCAGTTCACCCATTGCCATCCTCTTCTTGCTCCCACATGGCCACCCTTCCTGAACCACCTCTACACCCCCATCTGCACAGGTGAACGCCCATTCCGGTGCCCTTTTGAGGGCTGTGGCCGCTCTTTCACCACGTCTAACATCCGCAAGGTACATGTGCGCACCCACACAGGCGAGCGGCCCTACACCTGCCCCGAGCCCCACTGTGGCCGTGGCTTCACCAGCGCCACCAACTACAAGAATCACGTGCGCATCCACACAGGTGGGCCAGCTGGCATGCGAGGACCACCCTCTGGAGGCCCCACCTCCCTCTATTGTAGGCTTCTGATCTGAAACACACTCTCAGCTCCCAGCTTGGAGCCCGTCCCTGCTGGCCATTCCAGGCTGGTCTGGGAGTGGGTATCCCCAGAGCCACTATTTCACTTGCAGTAAGTGGTTCCTCCATTACCAATTAGGTCCAGCCTGTCAGGTATTGCCAGCCCTCTGTGGGGTCCTTCAGATCCCAGCCATTCCTCTATCCCTGCCCTAAACTCTTCTGCTCTGGCTGAGCTCCTGAGAAAACCCCAGGGTTAGGAATGGTGGGGAAGAAACAGAGAAATGTCACCTTCAGCTCCTCACCTCATCCACTGTGCATATGACTCCTGTGTGTCCTCACCCTCCCCAATGTCACATCCCTTGTCCAGCCTTCTGTGTCGTCTCAGCCATGCATGTCTGCCTAGCACTTCAGTCTCTATTCCTGTCTCCTGCCCCTTCTGTTCACCACTTGCAAACCTTCCACCCTCAGCCTCTTAAGTCCTCAGTGCCCCTCCACCTCTTCTCCAACCCAGCCTTGCCCATCCCCATTCTTTCTGCACTGCACTCCAGTGACATTAAATCAGAACCTGGGCTCAGAGAGTCCATGCCCACATATTCCATGTCGTCCACTGGCCATCTTCCCCAACTCTGTCTGTTCAGAGTCTCAGGTCTCAGTCCCTTTCCTTCCCTCTGGCTCTCCCTTCACCAACCCTGTCACCCATGCCTGTCCCCTTAGTTTCCCCCTTGCCAGCCCCAGTTCCCACCCCCCTCACAGCCCAGTGTCCCCAGGGGAGAAGCCATACGTTTGCACGGTGCCAGGCTGTGGAAAGCGCTTCACTGAGTACTCGAGCCTGTACAAACACCATGTGGTGCACACGCACTGCAAGCCCTACACCTGCAGCACCTGTGGCAAGACCTACCGGCAGACCTCCACGCTGGCCATGCACAAGCGCAGTGCTCATGGTGAGCTGGAGGCCACTGAGGAGAGCGAGCAGGCCCTTTATGAGCAACAGCAGCTTGAAGGTGAGGGGAGTGGGCAGGGGGCAAGGGTGGGGCAAGCCAGGCCTCCCAGATGTGTCCAGTGGCAGGAGGCAGCCTGGGCTCTCCTCTCCTAGCAGCCTCTGCAGCTGAGGAAAGTCCACCACCCAAGCGAGCTCGCATTGCTTACCTGTCAGAAGTGAAGGAAGAGGGTGATGACATCCCAGCCCAAGTGGCCATGGTGACTGAGGAGGATGGGGCTCCCCAGGTGGCTCTGATCACTCAGGATGGTGCCCAGCAGGTACAGGGGTGGGGCAGGCTAGAATGACCATTTCATTCTCTCTGGGAACTTTGGGGAGCTGTGAAGTTCTGACAACCCCACTTCCACCCAAATTCCTATTTCAGCTCTGTGGACTTCAAAGAGCTAAAGCTGAGGGGACCAAATCATGTAGCCCAGACTCTTGCTTCCAGCTCAGTCTCAGCTTCTAGAAAACAATGGCTTTCTTCTTGGAAGCTGATAGGTCTTCATTGTCTGCATGAGACACTTGGATGTCCTTCTCAAGAAAGGCACATTAGTATAGGGTTCTGGAAGCCTGTAAGTCCCACCAGTGTTGCTAGCCAGCAGTATAACCTGGCCCTTGTCCACACCCTCCCTGACCAGTACACTTATGCCTTCTAGAGGTGTCAGGAGGATAAAATTTGGTGAAGACCCTGATGCATACAGCAGGGCCCAGAGGCAAAGTGGTGGTAACAGAAGTGGTTAGTCAATTTTAGTGTAACCCTCTGCTGTCTTGGCCCTGTTTTTCTTGCCTATCTGGGAGAACAGACACACCCTCCTGAGGGGCCTTCAGAACCCCGCTTCTGGTGCTCCAGCTCATCTTTTCCCCTCCTATTGGCAGGTCAGCCTGTCCCCAGAAGACCTGCAGGCCCTGGGGAGTGCCATCAGTGTGGTAACCCAGCATGGCAGCACCACCCTCACCATCCCCAGTCACAACGATGACCTGGCCACATCTGGCACACATACAGTCACCATGGTCAGCGCTGATGGCACCCAGACGCAGCCCGTATGACCAGGCGGTTTGCTTAGGGTTTCTTGTTCTCTTGTTATCCTTTCCATGGGGCGGGCATGAAAGTGCAGGCCAAACTAGCCAAGCCTTTTTTCAAGGACAAAGATTCCCCACCAAAAATGGTCTTCCCCACAGCTCCTCTGGGCCATCAGCAACTCAGATCTTTAAAAGCATTTGACTGAGTTGGGCATCATGGTTAATGTCTGTAATCCCATCCATTCAAGAGGCTGAGGCAAGATGATCACAAGTTTGAAGCTGGCCTGGACAATTTAGTGAGATCCTGTCACCAAAAAAAAAAAAATTGCTGGGACCGTATCTCATTGTTAAGTACCTCTAGGTTCAATTCTCAGTACACCACACACATACACAATGGGGTCAAGAGAGAGTTTCTAAATCTGTTTACCCCAAATTTGCTTTGCCACCATAGGCAAGTCACTTTCCCATGGACTTCAAGGTTCATTTTAACTCTGTCCTATGATTTGAAATCCTGAATTCAGCTGGGCTCTAAATTGAAGAAAAACCCAACCTCATTTATCTCAGAGGCTCAAGCTAATTAATTTGACCCATGTGGTTTTGTCCATTTCTTTCTGCGTTGCTCCTAGCCACCTTGCATGGAGTGATTGTTATTAGGAGTGGGGAAATGGAGGGTGCTGCAGGTGGATGGAAGATCTTCTGTGTTTCAGGTCACAATCATTACCTCCGGAGCTGTGGTGGCTGAGAACTCCAGTGTAGCATCCATTCATCATCAACAGGTGGCGCTGTTGGCCACAGCCAATGGAACACACATAGCAGTGCAGGTAGGTTGAAGTCTGAGAGGAAAGGGGATCTTAAACTAGAGAAGGGAACAAGGGGAAAAGGAATTTGGTAGGGATCTTAAAGAGAAGGATGTTAGGCTCAAAAGGAACCCATTTCATAAGACAAATCCCTTTCTGCCTACATCCACACATGTCTCAAGCTCTTTGTTGGCTAAAGCAGCATAGGAAAGCCCTTTCCAGCCTTCACGATAACTCCTGTGGCAGTCCACCTTTGGCTCAAGCCCTTCATCTCTGTTTCTTCACCTGGGACTTAAGGAGGCTGAGGTGGATGATCACTAGGTTCTCATTATTCTGCAAACAAACCAGTTTCTCTCTCTCTCTGGGCCCTTCTAAGTACCTGGCCATGCCTAGCCTAATAGAACTCTTCACAGTGAACCTCCTCTTATGGGGGCCCTACTAAGAGCTTCATATGTGATGCTGGGTAGATGGAGGGCATTCCAAGAATCGGACCACATACTACTGATGCTAGAATCTGATAGGGAGGGTATTATATGCTCCATCCTTCTGTATCCCTTCTCCACAGCTGGAGGAGCAGCAGAGTTTGGAGGAGGCCATCAGCGTGGCCACTGCTGCCATGCAGCAAGGAGCCATGACCCTGGAGACATCAGTGTCGGAGAGTGGTTGCTGAGCCCAAGGGCTGGCTCCCACTTGTGCTGAAGGAGGTGCTGTGCTTCACAGGCGACCCTGCCTCCAAGGGCCCCAGCTATGGCTGAAACATGGAAGGTGGCCACATAGGTCTCGGGTGAGACAGCGGCAGGAAAATGGTCTAACTGTAGGGGATGGGATCCCTACACAAGAAGGGCCAGGCAGCGGGAATCGGGAGTATGTCATCCTCAGGAGCCGAGGAGAACAAGCCTGATCACCAGGCTGCCCTGGGCACCCACTCTCCTCCCTTTGGAGAACACCCTTCCCGCCTTCAGTCCATAACCCTTCTCAGGTGGAGATTGGGGCTACAGTGGGGACTGGCCTCAACCGTGACTGGTGACGGCCTACCAGGGGAGAGACCTGATGGCTCTTCAGCCCAGTGGGGGCAGAGCAGGCCTAGCCCTGCCCCTCCCAGCAATAACCACCTCCCCAGAGGCCAGCAGAGATGCCTGGCCACTTGGCACTAGGGACTTCCTGCCACCACAGTCAGAATAAATTCCTCAGGGGCCTGTGGCTGGAGTAAAGGTGCCCAGCTCCCACCACCCAGCAACCCCCCAACCTCTCAGTGGCAGAGAGGCAGGGAGTGGCCTTGTACATAGATTGCTGGGGATTGGGGTTAATTTGTTTTGTGTGTGTTTTTTTTTAATTCTATTTTGATAATTATTATTATTTTTCCCTGCTCTGGGTGGTGATGGCAAACAGGTGAATGCATATTTAATAAAAGTTCCAAGTTTCCACCTGGGTTCCTCCATTCTTTTAGCTCTGGACCCTAGTGGCAGGGTTGGTCAAGTCAACCTCTCAGCACTGTTTCTCTGGCACAAACTCTGCTCGGCCTTGGCCTTGATGCCTGACTGGTAGGATGGGCTCCCTGGGGCCCAGGTAGGAGAAAGGCCCTGTGTAAAATAAGCCCAGAAGAGCTGCTGATGGCTGCCTGCCACTTGAGCAGGTGGGCTCTAGGGGAACCAAACAGGACCAGAGTGACCATTGCTTCCAAGCTGTAACTGAATCTTGGTCCTTGGGATGGTTGGGCTGGAAGAACTCTTCTTCCTGCCTTATCTTTGTGGAATACAGCCTGAGCCTCTCCAGCCCCCACCACCCTTGACTGCATGCAGTCAGCTCCCACAAGGGGGCAAAGCCCCATGTTAAAGCAGGGCTGAGGAGCACCTTTGTCAAAGTTGCCAAGTTTCTGATGCCTTGCTGCTCTGGTGCTGAAGCCTTGGCTGTTACCCAGCCCTGGGGGATGAGTAAGTACCGAGGTATCTGGGGCTCTGCTATGAGATTTCAAAGCCATAATCAAACCCCACTGAAAAGTGAGTGGTAATATCAGACCAGCCCCAGTGGGAGAAGGGGATGCAGGGGAAGGCACCAGTAGAAAGGAGCTGTGGGTTTGACCCTGCCCAGGTGGAAACACTGCAGGAATCAGAGATGTCTCTTTCCCTCTCTCCTCTCAACTGCGATGGTGCCCCAAGCGCCTTCCTACCACCTGAGAATGGAACCCCATCCCCTGGCCCATACTCCTAGTTTGCTTAGAAGGCTCCCATTTACTCTGGCATCTCTTTGGAAACAGAGGGCCTAAGGCATACCCCTAGCAAGGGAGTGCCTCAGAATTGTCCTATGGGCTCGTAAAACATCCCTATCCCTGGAGTGGGTGCCTTGTGGTAACACTGATGAGGAGACCACAGATCCCAAAACTGCCCCGGCCAGGATCCCTGAGTGTGACCCCACCACAAGACTGACCCCTGTGTGTTTGTTACACTCTGGTATCTTCAGGGCCACCAAGCCCAGAATGAGCAGAGCTCTCAGTGCCTTTTAGAGCCAATGCCCAGGGAATGGTGAGCCAGCAAATCAAGTGCCAAGTCTGCCTGACCTGGAGAGGTGCCCTGGCCCGCCGTCCTCTGACTTTGTGACATTGTCTTTGTTCTCTTCCTGTTGGGTGGAGCCCTGCTATTCCTCTTGGGTGGAGCCCCACCACCAAGGTTACATTAGGTGCCACTAAAAGAAATGCTTTTTCCAGACCTACTAGGTACTTTACATCCATTCTCAGACATCCTTACAACTTTGTAAGGTTGGTATTTTTCTTGTTTAATAAGAGGAAGTGATTCAGGAAGGTTAAATAACTTACTCCAAGGCCTCAGGCCTGGTAAATGTGACTCCAAAGTCAGGATGGGCTTTTTTTTCCCTCGGGGATCTGCCTCTTAGCCTGGGAAGGCCCTGGGGCAAGGAGGCTTTTAAAAAGGCCTCACAGCCAGAGAACCAGGGCCATCAGAATGACACCTCTATCTCTGAGAAAGTTGGTCCTCGTTCCCATGCAGGGGAGTGGGGTTGCTGAGCACCGCCAAAGCCACGGGCCAGCTCAGGGAGCCTGAGCAAGCAGGCAGGTGGAGCTATTGCTCTGCACCAGGGCCCCTCTGCGGTCTCTGCAGCCGTTTGCATTTCCTGAAACCGGATCTTGGTGTTAAGAGCCGCCCCTGGGCCGGGCGGATGCCTCAGCCATGGCCCTGCGCAAGGAGCTGCTCAAGTCCATCTGGTACGCCTTCACCGCGCTGGATGTGGAGAAGAGTGGCAAGGTCTCCAAGTCCCAGCTCAAGGTGAGGGGCACCGGGGCCCAGGGGAGGCTGGCAGACACACCATACCAGTCCCTGCCGCCTGGGTGTTAGGCATGAATGCTGTGCTACTCTGTGGGCACCCAGCCATCCAGCAGCCCTGGTCCGGGTTGGAGGACTGGTACTGGGTGACTGGGCCAGCATGGCTGGGTGGATGTTGCTGCCCACCATTCAGAGGCTCCAGTGAAGTGAATAGAGAGCCACTGTGCAGAACCAACCCTCTGACTAGAGGGTAGAGGTGGCATCATGGGGTCTGAGGACCATGAGTTAGGCTCCCTCCCTCCCAGACTCCATGGGATGAGCACACACAGCAAAGCAGAGTCATGCTTAGACACGCACCTTACTCCTCCCTACCAGTTCCTCCTGGCTTTGGAGAAAGAGCCAGAACTTGTCAGTCACTTCCTCAGGAGCTGAGAGACATTAAGGCCCTTTTCTATTTCTAAATCAAGCTAGCCTGCTGAACCCACATGTGGGACAGAGCTGGGGAAGGGGTGAGAACTGCTGGCCCCATTATGCTACTACCCAGCTCACCATCCTATTCCCACCCATGTGCATGCGCACACACTCACACCAGACTGGGAAGGAAACTTGGGCCTTCAGACCTTGGGAAGCTAGCCCAGGAAAAGCCCCATCAGTGACTGTCCAAGAAAATCTGTCATCTAGAAGTTTTGGAAAGTTCTGGAGAGGCCAAATAATTTTCCCCCTCTTCCTCCAGTGGGTCAGTACTGCCTTCCCCACTCCAGTTAGTGGGGGAAGAAGCAAGAGTCAAGGCTGCTAGAACCAGGGGACACAGCGAAAGACGCAGCCTGGGCCTCGACTCTCTAGGGCCTACCTTCGGGTTAGTTCACACACTAACTTTTATTGCGTGTCCCACACAAGATGATGTTCCTAGCATGAGGCTAGACCCTAGATTCCTGGTGTCTCCCTTGTCCTCCTTCAAAAGAGGGGTGCAGTCCCAACCTCCATTCTTAATGACCAAGGTAGGAGGTGCCTAGAAACCTGGCAAGTAAATGGGACAGTTTAGGCATTGTGCCCTACCTCCATTCAGCCCCTATATTGCTGAACTTGGATGCCCCAAGCTGGTCCTGTCTCATAATCTATCCCTTAGCCAGATTTGTCAACATTTAATAAATTATTTTCTACTTTCCTAGGAAGGAGATTCCACCTTTGGTCTCCTGGAGAGAACCTCCCAACAGGAGGGTTTTTCCTTACAGCCAACTTAAATCCTTTCATTACAGATCATGTCATCTAGTTACACATAGTGACATACACCTGTAATCCCAGTGACTTGACAGGCTAAGGCAGAAAGATCGTAAGTTTGATGCCAACCTCAGCAAGGCCCTGTCTCAAAAGGGCCAGGGATGTAGCTAGCTCAGTGGTAAAGGACCCCTGGGTTCAAATCCTGGTACCAGGGGGGAAAAAATCATGTCATCTAGTTGAGACCTCTGAATGGATGGAAGAAAAATAAATCAACCAACCAAACACCATCCCTACAGAAACTGTGCCCCACACCCACCTCCCACACTGCCCCTTTGTATTTTGCCAGGAGAATCAACCCCATGGCTTCTTGTTCCAAGATACCATTTTCCACCTCTGTGGCCTCTGGGATCTCTCCAGGCTTTCTGTGTCCCTCACATATGGAGGGTACAACCTTCAAGTGATTCCTGTTTTCTGATGCCATCTGCCAGTAAGGTTTCCTAGCTCGAGCCTCTGGCCCAAAACCCACTCCCCACCCCCACAGGGTGGGGAGTATTTCTAGGGAGAGTCCTTGGAGAGCTCACACACTTGAACTGTGCACTGTCTCTACCCCTTAGAGCTCTTATTGAGCCCAATGCCAGCAAATCTGGTCACACAGGTAATGGTAGATTTCACTCCTACCAGATAGAAAACTCATTGACTCTGGGAATCTAATTTAACAGTGGGAAGCTCAGGCCAATTGGGGGTCTGAGCAGGGCCCCTGTGTAGAAGGAAAGGCAAGTTTCCCCCCAAGTCCAAGTGGTGAACATGAGTGGGAGGAAGTAATAATAGTGTTGAGAGCGGGGATGCCAGAAAGACAGCGAAGTAATAGAGAAGTGGTCAGAAGGCACCGGAAGAAGCAGAGGAGACAGGCCACGCAGAACCCACCCCATCCCCTGCTGAGACTTAAGGAGAAGGGGGAAAGTCTCAGGGTTATACTTATTAAAACTGTCCCTAACCTTAGGGTCCACAGCTGGGACCAGGAGGGAGAGCTCTACCAGCCCAGGGCAATCCATGCCATGCAGGAATTGCTGCTTCTCCCCTGAGAGTCAGTAGAGGGGCTGCCTTGGCTGTCCTGGGCAAACTCTTGATGAGGCCAGGGGCAGGAGGAAGAACAGCAAGTCCTGAGAAAAATTGGAGGGGTGGAGAGTACTTCCTTGGAGAAGAAAAGGTTTGGGCAGAGAAACTAGATGCATTTTACCCTCTGGATTTTTGTAAAAAGTGTGATGCTTTTATCCAGTTGGGTTGACCAGTGAAAATGGATCAGTGGGAATGGCACTTCTGACTGATAGGCTGGAGGTTTTTGCAGATGCCTAGAACCTCCTTTAAAGAGCTTAAAGAATGAGAAGGCGTCCCTACAGGGCTGTAGAGAGGGAAGACCTCCAGAAGGAAGGCTTTCCTAGGGGCCACACCCTCTCCGCAGGGGAGGATCTGCTGTGGATGTGGTCTCCATCCTCCCTGTCAGGCCATGGCTAGGGATGCGCATATGGAGCAGTGAGTCTCACTTGAGGACCTGAGGAGGCAGCTGACCTGCAGCATCACCTTAACAGACCAGAGCTTGGGGAAGACAGAGGGTGTACAGGGGCCTCCAGGCTCCTGAGCTTCCAGCTGACATTCAGGGTAGTCCTGGAGCCCAGGAAAGGTCTCTTGCCCACTGAAAGTCTCTGAGCTTCAGGCTCTGCCTCCTATCTGCTCTGTCTCAGAGGGATAGTTAAGAACATTCAGGGGCTGGGGTTATGGCGCAGTGGTAGCGTGCTCGCCTAGCATGTGTGAGGCACTGGGTTCGATCCTCAGCACCACATAAAAATAAAATAAAGATATTCTGTTCGCCTACAACTAAAAAATAAATATTTAAAAAAAAAAAAAAAAAAAAAGAACATTCAGTCCCAAAATCAGGGTCATCTGCTTTGACTTGACTGTTGCGCTGCTGGTCTAACCAGGCAAGGATGTGGATGTAGGAAGGGAAGGATGATTTAATGACATGCAAATCACATGACTCAGTACCACATAAGCTCTGACTTATACTGCTCACCAGCTCAGTGACCTTGGGGAAGTGACTGCACATCTGTGGTCCTCCAGTTTCTCATCTATTAAAGCAGGAAGGTTGATCTGGGGAACACCCAGCCGTCCAGCCAGCCTACAAAAATAACTAAAAATAAAGACATGAAGTAGGTGAACTCAAGCCTTGATGTAACCTCTCCTTTCCCTTTTCTGGACATCTGTCCACACCCAATCCCTCCAGCCCCCTCTTGCCCACAGGAGGTTACACAGCTAATCCAGAGATTCACCTTTGAAAATTCCTGGGACTCCATGATATAGTTACACTTTAGTTGCAACTGAAGTACATTCAGTAACTTGAAGGATCTGTGTCTTTTAAAAGGATCACTTGGAACTGAGACTCATTTAATGATCATAGTCCATTTAAAAGAGAGACTATTCATTCTTTGTGAAGTCATTGCTTGACACTTTTATGGATTCCCAAAACCCCTGTGTCTGAAATTACTTCCTGGTCTGTTGGGTTTAGGATCCTGATGGCTATTTGAAACAGGCTCACTACATTGCCTAGGCTGACTTTGAAACTGCGATCCTTCTCCTCAGCCTACTGGGTAGCTGGAATTACAGGCGTGCACCATCATGTCAGGCTCCTTACTGACTATTGGTTTGTTTGGGGGGTGCTAGGGATTGAACCCATGGCTTGGCACATGCTAGGCAAACACTCTGCCACTGAGCTACATCCTTAGCCCTTACTGACTTATTGTCAGTGTGGACCTGACGCCCACACCTATGCCTACATCTGGGTTTTTAGAGGACTCCAAGTCCCCAGAGGGGAACCAGTCCCCCTCCCTCAGGCCTCCAGAGAAAAGAATAAATAAATAAAGCCTCTTAAGGTCTATGGCTGCTGACCCAGTGGTCAGGGGCTGCCCAGGTGGGTGAGAGAGACTGTGGGTATCCTGAGAGAGACCAGATGGCAGCTTGTGAAAAATAGACACCTGGACCCCACCCCTGGAAACTCTGAGTCAGTAGGTCAGGGCGGGACCGGCATATTTCAGTTTCACCAGTTCCCCAGGTGATTCAAATGTTCAGCCAGAACCCATGCAGTGTGGAGATCAAGAGCAGGGCTTCCCAGCCAGACCTTGGGTGAGACACTTCATCTCTCTAAGCCTTGATTTCCTCATCTATAAATTAAGGACAATGAGAGTCCCTGCCTCCAGGGCTGAGGATTGATTGAGATCTGCAAGTGAGCTCCTGCTCCTCACTCCTCCACCTCTGTCATTTCCTTTCCAGCATGACCTCTCTCCCTAAACCCCGCCCCTACCCCACCCAGGTACCGGAAGCCTGGCAATCTGAGGTCTACCACTGAACCCTGAGTGTCTGGAGCCTTTAATTCCTCCTGGTCCTGATACCTGACAGCTTACAGGGGTCAGAGCCTTGGCCCTGGGCTCTTCAGAGTCCAATGACAAAAGGTACTGGTGAGGAAAACTAGCTAAATAGGTCTTGGAGGACAGTGTGGCAGATGAACCAAGGAAGGGAGCCCCTCAAGCAACATGTGCTTCTGTGTGGCAAGTTCTATGTAATATCTCCTTGTAGAGACAGGGAAATTGAAGCCCAGGGAAGTTTATCTGCTCCGGAGATTCTGTCCATGTCTGTCTGATTTTTGCATTTTTTCTGTTTCTTCCCGTAAAGGATTTGAGTTCACCCAGTAGGTATTTACTGAGTATCCACTATGTGTCAGGCCCAGTGATACAATGGTGAGTGAGAAATCTCCAACATAGTGGTGTTGAATCTAACAGAGGAAAGAGATCATAGAATGAATAAAATGTCCAGTAGATGAATGATGAAAAATGACATGGAGGAAAGTAAAGCAGGTACAGCGTGACAAGTGTGGAGGGTAGCTGAAGCTGGGCTACAAAGTTCAATAAGATGACCAAGGGAACCCTCTCTGAGAAAGTGTTACCTAAGTAAAAATGGGAAGGAGGAGAGGATGCAAGGCATGCAGTGACCTGGGAGAGGAATGTTCAGGCTACAAGAACAGCAAGAACAATGGCCCTGAGGCAAGAGTATGTCCTGTTTTGAGGAACAGCAAGGAGCCCAGAGTGGCTGGAGAGAGGTGAGCAAGAGAGACGAGGTCGGAGAAGGTGCAGCAGCCAAGTCAAAGGGCCTGGAGGCCTCTGGTAGGTCTCCAGCTTTTACTCAGAAAATCATGGGACATCCATAAGGAACACTCGCCCTTACACACACCCGGCAGGGTCCCCCACCTGCCTGCTTTAGAAGAACTTGACACCCTAGAGAACATTGCAGGGAAGTCTAATTCTTACTTCCCTTCCTCTCTCAAAAGAGAATAAAATGAAGTCTTGGCGCGCACACAGTCTCTGAGGCAGGCCAGCTCCTGCTTCCGAGGGATCGACTCCCCTTGAACTGCTGGTGGTGGAGCACTGGTGGATTGCATTTGGTGTGCATAAGAGAGCATAGGTGCTGTGGGACACAAAAGGAATGGAGGCCTTGTCTCCAGACTCACAATCCAGCTGGAGAGAGAGGTTCAGGGTCAGTATTCTAATAGGGAGACAGCCCTTGGAGCCAGGCTACCTCGTTCCAACCTCAGCACTGCCATTTATTTGTAAATTCTCCAAGCTTCAGTATCTTCATCTGAAAAACAGGAATATTTCAATATCAAGATGGTGGTGGAAACTAGAAGTAGGTATAAAAAGCACCTCAGGGCTGAGCTGTGGCTCTGTGGTAGAGCACTAGCCCAGCATGCATGAGAGATCCTAGGTTTCATCCCTAGCACCTAAAGAAAAAAAAGAAATAAAAGAAAAAGAAAAACCTCATACAGTGGCTATCACATAGGGTGCAATAGTAACTTTTTATTAATCATTCACACTGTGATAACTGCTGTAACAGAATTGCCCCAGAACTTTTTTTTTTTTTTTTTTTTTGGTACTGGAGATTGAACTCAGAGGCACTCAACCACTGAGCCACATCCCCAGCCCTATTTTGTGTTTTATGTAGAGACAGGGTCTCACTGAGGTGCTTAGCGCCTCGCCATTGCTGAGGCTGGCTTTGAACTCGCGATTCTCCTGTCTTAGCCTCCCTAAGTGCTGGGATTACAGGCTTGAGCCACCGCGCCCGGCTCCCAGAACATTTTTAAAAATTTATTTTTATAAGATCTCATTATTCAAATGTCAACCCCTTTGTTCTAAGATGTTGAATTTATTCAACAGACCCATGTTTGCCATGCACACCATCATGCCCACCGTCCCGCCCTCCCTTGCCCCATCTCACAGACCATTTTTCATGACTCTTCTCTGAGTCCTCTCCAGCCCCCTTCAGTCTGTTAAGGGGCCCTTCGCCGATCAGACACACCTAGGTGCCAGGCACACTGCAGCCTGAACACTGAGTCTATGATGGAAACCGTGATAAATCCAGGGCTGCGGCCTCACTGCAGATAGCCCAGCATTGTGGAAAGCACTTGGGCTTTGAAGTCTGACAGAGCGGAATTGGAATCCCAAGCACTCGCTCACTGTGGGTCCTTGGGCAAGTTAATGGACCCTGTGAGCCTCAGTGTCCTGCCCGTAGAAAGAAGACACTGACACCTAGTAAAGTGGTGTAAAGCATGGCTGCCAGGGTTTGAATCCCAGCTCTACCAGTTCTGCAGCTGAGAGATGTTTCAGAGCCTCAGGGGTTTTTTCATTTGTAAGAGGATATGAATAGTCGGCAGGGAGGTTACGTGAATGATGTATAAAGTGCTTAGCTCAGTGCTTGGCGCATGGTGTATAGATAAGTTTTGGTTATTATAAATTATAAGTTTTGGTTATTGAAGTGAACAGTGTGCAGAGGACTCAGCCAGGATGGGGGTGGTGAGGAGCAGGGAGGTGAGCACAGTACTTTGGTCCAACTTTGTTTGGGATGCAGAAAGGCAAACTGCCACTCTGTCTCAGGTGCTGTCCCACAACCTGTACACGGTCCTGCATATCCCCCATGACCCTGTGGCCCTGGAGGAGCACTTCCGAGATGATGATGATGGCCCTGTGTCCAGCCAGGGCTATATGCCCTACCTCAACAAGTACATCCTGGACAAGGTGGGCCTCACTTGTGTGGGACACTTCTAACGTCTCCCCTCCTCCCCAGCCTGGCCAGCACCCCAACGCCTTGCTTTTCCAACTCTTCCCTACCCCCCAGTTAACTCTCACTACTGCCCCCTCTGTCCATCCTTGTTCTCCCACCTCTATCCATCACATCTCAGCCACCTGTCCCCTTCTTGTCCTGCTTGGCTCACCCTCAGTGTCTCCCCTCTCTGTCCTAGCCTCCACCCTAACCACAACCGTCCACCCAATCCCTGCCTAAACCTGCCTCTAGCTCCTAGCTCTAATGTCACCCTGCTCCTGTCACCTGTCATTCTCCTCCCAGGCTCTCCGTGGCCATCCACTCCTCTGAGTCTCTCTCTTCCTTCTTCCTTTGGACTGAGGGAATAGCATTTCTCTGTCAGCAGGGTACTTGGGCGGGTGTGGGTATGTTGAGGGGCAGTTGGGAGATTGGAGCCAACTAGTTACCTGGTAATTGGCTCAGGGATTCTTCTTATTCAGCCCCAGACTTGGCAGGGTGGGGAGCAGGGATATAGATGAACACAGCGACCCACCTGGAGCCTTGTTCGGTGGTAAAGCAGGGATGGGGCACATGGCTGACTGGCAGGCCTGGTGGCAGGTGGAAGAGGGGGCTTTCATTAAAGAACACTTTGATGAACTGTGCTGGACCCTGACGGCCAAGAAGAACTATCGAGCAGATAGCAACGGGAACAGCATGCTCTCCAATCAGGATGCCTTCCGCCTCTGGTGCCTCTTCAACTTCCTGTCTGAGGACAAGTACCCTCTGATCATGGTTCCTGATGAGGTGAGGGTGATGGCAGACCTGGGGACTGAGTCACTTGGGGCCAGGTCCCGACAAAACCGTGAAGGAAGCCAAATCACTTTCTGTACCTCCCACTTCCTCTCTTCATTGTCTCTCCACACTGCTACCTGTCCCCGCTCAGCTACCTCCAGATACCTAGAACTACCCACATTGGAGCAATTGTGCCTTCTTCAGAACCAAGGTTCTGCTAGTCCTCACAGGAGGAAAAGTGGTCTGCACACATTTTTATACAGAAGTATTCAATGATACATTGCTGAGTATTTTTATTTTATTTTATTTTTTTAAAATATTTTTTCTAGTTGTAGATGGACACAATATCTTTATTTTATTTATTTTTATGTGGTGCTGAGGATCGAACCCAGTGCTTCACGCATGCGAGGCAAACGCTCTACCACTTAGCCACAATCCCAGCCCTGCTGAGCATTTTTAAATGAGAATATTTAAGGCCAAATGTTGTAATTTTAGGCACTGTGATAATCTAGGAGGTGCTTTGTAAGGGGATGGGAGACCTTGGAAGATGGGAGACCAGGAAGTAACTTTAGTTACTCAAGGTGGGCAACAAAGTCTAGCCCTAGTTCCAGATTTTTCCTTTCTATCTACACCTCCTCCCCGCCCCCCTGGAGAGTCAGGGCTGTCTCAGAGGCCCAGAGAGAAAGCATCCTGAGAGAAGAGGCCAGGAACATAGCCACTAGCCACTACCTCCTTAGCTTCTGGGAAAAGCCAAGAGCAGTTATTTTCTTTTCCTGTCCACCTGCACCCTCTCTCTCTCTTTTTTTTGGTTCTGGGGATTGAACTCAGGAGTACTTGACCACTGAGCCACATCCCCAGCCCTATTTTGTGTTTTATGTAGAGACAGGGTCTCACTGAGTTGCTTAGCGCCTCGCCCTTGCTGTGGCTGGCTTTGAACTGGCGATTCTCCTGTCTCAGCCTCCCAAAGTGCTGGGATTACAGGCGTGCGCCACTGCACCCAGCTTGCACCCTCTCTTTTTGGCCCACTTCTCTCCCCTGCCCATTCAGGCTTCTCCTGACCCGTTAGTCCTCTGGTGGTGGCTATAGCAGCACCAGGGTGAATTTAGGTCTTCAGAGTCAGGTACACAAAGGAGGGTGTGTCCTAGCATGTCAGGCTGGAGATTTAGCTCAGCGGTAAAGCGCTTTTCTAGCATGTGTGAGGCCCTGGGTTCAATCCCCAGCACCACAAAAAATAAAAATAAAAAAAGTCCCAGTATGTCTAACAACTGTGGGAAGAGTGGGGAAGCTACTTGAGCCCTGAACTAATGCCCTCCACAAACCCCTGAAGAGATCTGGTGGCCGCCTGGGTGAAAGTTCTTTTTTTTTTACTGAGGATTGAACTCAGGGGTACTTGACCACTGAGCCACATCCTCAGCCCTATTTTGTGTTTTATGTAGAGACAGGGTCTCACTGAGTTGCTTAGCACCTCACCGTTGCTGAGGCTGGCTTTGAACTTGTGATTCTCCTGTCTCAGCTTCCCAAAGTGCTAGGATTACAGGCTTGTGTCACTGCACCCTGCTCAGGGTGAAAGTTCTAAAGAGAGTTCCAAACATGCTGCTGGGGCAGGAGAGGGACAAGTGTCCATCTGCACAGACGACCTTGTCAGATTCCCTGCCAGTCAGGCAAAGTAGCCTCTTGGAGGCCAGGAGGCCTCTTGCTGCTATGATCAAAATGCAGTGAGAACAAACTGAAGCAGGATATACCCCAACCACCACTTCCTGTTCCTCTGTAATGGGTTTTCTGTCCCTGGCCTGCTTACTCCTACCCCTCCCCCTTCCCTCCCACAAGGCAATGATACAGGGTTGGGGAGTGGGGTTTGGAATGAGGACCCAAATGGGAATCTGGAGATCCAAATGGAGTTCTAGCTGCCCCCGACTTTCTGTGTGACTTAAAGCAAGTCACTTCCCCCTTTGGGCTTTGGTTTTGTCATCTGCAAAGTAAGGGCATTAGATGAGAGTTTTGTGCCATCTCTGACTTGTCTGTGAGTTGTTGCCTCTGCCTGGCCCCCAGCTCTCAGCTCCCACCTTCACTCTGCCCTTAATTCAAAACAGGAAGAAGTAGGGCTGGGGCTGGGAAGGGGATAAGGATGCTTGAGTTGAGAGTAGAGCTCTAGGGTTCCCTCCGGGATCTCTATCCCGGTCTCCCTTAGCGTTGTCCTCTGGTCCTCCCAAATGCCTGTCCTTCATCCCCTCTACCAGGCTCTCGGGCCCCAGATGGAATGTCCCCTGGTGTTGGTGCTGGCAATATAGCCTGCTGCTGTCACCAGGCCTTCCTTCTCCTCTTCCAGGTAGAATACCTGCTGAAGAAGGTGCTCAGTAGCATGAGCTTGGAGGTGGGCTTGGGTGAGCTGGAGGAGCTGCTGGCCCAGGAGGCCCAGGCAGCCCAAACCACCGGGGGACTCAGTGTCTGGCAGTTCCTGGAGCTCTTCAACTCTGGCCGCTGCCTACGGGGCGTGGAGCGGGACACCCTCAGCATGGCCATCCATGAGGTCTACCAGGAGCTCATCCAAGATGTCCTGAAGCAGGTCAGCAAAGCTGGGAACCAAGGAAGACACCAAGAGGGTGATGGGGGGCCTGTGGAGCCTCTGACTTGACTCTGACCAACAGGGCTACCTCTGGAAGCGGGGGCACCTGAGAAGGAACTGGGCAGAACGCTGGTTCCAGCTTCAGCCCAGCTGCCTCTGCTACTTTGGGAGTGAAGAGTGCAAAGAAAAAAGGGGCACCATCCCACTGGACGCCCACTGCTGTGTGGAGGTGAGGGCGTGAGTGGAAGGTGGAGGGTACCACAGGCCCAGAGGGTCCCCAGGGTGGGGTGAAGACAAGGGAATCGGGAGGAAGATGGAGGAAACACAAATTTCTGCTAGGTTTGTGTAACCCAAATATACCTGGGTGCTACCTGGGTGCCTTGAGGCCATTCTCATGCATGTCAGACTTTAAAAGAACTAAAACCAAATACTAATACGAAAGACTAATATAAATACCAATGGTGAATAATGTGGATTTTGCTAGAGATTTCAGAGGAGATAGTTTCTATCTATACTTCATAGCAACTCTTTTTTTAAAGATCCTTTAAAAAGGGCTTTCTCGGGCTGGGATTGTAGCTCAGCGGTAGAGCGCTTGCCTCGCATGCGTGAGGCCCTGGGTTCGATCCTCAGCACCACATACAAAGCAATAAAATAAAGACATCGTGTCCATCTACAACTAAAAAAAAAAAAAAAAAAAATTTAAAAAGGGCTTTCTCTTTCACCTGAATTCCATACCTCCCTATCCTTACCCCATACTCCTTCTCCCTCTTCTCTTCTATTCTCCTCCTTTAGCTGTGTTCATTAGTATTTTAGAGGCTTAAAACAACAGTATTTTAAATGGTAGATATATAGATAGGTATAGATATGTCCATATATATCAGTATATATTTATATATATACATATACATACATATATGAAATTTGCCATTTTAATCATCTTAAGTGTACAATTCAGTGGCATTAAGTATTTATAATATTGAACAATCATCACCATTACCTATTTCCAATTTTTTTAATAACCCCAAACAGAAACTCTGTACCCATTAAGCACCAACTCCTCATTCCTTCTTCTCCTCAGCCCCTGATAGCCTCTATTTCACTTTATCTCTGAATCCTAGGTACCTTATATCAGTGGAATTATACAATGTTTACCCTTTTGTGTCTGGCTCCTTTTACTTAGCATCATTTCCAAACTTCATCTTTGTTATGGAACGTATCAGAATTTTCTTCCTTTTTAAGGCTGAATAATATTCTCTTGTATGGACATACCATATTTTGTTTATCCATTCATCTGTTGATGGGCATTTGGGTTAGTTCCACTTTTTTGCTATTGTTAACAATGCTATTATGTACAAGTTTCTATGTGGACATGTTTTTCTTTCTCTTGGGTATAAACATCCTGGGAGAAGAATTGCCGGATCATGTGGTTTTAACTAACTTTTGGGGAAACTGCCAAATGTTTCTTCCGCAGCTATACCATTTTACATTCTTACCAGTGGTATATAAGAATTCCAATTTATCTAATCCTTGCCAGCTCTTATTATCTTAAATCATAGCTACCCTAGGCTCTGTCCGTTTTTTTCACATAAGGAAATAGATGTTGCTGTGGAAAGAGCACAGATGGAGGTGGAACTCCCAGCTTCTCCACTAACAGGCAGTGTGAATTGGACAAGTTCCTGGAACTCTTAGAGCCTCAGTCTCTTTCTCTGTAGAGCAGAGCCAGTAATACCTGCCTGGTAAGATGAGGGGGAATAGTGTATAAAATGATGCACATAAAATACTAGTGCAGTGCTAGAACACAAGAAGTTCAATGTGTACCAGCTGCTGTTTTCCACAGAATGCAAGCAGAGTGAGGCAGGGACTTGTTCTGTTAGACACACCTTAGTATCCCCAAACCCTAGAACACCGAGTAGCATTCAATAGATGCTTGGTGGAATGAATGGACTTTCTAACCAGGCAGAGATACCATCAAACGCGCAGGCATGGGTAGGGAGGCCCTGAAACTGGAAGTGTTCAAGCCTGTACTGTGTACTAGGCCCCGTGGAAAGATGCCAAGGTGAAAATGGCCCCATCCAGTCTTAAAAGAGCAAAGGCTAGAGCCACGGAAACTCAAGTACCTCTGTAACTACTCCTCCGCGCCAAGCCACTCAGGCTCCTGGCAGAGTTCACAAGGAAGACAGTCAACTAGGAGAGGGAGGGGCTTGAGCTGGGGCACCCCTTTGGTAGGAGTGGCCCAGACCTCAGTGAGGCCAGCCAGGCTGGGGCCACCTGCCCTCTCTCAGGTGCTGCCAGACCGCGAAGGAAAGCGCTGCATGTTTTGTGTGAAGACCGCCAGCCGCACATACGAGATGAGCGCCTCAGACACGCGCCAGCGCCAGGAGTGGACAGCAGGTGAGGGCTCGAAGAGTGGGGCCTGGGTCTGGATTGGCCTCAGTCACCCCATCTTTGAAAAAGGGGTGATAGGGCGAGGGAGCTCAATTGTAGAACACTTGCTTAGGAACGGGCCCTAGGTTCCATCCTTGGTGCCGGAAAAAAAAAAAAAGGCAGAAAAGGGGGTGATAGTGATAATATTTAGCTCAGCAGGAGCTAAAAAGTGGACCTGAGAGACTTCTTAGGTCCCAGGTGACCCTCTCCCGCTCCGCCCGTAGCCATCCAGACCGCGATCCGGCTGCAGGCGGAGGGGAAGACGTCGTTGCACAAGGACCTGAAGCAGAAGCGGCGCGAACAGCGGGAGCAGCGAGAGCGGCGCCGGGCAGCCAAGGAGGAGGAGCTGCTGCGGCTGCAGCAGTTGCAAGAGGAGAAGGAGCGGAAGCTGCAGGAGCTGGAACTACTGCAGGAGGCTCAGCGACAGGCAGAGCGACTGCTGCAGGAGGAAGAGGAACGCCGTCGCAGCCAGCACCGGGAGCTGCAGCAGGCGCTAGAGGACCAATTGCGGGAGGCGGAGCAGGTGGTGTCAGCCCTGGGGGCGGGGCCTGAAGTGGAGGGCGGGGCGGAGGGTGAGCGTTGAGGCGGAGTTCGGAATGGGGACTGTAGGAACAGAGACTGGGCTTGAAAGTGGCATAGGGGAGCCGGGCTGTGCTATGGGTGGGACTTGTGGCTATGGAAATAGAGGGCAGGGTGGGAACCTGGCGGAGGGATGGTATGAATCAAGGAGAGAGGACTGAGTGACAGGTGTAGAATGGGGCCAGGTACAGAGATCTTTTCTAGGGGACGCAGCTTGGACTCAAGAAGCAGCTAAAGACCGTGACTGAGAACAGTTTGGGCCAAGGTTGGACTAGACTTGAACTGAGATCTGTGGGAAGGCAAATAGATAGGACTTTTGTAGAGGCAGACTAGGCCTGCAAAGGTTATTAGATTTAGGATTTAAAAGATCCGGTCTAGTGTCAGAGACAGTTGGATTCAATCCAACCTTGCCTTTTAGGAGCCTTCTTATTTCAGGGAAGTTACTCAGCCTCGCTGTGCTTCATTTACCTAAGAGTAACTGTTGATATTGATAGAACTTTGCTCATGGCGGTAGGGTAAGGATTAAGTGAGGAAACACTTGTAAAGTGTTCAATAATTTTTGGTTGTTGTGATAATAATTCTAGCCTTTCTAACACCAGGCATAATAATATTATAACATATATCATAATACAATTATTAGGACTGGCGCTAGGAAAGAGATGATCATATTTTTATTCAATATATTTAAATGTAATATAATATACTATGCTATTTAATATATATAATAATATGTAATTTGTGGGGTGGTACTGGGGATCGAACCTAGGACATATGGGCATGCTAGGTGAGTGCTCTGCCTCTGAGCTAAATCCAGGACCCCTATTATTATTACTAAAGGTGGTGCTAGGAAGGAAATGACTAGGCATCTGTTCACTCTCAGAAAGAGGTCAGATCAGGAAATCCCAAAATAAAGGAATTCTCCAGTCCTTCGCCCCTAGGTAGCCTGGTAGAGGAGCCCCCAGGGAACCGCAGCCCACCAGTCACCAAACTCTCCAGCCTTCCCAATTACCACCCATTTCTGACCCCCAATTCATCCCTTGCAGGCTCGAGCCTCCATGCAGGCCGAGATGGAGCTGAAGAAGGAGGAGGCTGCCCGGCAGCGGCAGCGCATCAAGGAGCTGGAGGAGATGCAGCAGCGGTTGCAGGAGGCTCTGCAACTGGAGGTGAAAGCTCGGCGGGATGAGGAAGCAGTGCGCCTCGCCCAGACCAGGTAGGCTTGAGGGACCCTTTTCTGCGTATCCACCAACAACCCTCCTTTCAATCCTCCCATACCGAGCACCTGCGAGATGCCTTGGCACTGGAGAGACATGGTGCACTCCCAACAGACTGCTGGAGGAGGAGGAGGAGAAGCTGAAGCAGCTGATGCAGCTGAAGGAGGAGCAGGAGCGCTACATCGAACGCGCGCAGCAGGAGAAACAAGAGCTGCAGCAGGAGATGGCGCTGCAGAGCCGCTCCCTACAGCAGGCCCAGCAGCAGCTGGAGGAGGTGCGGCAGAACCGGCAGAGGGCCGACGAGGACGTGGAGGTGAGGCCTGAGATGGAACAGGACGGAGGGCGGGGTGAGCATGTTATCCGGAGCCAAACTGCCTTCTCTCAGACCCTGGCCTTATCATCAGCTGACTGTGTGACCTTGGTAAACTGCCTAACCTCTCTTCATTTTTAGTCTCTATCTAGAAAGGAAACTGATAATTCCATTGTTATGAAAAATAAATGAGATAATACATGATTTTTAGTATAAGTACTGAAGAAATATTGCTGCTATGTTTATTATTATTCATCTGGTGGGGCATAGAGGCACACCCCTGCAACCCTAGTTACTCAGGAGACTGAGGCAGAAAAATCTGAAGATAGAGAGCTGCCTGGGTAATTTAGGAAATCCCATCTCAAAATAAAATTAAAAGGGCTAGGGGTGTCCCTCAGTGGTATAACTCTTGCCTAGCATGCATGAGGTCCTGGGTTTGTTATCCAGCACAGCAAAAAATCAAATCCAATCAATCAATCAATCATTAATCTAGGAAGAAATTTTTTCTCCTACTCTTCCAAACCCTTGTCTTACTGTCCCTGTCCTTGGACTTCACTTTCTGAAGCACAAATCTCCATAGAAGAGGTTTTAACTTTTTTCCATTTTAATTTGTGATATTTTATTTTTATTACTATTGATGAGTTTATTTTGGCTTTATTGGTTTACAAAATCACTGCAAAAAATTTAAACAACACAGAAACATGCAACATAGGAAAGGACAGTTCCTCCATGGTCTATCCACCCCACAACCACTGCTAATGATCTGTGAATGTTGGTGCAGAGGCTCTTACTTTAGGTCAGTGGTTTAGAGCTCAGTGTGTGTCCCTGGGTAAGTCACTTAACCTCTTGAACTTGTCTGTTGCTAACTTCTGCTCTGGAAATTAAGATAAATATGCTTAGCACATTTTAGCTGCTCAATAAATGGAGACTTTTTTTTTTGGTACTGGAGGTTGAACTCAGGGGCACTTGACCACTGAGCCACATCCCCAGCCCTATTTTGTGTTTTATGTAGAGACAAGGTCTCACTGAGTTGCTTAGCACCTCCCAGTTGCTGAGTCTAGCTTTGAACTCGTGATTCTCTTGTCTCAGCCTCCCTAAGTGCTGGGATTACAAAATAGAGACAATTATTATAATAGATTATTTTGGAGGCAAACTGTTCATCTACATAAATCTTTATGAGCATGCATGGGTTTCTAGGTAGATAATTAGTAGCCTTGCTCAGATTCTAAGGGGCTGTGAACCTGAAAAGATCAGGATCACCAGCCCTGGATGGTGGATCTGACCCATTCTCCACTGGCCCTGCCCTCACAGGCTGCTCAGCGGAAGTTGCGCCAGGCCAGCACCAACGTGAAACACTGGAATGTCCAGATGAACAGGCTCATGCATCCAATTGAGCCTGGAGGTAAGCAGGGGTAGACTCTGGAGCTTTCCCTGGGGTTAGGAGGAGCAAGGGAAGGAAAAAGGATACCTCCAGATCTCAGGGCCGGCAAGGGTGGGGCGGAAGGTCATAATGCCCTTGCCTGTCCCCTTCACTTGCATTTTTCTCCTCGTTTGCCTGTCTTCTCAATGCCAGATAAGCGTCCAGTCACCAGCAGCTCCTTCACAGGCTTCCAGCCCCCTCTACTTGCCCGCCGGGACTCCTCTCTGAAGCGCCTGACCCGCTGGGGATCCCAGAGAAACAGGACCCCCTCACCCAACAGCAGTGAACAGAAGTCCCTCAATGGTGGGGATGAGACTCCAGTCTCAGCTGCCACCTCTCAAGAAGATAATCTGGATCCCCCGCCAGAAAATTAGCCTCTCCAGCCCCTTCTTGCTTCCAACATGATGTCCACCAGGACCTAGCCACAGCTGGCCTGTGGATGACACCAGCCCCTGCTAGGAGAAGAAGATGTGGTCCTAGTGCCAGGTTCCCAGGTCCTCCAACCAGGAGACAGTCCAGGATGGAACCTGGTTCATCTTTTGTACCAGTCCCAAGCCCCAGACCATGGAGACTGTCTGATATGTTAATACTTGAGAGTGTGGCCCTGTGCTTTAGGCCCAAGGACCAAATGACCTGGACTGGGAAAGAGTGTAAACAAGCAAACCAGGGCCATCTGCCCCCAAGCTGCCACTAAGTTGTGGCAGCATTTTTCCAAATAAAAACTGTTCTTGGAAGGAATTATTGGCTCAGTTCTGTCTTTCTCTCCTGCCATTCCCTCCTTCCTTCCCTCAAGTCCATTTACAGGTTCCAAAGGCAGACAGGAATGTGGACTCTGGAGCTAGACCACTGGGGTTCTGCACCCAACTCTGCCACTTACTAACTGATTGGCTTTGGTGAAGTTTCTTCACATTTTTATACTCCAATTTCGACATTGGTAAAATGGAGGTAATACTAAAACCTACTCTAGAGGGTTGTATGAGGACTAAGTACTTGGCATATGGGCAAGCACCATTACTAATATTAGCCAAAAGTGTTTATTGAGCATCTATTCTGTGACCTGTGATTTCCCAGGTTATTTAATTCTTATGACAACCTGAAGAACTGGATTATCTTTATTATCATTTTATAGATAGACAATGAGGCTCAGGGGGGTTAGCTAACTTTCTCAAAACTTTCCAAACTTTTCTTCCCATGTTCTCTGATTCACTGACTTTCTTACCTTAGACAGGAGATATAAGAATCTAGAATCTGGGAAGATTTGCTTCTTTCTCAAACCCCTCACCCCAAACCTATCATCCAATCCTGCAGATTCTACGATATACTTTCTTATCTGTCCCTCCTTTTCCATCCTCATGGCCAGCCACTGCCATGGCTGAGACCTTTGAATATTCTACTTGGGTGTTAACTTTTGATTCTGACTTCATCTTGCCCTATACTTAATAAGTCACGAAGTCCAATCAGTCCTATCCAAGAGTGTTGATAGTCAAGTTAACATTCCCATATATGGCAGACGAGGCCCATGACAATCTGACCCATGAAGGACTTGTAGATATACTTTCAGGCTTCCTCTTTTTCTTCCTGTATGCCTCACCATCGCTGTAACAGCATCCATAACTAATTGATGAATTCCTTGAAGACAGAGACATATCTTCTTCAACTGTCCCCAAAATATAGCACATTGCTTATCTCTTAGAAGATATTCAACAAATATTTATTGAAGGAATATATGAATGAATAAATTCTGAAGTTGAATGACTAGATGTCACAGCTAAAAAGTGGTAATGTAGCTTAGAGTCAAACTCAAGTCCATTCATTCAGCAAATGTTTATTGAACTCTTTTTATGTTAGGTGTTATACTAGGTGCTAACTAAATGGCAGAGAACAAAAACAGAGTCCCTGTGCTCCTGGAATTTTGTGCTATCTGATATCAAAGTTCATGTCTCAAGGTACACCAAGCTCTCAAGGAATCTTATTAAAGTATATTTAAAGTATTATGAAATAAAGTTGCTAGTATACCATGATGCAAGTTTCATGTATTGGAAGTGAAGTTAAAACATCAGCTGCTGTGGAATGTAGAGAAAAAGAAGCTTTAGGTAGGAGCTGAAATTTGAAAGTGCCTTAATTTTTTTCTTTTTTTCCTGAGGATGAGGTTGGAACCCAGGGTCTCATGCAGCTAGGCAAGCACTCTACCACTGAGCTACATCCCTAGCCTTTTTATTTTGAGAGAGGGTCTCACTGAGTTACCAGGCTGGACTTGCACTTGTGATCCTCTTGCCTCAGCCTCCCCCAGTTGTCCTGGGATTACAGGCATGTACTAACATGGCCATACCCAACTTTTTTTTTTTCTTTTGGTGCTGTCAAATAAACCCAGGGCCTTATGCATACTAGGCAAGCATTCTATCGCTGAGCTACATGTCCAGCCCAGCCCTCACTCTTCAATAGGCAAGAAAAGAGAGTAGGAGAACATGGAAACAACATTAGTAGAAAGAAACACATTATGGGTACCAAAAATCTGGATTCTGAGTATTGGCTGGGACTGTTATTATCTTATAATAGCAGTTGGGTATCCCTAGGGTACAAAGAGCTTGGAGAAAATCAGTATGTGATCTTCAACTTCCAAGTGTTCTCTTTGCCAAAACTGCTTTCCTCGTTCACAATTTCACCTTCTCTGCTTTCAAAAAGAAGGTTCACTATCACCCATCCACTTTCTTTCAATAGTGGACTACTCAAAGAGGTTATCCTGGAACACTAAGCAAAGCAACAATTGGGAATCCTAGTGGAAGATCATAGGTGCTGAGAAAGTGAATGGCTCAAAAGCTGAGTAACATATCACTTTTGTATTCAAGCCAGGAGGTTTCTAAATCTTTGCTTTAAAGTGGGAAGAACTTCCAGGCACCATGATGCCACTCCTGTAATCCCTGCTATTCAGGAGGCTGAGATAGGAGTGCCACAGTCTGAGGCCAGCCTCAGCAATTTAATGAGAACTTGTCTCAAAATAAATTTAAAAAGGGGGCTGGGGTTGTGGCTCAGTGGTAGAGCACTTGCCTTGCATGTATGAGGCACTGGGTTCGATTCTCAGCACCACATATAAATAAATAAAGATTCATTGGCAACTAAAAAAATAAAAAATAAAAAAAATAAATTAAAAAAGAAAAAGGAGTAGACTGGGAATGTAACCCAACAGTAGAGTGCTTGCCAGCATGCACTGAGCCCCAGGCTTCAATGCCCATTCCTGCAAAAGAAAGGAAGAAAGAAAGAAAGAAAGAAAGAAAGAAAGAAAGAAAGAAAGAAAGAAAGAAAGAAAGGAAGGAAGGAAGGAAGGAAGGAAGGAAGGAAGGAAGGAAGGAAGGAAGATTTCTATGTGATTTTGAGGGCAAATAACTTGTTTTATCAAGACTCAATTCCCATCTACTCATATGAACAAGTGTTCTCAATTTGAAAATGAAAAACAGGATTAGAATTGATGCTGAATGCACTCACCTTCTAGCAGTAGGTAATATTCAACTATGAATGTATGAATCAACCAAGGTGGTGGGGGGGAGGGTATCTCACCCATTTCGTTGAGATATATTTACAATAAACTTTTGTATTTTTGCTTCATATTTATAAAGATTCTCTTACTTTGATCAACTGGGCACTACTAATATTTATAATAGCAACTCAAGCCAGAAGAAAATTGCTCAGTTTTATTGTTATCTGAAACAGACTTTTAAGCATGAGAATATATTACAATGATATTTTTTAGAGGAAAATGGAATGCAGACACAAGTATAGGAAGTATTTATAAAATACTACCAACAACAATCCATCCTCTGCAACATTTTAAGGAATGAAAAACATTAGCTATTACTTAAAAATGTGCAAGGCGCTGCATCATTTATATATTCTTTTAAAAAGAGACAGGCACAAACATTTGAAGATCACTACTATGGAGTACCCATGATAGGAAAGGTAGACAGAGAGTTGAATTCAGAAATTCTTGGAAGCTGCACAGAGTTCAGACTAGAAGTGGTAAGCCAGTCCCTGAGCCTCAGTTTCCCCACTGATAAATGGCATCTATTCCAGGCTTTTGGATGTTCTATGGCAAGACACAGGGAAATCTTTTTCCTTTCTTTTTTGGTACTAGAGATTGAACTCAGGGGCACTCGACCACTGAGCCATATCCCCAGCCCTATTTTTGTGTTTTATGTAGAGACAGAGTCTCACTGAGTTGCTTAGCGCCTCGCCATTGCTGAGGCTGGCTTTGAACTCGCAATTCTCCTGTCTCAGCCTCCCTAAGTGCTGGGATTACAGGCTTGTGCCACCACGCCCGGCCAACACAGGGAAATCTTGAAGGTCAAGTGTGGTATAGTAAAAGGAAGCTCACCCGGGGCTGAGGTTGTGGCTCAGTGGTGGAGCGCTTGCCTCGCATGCGTGGGGCACTGGGTTCGATCCTCAGCACCACATAAAAATAAAGATATTATGTCCATCTACAACTAAGGAATAATATTAAATTAAAAAAAAAGGAAGCTCACCGTATGCGTGAATGTGATCCACATTAAGATTAGCATGGGAAGCTATCAGTTTTCAGGGACATTTTTAGGGGGCAGAGAAGATATTTTCTGGTTTTTTAATTCCACGTTAGAAAGTAACTCCTCTTACATGAATAAAATAAAGGTCCGTCAACAACTAAAAAAAAAATATTTTTTTTTAAAGAAAGTAACTCCTCTGTCCTTTCAAACATCCTGACAAAGAAAACTTTGTTCTGTCTCTGTCGCCTTCAGAGATACCCATTAACTCTGGGGCCCACAGGGAAACTGCAGCCATTGGGGTCCCAGCTCATCTCTTTCTGTGGCTTATATGTTGTAAGGAAAGAATTGAATGAAGGAAATAGCATGAGAGAGGTGAGGTGGCTTAACAGTAACACAGGTTTATTTGGTTCAAACCTGCAGCCGGCTCCAGTGGAAACTAGAACTCATCTTCCACTTACAGCCTAAGGAAGTTGTAGAGAAGCGAGGGAGTAGAGAATTTTTGTGGTTAAGCCGTTGCTAGGGGGTTGTCAGGGAAGGGTCCTTGTGATTGTCACCTCCATTGTGGTGGTCACCGCTCCATGTCGAACAAAGTCTTGCTCAAGATTTAGTCTTAGGTAAGGCTGAGTCAGAGTTTCCGTGGGGTGACTGTTGTTCTATGGTGGAGGATATGTTTCAAAACGGCATTGCCTAGGTCAAGTTCTCCCTAAATTCTTCCCTTTTTCTTTTTATTTGATAAAAATGGGTTGAAGGAAAGCCAAGCAGGTGGGCTCACGCCTGTAATCCCAGCAGCTTAGGAGGCTGAGGCAAGAGAATCACTAGTTCAAAGCCAGCCTCAGCAAAAGTGAGGTGCTAAAGCAACTCAGGGAGACTCTGTCTTTAAATAAAATACAAAATAGGGCTGGGGATGTGGCTCAGTGGTCAAGTACCCCTGAGTTCAATCCCTGGTACCCCCAAAAATGGGGTGAAGGGAGAAGGGGTGGCCATGTCTCTTTAGCCACTTCCTGCTGGGAGGGGCTTCAGCTGAGGACTTGGCATTGAGCAGCTCTCATGGAGCTCAGCAGGAGGATGTTCTGGACCCTCTGGTCGGTAGTGGCATTGAAGTTCCTCTGCAAAATAGAGATGAAGAGTGGAAACAGGAAGACCCAACGCAGGGCCAATAATTATACAGAGAATTGGCAAGAGGAAAGGGGCTAATCAAGAAAAAATAGCCAGGGGAGAAACCACCCATTGCATGTTCCATGAGGAGGAGTACTGATCAAACTCGGTAGCCTGGTCTCTTAATTTTTTTGCCATCCCTCACCAGGCCACACTTGTTAGTGTAAAAGCAGCTCTCGCTCGCGCTTTCTCTCCCTCTCTCTTTCTCACCAGGTATTGAACCCAGGGATGGTTAACCTGAGCCACATCTCCAGCCCTTTTTATTTTTTATTTCAAGAAAGGGTTTCACTAAGTTGCTGAGGCTGGCTTTGAACTTGCAATCAGCCTGTCTCAGCTTCCCAAGCCACTAGAAATACAGCATGTACCACCATGCCTGGGGCAGCAGGACTCTTGTAGGAAGGCACAGATTCTCCTTTTTTTGTGCTTAATAAATTTAGTCCTTGTCTGTTTTGGAGGACAATCATCTCAGTGAGTCTGTGTGGTCCTGAAGGGTGGACGGTTGGGTCTGGATTTCCCTAAGACTATCTGCCATTTCTTTGGACGGTACTGCAGCGTGGTGGGCGGAAACTCCTGCTCTTGTGGCTCGGGGGCCTGCTCCTGTAGTTATGCCCAGGCCCGCCAGGAGGGGACCCAGAGGGGTGGCTCCTTTTGGTCTGAATGGGGTGAACACTGGGATGGAGAGGCATCTCCCCTCAGTGGACTGTAGGATGGGGGGTGAGAAAGGCCAGGGTGTGCATCCTGTCCGGTGAGGGGTGAACAGATGTGAATGCTATTTCCACATAGGAACAGGCTCCCTGGTTATGGTGGAGGCAGCCAGAGAGGTGCTAGGAGACGACTGGCTGCAGTTGAGACACCAGTGGCCCCTCGGTCCCCCTGTAGAGGTGGCAGCCACATGTGCAGCTCTGAGGGGCTGGATATCGATACTGGTGTTTGGAAGTCAGGCCTCTTCAACTAGAATCTGGTGAGTTTGGAGGTTCAAGGACACGCGTTCTGGTAAGAGGAGGGTCGGCAGTGTCTGGATTGATGGGGTCGTGCTGCTGTTCAGAGGGGCACACTGGTTAGTGGGCCTCCCCCTGGGCAGAGCAAGGACAGGCAGGCTCCAAAGGGTGCAGGGAATGGGGCCTCTCCTGGGTTGCCTGGGGGTCCCGTATAGGCAATGGGCTCAGAAATGGGATCC